>CM060311.1:20561536-20574036 GCA_030674185.1 Monoplex corrugatus
GATGGTGATGATGGTGATGATGATGAATGATGATGATGATGACGATGTGATGCTGCTGCTGTGCTGCGCTGATGAGACGACGACTTCGAAAGTACACTTATGGTTCATTTATTTTAGATTTTAAAAGTAACTGTGCCTTTTTTTCTTTCACTTGAGAAAAGTAACTGTGAAAACGTGTATAAACATACAGTAATAAGTTCGGTGCTGAAGTAGTGAAACAGAACGCTTCCTTTACTTTCTTCTCTTCCTATCTGTGATTCTGTGTCTGTAATTGTGGGGGTTGTTGTTGCTGTTGTTTTGTTGTTGCTGCGGTTTTCTTTACAAAACTGTATATATCATTGCTACTGTCACTATTACTGTTATCTTGTTGTTGTTTATGTTGTTACTATTAGGGTTTGACATGTATTTGTCTTGCATGTGTCTCCCTTATTGATAGGGAAGATAAGGAAAAGACAAGCAAAATTTCTAAGGCTATTTATCAGGAAAGGGGAGTTAGAGCACCTGATCACAACAGAAAAGCTGGAGGGAAAGAGAACACCAGGTAGACCCAGGGAGAAAATATTGGATGGACTTGCAAGGTGGCTGAGAACAGAGAGGGTGGAAGATGTGCTTGCGGCGATAAGGGACAGATGCATATGGAGGGCCATGATCGCCAACGCCATGCGGCAAGGCACTTGATGGTGATGTGTCTCCTTTTGTCTCTCATGTGTGTTTATAGGGCCTGACCAAGTTGACATATCAAAAGTCAGTAACTTATTATGATTCATTTTTATTTCTTCTTTTACCTTGTACATGTTATGGTTTATGTTTATTTTGATATGGTGACATTATGAATGTATTGTAGCAAGGACTGGCTATAAGACATGTCTAGATGATATTATCCTTAATTCAACAAAGTGTTTTGAAGTTAAAAGAATATAAACATATTGAATAGGTATCCTAATATACACCTTCAACTGCCGTACAAGACTGCAAGGAGTGACTCTTATGTGAAATTATATACGTATAAGAAAATCATACAACATTCGTCATAAAACAGGTACGATAGTCTGCAGAAATCTTGATTGTTTAATTGCTGGACATAAAAGACCAGCGTGTTGGTATTTCTAGATTCTTTATTATTATTATCATTATTATCATTATTATTATTATTATTATTATCATTATTATTACAATTATTATTATTATGTTTATTATTATTATGTTTATTATTATATTATTTTAACAGCAAAAATGTATTGATGATAACTAAAACAGAATGATTTGTATGGGACCATTGTTCTAATTTTCAAAACTACGTTCATGATGATTTTTATGAGACATTTTTAAATCAGTTCCTTGCACAACATAATATTTCGTACACACATCAGCGAATGATAGATACATATTAGAGTAATAAATAAATGAACGGATAGACAAACAAACAAATAAATAAATAGATAAATAAATAAATAAGTATAATCAATGAAACTAAATAGATAAATCAATAATCAAATGACAGATGAATGAATGAATGAATGAATACATACGTACTACGTACATACTACATCACATCACATACATACATCATCATCATCCCTCATCATCATCATCATCATTATCAGGTGCCTTGCCGCATGGCGTTGGAGATCATGGACTTCCATCTGTCTCTATCTCTTGTTGCCTCAAGCATCTCTTCCACCCTCCTTGTCCCCAGCCACTCTGCTCCCTGGGTCTACCTGGTGCTCTCTTTCCCTCCAGCTTTCCCGTTGTGACCAGGTGCTCCAAATCCCCTTTCCTCATAAAATGCCTATAAATGTTGCCTGCCTTTTCCTAATCTTCCTTATGAAGGATTTACTTGTGTCTGCCTCCATCAAGACTGTCTTCTTTGTTTCTTTGCTGTCCATGGAACTCTCAAAATTCTTCTTAGAAACCACATCTCGGTTGCCTCAGTCTTGTTCTGGCTTTGCTTGTTGACTGTCCAAGCCTCACAACCGTACAACAGTATTGCTTTTATATAACATTCAGGAACTCTCTTCCTGATGTTAATTAAAGGCATTTGTTGGTAAGAATGCTTGTCATCTTCTTGAATGCTGTTTTGACTTGGCCGTTTCTGCTGGCTATTTCTGATGTGCATCTGCCGTCTGGTGAAATGCTCGTTCCAAAGTATTTAACTTATCAACCTGTCTCAAGGTCGTGCCGTTTGCTGTTATTTTGCGTGAGGGGATTTCATGTTTTTTACTGATCACCATGACTTCAGTCTTCCTGCTGTTAATTCCAACCCCTTACCTTTGCTTTCTGTTTTTGATTATTCGTAGATCTTTTCCATCAACATTGAGTCTCTCCATTTGGTTGATCAGTTCTTCATGTCTTACCCGATCGAAAGCCTTGGTATGATAAACAAGGCATAAATACAAATCTTTATTCATCTCGATTGACATCTCTATGATAGTTCTTAGGATGTGTATGGCTTTAATAGTTCCTTTCCCGTTCACAAATCCACATTGTTCTTCTGCTATTTCTCTTTTGATTGTATTCCTTGTCCTCATCATGATTTTTCTTAACAGAATTTTGTTACATGACTCATCAAACTGAGTGTGCGATGGAGTGCGCATTCTATAGCCCATGTCTTCTTTGGAAGTGCAATGAAAATTGATTTAGACATATTTTGGGGGATTTTTCCAGTGTCGTAAATTTCATTTAGGAGGACTGTTATTTTTTCTATACCAAATTCCTCCAGAGCTTCAATCATCTCTGTAGTAATGTTGTCTGGTCCTGGGGCTTTTCCTGGTTTCATCCTTTTCAATGTTGCTCTAACTTCATCTTTCATTATGGGTGGTCCTTCAAAGTTCTTTCTTATAATGTGTTCTTCGTTTCTGTCATGTTCAAAAAGGTCTTTAATGTACTCTCCCCATCTGTCTAATATTTTGTCGTTTTCTTTGATAAGCGTGCCATCTTTCGATTTTAAGCAACCAATTGATGTGCATGTATTTTTCCTGTGGACAATTTCTTCAGATCGTCTGTACATACACTGAGGATCCGTTTTGTGTCGGTCTTCTATTTCCTTGCATTTTGTTTTCAGCCAAGCTTCCTTAGCTTCATTGCACCTGTTCCTGATTTCTTTGTTTATTTTCCTGTATGTCTCATCGTTTGTCTTTGCCTTCCTCCTTTCCTCCATCAAGCCCAAAATGTCTTTTGTCATCCAGTTTTTTTTGGTTGCTTTTCTATCTGCCTCAGGGATTTCTTCACAAGCTTCATTTACCGAATGTCTTAATTTGTTTTGAACATGTACATTAAATTTTTGACGTATCACTTCATCTGTCTTTAAGAGTCCAAGATTTAGTTTGATGTTGCTTTTGGTCTGTTTCCTTTTCCTTAATTTCAGCCTAAATCTTCCCACTACAGGATTGTGGTCACTGTTGCAGTCTGCGCCTGGTAGGGTTTTTGCTGACAGTAAAGAATTTCTAAATCTTTTTTAATCAGGATGTAATCAATCTGATTTTTGGTATTTTCTCCTGGACTCATCGAAGTCCATTTTCTTCTATTATGCTGCTCAAACCAGGTGTTTTCTACTGTGAACTCATTCATCTGTGCCCATTCTACAAGTTTCCCTCCCCTTTCATTTTGTGTACCAAGGCCATGAGGTCCAACTATATCCTCCACCCTATCCTTTCCCACTTTAGCATTAAAATCTCCCAACATTACTGTAACTTCTTGTGATTTACATTGGGCCTTGGCTATCTCTAATACTTTGTAGAAGTTGTCGATGTCTTCCTGAGTACTTGCGGATGTTGGCTCATACACCTGAATGATGTTGGTATCAAATGATTTGCCTCCCAATTTGACCAGCAAAACTCTGTCAGACACAGCCCAGTATCCCTTAACTGCTTTTGATTTGTCTTTGTCCGTTACGATGCCTACTCCTCTTTTATGTGAATTACCACCAGAGTATATCACTGTGTATTCTCCTGATGTTACCATGCCTGCCCCCTTCCATCTCACTTCCCCTAGTCCTAAAATACTGATGTTAAGCCTTTCCATCTCCATTTTGATATTGTCTAATTTTCCCTTCTGCAACAGTGTTCTGATGTTCCATGTTGCTATTTTGGTATTTTTGAGTTTGAATATGAATAAATAAATGATAAACAAATAGATAAATAAATAAAATAGCAAAAAAGGATGAAGAAAGATACAGCATCAAGACACAGCTGGCTATAATTTTGAAGACTGAATGATTCATTATTTTGATGGACTCGGGTCCTAAATGTAATAGAAATGCACAGACTGACAAACGTAAAATTGTGAAGTTATGGAGCAGTTTGTCACTACCATCCGGAAAATGGGATCTGACCTTCATTCACCTCACCCTCATCAAACTTTCCTCTCCCTCCGTCTTCTCCTCTCTTTCTCATTCCTACTTCTCTTTTTCCCCCTCCCGTTCCTCCTTCCTTTCCTCTGTACATGCCACTGTCGTCATTATCACAGTTATCGGCGTTGTCCTACTTCTGTGTTCTTCTTTACTTCGTCCATCTTCATTTCCTCATGGTAGAGATGAAAATTGACCAGACACCATTACATTGTCATATTCTTTACCATGGAAAAACATCGATGAATTATTCAATTAATCAATTAGTCTCCTCCTCCTCCTCCTTCTCCTCCTCCTCCTCTTCCTCCTTCTCCTCCTCTTTCTCCTCTTCTTCCTTCTTCTTGTTCTTCTTGTTCTCATTCTTCTCTTTGTTGGTTTTTTTTCTTTTTCTTTTTTTCTTTGGGGGGGAGGAGTTGCTCTCGTTCTTGTTCTTCTTGTTTTCCTTTTCTTTTTGTTGTTGTTGTTCTTCTTCTTCTTCTTCTTTGTCCTCTTCTTCTTCGTCGTCATCCTCTTCTTCTTCTTCTCCATCCTCTTTCTCCTCTCCTCCTCCTCCTCCTCCTCCTCATCATCATCATCATCATCATCATCATCTTCTTCTTCTTCTTCTTCTTCTTCTTCTCCCCCCTCCTCCTCTCCTCTCCTCCTCCTCTCTTCCTTTTCCTCCTCTTTCTCCTCTTTCTTCTTCTTCTGAAGTTTTAGTGATACCATATTGTATTTACTAAGTCATGTTGTCCTAGTTTAGTTCAGTACAGACATCGCCAGTCAAATACGTTCCAGTAATCGTGACATCACAGAAAGATGTTTCCTTGTACTCAATTCGTTCTATGTTGGTAACAGCTGTAACTGATAGAACGTGGCAAACGACAATAAAAATGTTGTCATTAAGTTTTCATGTGGGGGGAAAAGTTCAACTTGTTTAACGGCAAAGACAGGAAAGGTTTGCGGAAATGTTTTTTTTTTAAATGATATCCATAAACAAAGCAATATTGACTGAACTGTATTTGGAAAATTTTCATTTTAGCGTGTTCGTGTTGCTTTACCTTATTTATTCACTTCATTTTTTCGATTTTCGTTATTACATTTCTCAACATATTAACTAAGTGTTTTTTAAAATCCATGAAACTATATTACAGCAGTTTTTTTTTCATTTTAGCGTGTTTGTGTTATTTTACCTTATTTCTGTTTTTCCCATTTTCGTTATTACATTTCTCAACATATTAACTAAGTGTTTTTTAAAATCCATGAAACTATTTTACAGCGGATTTTTTTCATTTTAGTGTGTTTGTGTTGTTTTACCTTATTTCTGTTTTCGATTTTCGGTATTACATTTCTCAACATATTAACTTAGTTTTTTAAATCCTTGAAACTATTTTTCAGCGTTTTTTTTTGTTTTGTTTGTTTTTTGTTTTCATTTTTAGCGTGTTCGTGTTGTTTTACGTTATATCTTTTGTTCGATTTTCGTTAATACATTTCTCAACATATTAACTTAGTTTTTTTTTTATCCGTGAAAATATTTTACAGCGTATTTCCTTCTTGGCTGTCATGCTCCTTCCCCCATTTTCTCCTTTGTCTTCTAAAATTTGTGATATTACAAGAAACATTTTTTTCAACCCTAATTTTCTCCCGTCTCTTCCTCCACACTACTACTACCACCACCACCACCACCACCCACATCACTGTTAAAAAACAAGTCGGTGATATCCGAACAAAACAAAATGGGACAAGCATAGGAAAACACAGATGGCTGGGGTTGTTGTGGAAGAAACTGAATTGAAAGGGAGAAAAATCCCACAGGATATTGCTGGAGTTTTCTTATCTTTATTCTACGAGCATATTATTCCTTCTTCCTATTCAGGGATGGGTCTCTTCTTCGAATGAGCGGATTTCCGTGAAACCAGAACTTTATTTCCTCGCTTTCTTCATTTGCTTCCGTAGGAAAACAGACACACACACACTTACACACACAGACACATACACACAGACACACACACACACAGACACACACACCACACACACACACACACACACACACACACACACACACAGACACACAGACACACACACAGACAGACACACATACACCCATGCAGGCAAGCACGCAAGATTGCACGTACACATGTACACACGCACACACTAACACGCGCGCGCGCACACACACACCACACACACACACACACACACATACACACACACACACACCACAGATACACATCGAGACACACGCACACACACAGACAGAACACACACACACATTCACACGCACACGGACACACACACACACACACACACTAGCACACGCACCCACACACACACATACACACACACAGATACACGCACACACATACACACCAACACACCACACACACACACACACACATCACCACCACCACCACCACCACCATCACACCAACCACCACCACCACCACCACCACCACCACCACCACCAATCATACCAAAATTAAAAGAAAAAAAAACCGGAAGAATCAACAACATATAGTTGACTACAACGGAAAACGTTATGGGCTTTCAAAGATGAGAGGGGTCAAGTCAGCCATTTGGAGAAAAACAGTGTTGAAGAGAATAGGCCTGAATTGAAAGGGTATAGTCAGAAACTCCTTAGCAACAAGCATTAAATATCAACCAAATCAGCTGAAATTCCATACTTCTCTTGTTTACTTAATTGTCCATCCATCCAAAACAACAAAAAGAAAAATAAATTCAAGAAAAGCGTACTTTAATCACCAAAATGGGGCGATCGGGCAGCTTTCAGCAGCCAGATAGTAGCACTTACCACACATTAAAACACACAAAAATGATACTTATCGATTAAATTTGACTGTATTGTGTTAGGACATGGTGTTAAAGTGGTTAGAGAGCATGAAAATGCAGAAAACTCAAAACTGATAAAATTGTCCCTGTTCGGAATTTTCAGCCCACAGCAGCAGAAGTCCTCACCCGACTCATTGTACCTTCAGTCAGAGCGGGTCACATATGAAGTTGGAATTGAAATACGAACAGTGACTATACACTGTTGCATCGTGTTCTGTCTTTACCGTTTAAAAATAAAGATAAATCAGTTGGAAATAGAAAGTTCTCTATCTCCGCCCATAACAAGAGCCAGGCTTTCCCATGCATACAAGTTGGCATAGTCATAAACTAGGAGCCGTCCGTATCATTACTACAGGACCAAGGTGGAATGTATTATGTACGGCTGTCCGTCAGCGGGCAATCCCTCTTCAACAACTTTTCAATCCTGGTCCATCAGCTGCAGGGATTTTAATCCTCAACGTATTGCAGTGTTGACTTGTTTTTAAGAGAGCGCTAAGCGCTAATCTGAGAAACAAACAGGCGAATGACAAGCCCACGTAGCTGAGAGAGAGAGAGAGAGAGAGAGAGAGAGAGAGAGAGAGAGAGAGAGAGAGACGGGCAGACAGACAGACAGACAGAGACACAGAGAGACAGAGATTGTGTGGTTAAGGGTACGGGTGGGGATGAGGATAATAAGGGTGTGGATGGGGATGGGGTTGAAAGCTCTTAGTTACTGGCTGTTGACAGAGCTGAACGTCAAACACACATCTTACGTTCAAAACCTGTCAATGTTCCGTTTGCTGTGTCACTCATCGATGTCGGTTATGATGTGGTATTTTGTATCACGTAGTTTGCTGTGTTTTGCTGTGGTTAGCTCCCTTTGGAGAATCACGCCATATTTCTGGAAAGAGATTGTCTTCCTGCTTGTCTGTCTGTCTGCGCGTCTTTCTTTTTCATCAATCTGTTTGTCCATTTGTTTCTATGTCTCTGACTGTCTCTCTATACCTATAAACAAACTGTGTCGACAGAGAAGTCTCAGCTGTGTGTGGTTGGATCTCTACCAGATGTGAGCATTAGGTCCAAACCAAAGTCACGATTGCAAAGCTCTAAACAGTAATGGCCCATTCTCAAAGTCAGCTTCAGTTACAGTTTCAGTTTCTCAAGACGACGTCTCCGCTCTCGGATCGAATTCCATATGCACTAACGTCACAGGTCCCATGTGTATGGTAATCATGGCACATGCCTTAATAAAGCCTGCACATAAACCCATGAGCTGGCCAGGTCCTGAGGACCTACCTAGACTATGTTTTACCTAGTCTATAGGTTATACTGGTATTGTATCAGCCTATCACTGGAACAGTCCTGGTTACATGTAAATAACATGTGTATCTGTGTATCTTGTCTTCAAAAAAGGAGCACACACACACACACACACACACACACATACACACACACACACAACACACACACACACACACACACACACACACACACACAACACACACACCCACACATATATATATATATATATATACATATACATATATATATATATGTAAAGTAAATAGATAAATAATTAAAGGTCTGAATCACAGCACAACTAGCTAGTCTGTATAAACTCGTCTCACATATCAGTAAAAAACCATTAAGTCAGCTTATACTTTCAATGTTTGAAGGAATTCAAATTAAATAAGCGTCAAAAACAGCTGTCGCTCTTGCGCAAAAATGGATTGCCACAAGATACATAATTATCTAGCGGAGTGCGTCTTCTGTCCTAGTAGGCAAAGTCTGTCGAAAAAGTGGACATATTTTTAACGTGATCTGGTCATTTTATGATTTTTGTTTCTTCTTTTGCTTCATATTCTTTTTCTTTTTCTTCATCATCATCATCATCATCATCATTATCATCATCATCATCATCATCATCATCATCATCATCATCTTCTTCTTCTTCTTCTGTTGTTGTTGTCGTTGTTGTTGTTGTTGTTGCTGCTGCTGTAAACTGTTTTAGAAATCCCCAAACAAATTTGTTCGTCCGCATTCAATCAAGCAAGAACCAGAAAAAACAAGAAAATAGATCCAGAAAGCGTATTTAATACAACTAGACAAGGCAGGCGCTAATTAACTGGCCTTTGTCAAGCGTAAACGTAAGATCGCAAAATAACAAACAACAAATACAAAAATCAGGAGAAAAGGACTAAAACTTTCCTGCTTCTTCGTCCACTGGGAGAAAAGGACTAAAAATTATTTTAATCCTTTTTTCCCACTGGACGAAGCAGCAGGGAAATTTTAGTCTGATTATATTAAATATGCGTTCTGGTTCTATTTTCGTGTTTTTCGGGTTCTTCTAAACTGTTTTTGTTGTTGTCTTTTTCGTCGAGAAATCTGATATTGAGGATCTTGCAGGAACTTTTTCTCATTTCTATAGTGTTTGTTGAAAATAAAACAAACAAACAAACAAAAAAAAGAAATTAATAGAGGACAACAAAACAAGAATATTATTAATCTAAACGCTTACAGTCTGTCTTTTCTGACTCACCTTCTATGACCCTTTCTTCAAGTTGCAGCAGTTGGAAAGTGTGACAATACTGGTTGTAAATTAACGTAGTTTTTGCCCCCCAGTTTGAGAGGAATAATTTCATTTTGTGATCTTCAGCTTCTTCCCCATTCATCGTCATAGCGTTTTGAAATTGGATGCTCTGTCCTTGAAGTGACCTCCCTTTTTGAGTTTCCCCTGCTGCTTTTGTGGCAGGAGCAATTTCATGTCAACGTCTTCCTCGACAGAAATTCATGTAAAATACTATGAAAACGAAATGAATCTTTATTTTCCAACCGTATATTAGCACGTGGGCCAAATTATATATCTTATGTCGTTGCTAATGTACCTGTATTAAAACAGTAGAAAACAGGAGGCTACAAAACAATTAGAAATTGAACAATTTACACACAGACACACAGACACAGACACACAGACACAGACAAACAGACACAGACACAGACAGACACACACCACACACACACACACACACACACACACACACACACACACACACACACACGTACACACACACAAAAATGTGCATGTATGTATATAAAATTTGATCGTGAATACACGAAGACAACTAAATATATTCGAATGCAGGCCCCACCCCCCACCTCTCTCTCTTTTTTTTTCTCTCTCTTTCTCTCTGTCGGTCTGTCTGTCTGTGTCTGTCTGTCTGTCTCTCTCTCTGTGCCTGTCTCTGTCTCTGACTGTCTCTCAGTGTGGTTGTATACACACACACACACAAACACACACACACACACACACACACACACACACACACACACACCACACACACACACACACAATATATATATATATATATATATTGATGAGGCCTCCACAGCATATGGCATGCAGATCAGTGCAGAGAAAACCCAGTTGATGACAAATAATACCAATGGCATCAGCACTGACATTACCATAGACAACAAGAAACTTGAGACCGTCCATAGATTTAAATATCTGGGAGCTATAGTATCAGATGAAGGGTCAAAGCCCGAAGTACTTTCCAGGATTGCCCAGACCACAGCTGCAATGACCAAGCTAAAAGTCATCTGGAACGACAAGAATATCGCAATCGGCTCCAAGATCAGACTGATGCGTTCCCTGGTCATGTCAATATTTTTGTATGCATGCGAAACATGGACCATAACAGCAGACATTGAAAGAAGGATACAGGCAATGGAGATGAGATGCTTCCGCAAACTCCTTGGTATCTCGTACAAAGATCATATAACCAATAAGGAAGTGAAAACCCGAATCGAAAACGCCATCGGGCCGTATGAAGACCTCCTGACCTCAGTGAAAAGACGCAAACTGAGGTGGTACGGGCACGTCACACGATCATCTGGACTGGCCAAGACCGTCTTGCAGGGAACAGTTCAGGGAGGGAGACGAAGAGGCAGACAGAGAAAAAGATGGGAAGACAATATCAGAGAGTGGACTGGCCTTGAATGGAATATCATTCTGCGGAAAGCTGAGGACCGTGAGGAGTGGAGGAAGTTGGTTGCAAAATCTTCAGTGGTGCCCGAACGGTCAACCAGACTACGGGACTGATGATGATGATGATATATATATATATATATGTGTGTGTGTGTGTGTGTTTGTATACAGAGAGAGATGTGTGTGTGTGTGTGTGTGTGTGTGTGTGTGTGTGTGTGTGTGTGTGTGTGTGTGTGTATGTATGTGCGTTCGTGCGTGCCTGCGTTCATGCGTGCGTATGTGTATGTTTGTGCGTGTGTGTGTGTGAGCTGCATTTAGCGGAATATAGTGATATACTGTACAACAGGGAGAATACTTAGTCAGGATAGTCATCAGTAGCAGCATCCTTAATATGAGCGATTAGTACAAGTGCTGGTGAACTCCATCGAAATGGACTTAGAAGGAGAGTAGTCACATGTGGTGGTGACCTTACAGTATTTGTACATCTTTTATGAATTTTCAGGTACTGATTCTGTGGTGGAAATAATCAAGGTATGGTAGTTTGTTGGATGGTCCAAATGACTAACCTACAGACTCTTCCAATGAAATGGAATAGAGGAGCAGAGTGAACATTTGCGAATGTACAAACCTTTCCTAGGAATTTTTATTTCTGAAAATTCTTGTTATGCAAACATAATCATCAAAAAGTGCAAAATTCAAAACAAGTGTGACTGCCCGCGTTCAAGCAAACAGGAATAAAAAAATAAAAAAAAAGAAAGAAAAAAACACGCAAAAAGAATCAGAACGCGTATTCAATACAACCAGACAAGACAGGCGCAAATTTTCAGCCAACTGGCCTTTGTCAGGCGTAAGATCGCACACGAACAAACACCAGATACAAACATTTAGGGAAAAAAAAAAAGACAGAAACTTCCCTGCTGCTTCGTCCAGTGGGAAAAAAGACTTTATTTAGATATATGTTTTCCTACACTCCTTTCGTCTTCTCAGTGTTCTTCTTTTTTTTCCTCTTCTAATTAAAGCGATAAACGACAGATTAAGCCTATTTCTTATTATACTTTTTGCTCGTTTCAACAAGGAGATAAAAATGAACAGAAAGCAGAAAACAGATATGATATGTCTCAACACTACTGGTTAAGCTGTTCTCATCAGCAGATTTATTTTGGCATTACAACAACAGTCATCATCACCCGAAAAAAATAGCAGTTATTATTGATTGTTTTCTTTAGCTTTTATTGTTTTGTAATCAAGAATGGATGGAGTTCCTTCTCTGGATCATTAAAGCCAATCAAAGCGTGCCCATTTTTTAGTTCTTCTTTCTTTTTAGGCAGCTTCTCTGCTTCTTTTCAGAATCGCATTATT
>CM060311.1:20579036-20581536 GCA_030674185.1 Monoplex corrugatus
TCAAACGGTTTATGTCGAGAAACGCGGATCAGTTGACTCATATTTCAGCTCCTTGGAAAAAACACACATCACCAAATCCATATTCACTTAAGCGTACACGCACATTTGTTACCCAGTTCTTCTTTTCTTTAAAATCTAAATCAGAAAGCATCTTCTATGACTTTTTGGCAGTCAAACTATTCCATGCTTCACAATTTTTACCATTATCTATGCATTGTACAGATGAACTAACAAATAAAGGATATCTGTCTGTCTGTACATACATAACTCATTTATGTAAACCCCACATTATTTTTCAAGCAAACATATACACAGCTTTGTAAGTGTAATTGCTTTATCTAATCCTCAAATTTCTGCTGATACAACCTACTAGAGTGTATCTGCAAATAAAAGATTTTTACATTTAAGTCATTGGAATTATTATCAAATACATCGAATCGCTTCATGACACACAACAATGCATTCTGAACCCTGATAGTAATGTCTGTAAGGAAAAATAAAACTCAGACGTAGAAAAAAAAATCTCCAAGTGTTTATACACATTAACTACAGGCGTAAGCACACTATCGTACATCCATCTTTTTCTAGCGGCCAGATAACCCCCTTTTTCTAAATATTACAATATTATCTTTATATTTTCCGTTGCAGGAAATTTGCTATTTTTGTAGGACATTTCACTGCCTGTGTAAACCTACAATCGTTTCAGATAAAAACAGAATATCCCCGGCTAACAACAAAATGGATGCTTCTGACAATCTGTGTGAAATGTTGGTACCGGACGTCTATTGTTAATAACCCTTAGAGCACATTCATTAATAAGTTAAAAGAAAACAACACAGGACTACACAAATCGCCTTGTTTAACTCCAGCCGTAATCTGTTAAAAGAAACCATGTGGAATTCGACATTTAATCTATTTATAGATCGCTTGTATTTACTGAAACAATTTACCCTTCACACCATATTCAACAAAATAGGACATAGCAAATTTGTGTATTGATTGTGACGAAAGCTTTCTCAGAACCATTAAAATGCAGCATACACTTCTGGATTACAAAAAGCTGCTTCTGAACAAGTAAAAGGAGAATACAAATATAATCAATGGTAGAATAACCCTTTGTTAAAGCCAGCGTGGTAGTCTTCTGTGACCTTTTATAGATGATGGTGCTGTATAACGTACATGTACGACTTACGTTACAAAGAAAAATCTCTATCTAGTTATAGGGCTTGTTGCATCATTTTTTTCTTAAATTATGGTAACATTATTTATTTTGGCCAGCTTCCTTGGCCAACGCCGACTGTCTCCCTACTCTCCTCCCATTCATCACTGACATCATCAACACTTCTCTTCAAACTGGAACTGTCCCTGATTCTTTCAAGTCTGCTATTGTTCACCCTCTCCTCAAGAAACACAATTTAGATCCAAATGAACTGAAAAATTACCGGCCTATCTCTAATCTCTCTTTCTTGTCAAAACTCCTTGAAAAAGTCGTCCTCAACCAGCTGAACTCTCACCTGTCTGCCAACAATCTCCTCAATCCTTTCCAGTCAGCCTACCGCCAGTGCCATAGCACTGAAACTGCCCTACTACACATTCTCAACAATCTCCTCCTTGCAACTGATACTGGCAAAGTCTCTCTCCTCACACTCCTTGATCTGTCTGCAGCCTTTGATACCATTGATCATGGTATTCTCCTTTCTAGACTTCATCATACTTTTGGCATCTCTGACATTGCTCTGTCTTGGTTCACTTCATACCTATCCAACAGAAAACAAACCGTTCTCATCAATGGCACTTACTCTCAACCTGCATACCTGACCTGTGGTGTTCCACAAGGATCTGTCCTTGGCCCTGTTCTTTTCACTCTTTACACCTCCCCCCTGTCCACCATCATCAACTCCCATTCTATAAAACACCACTTCTATGCTGATGACACCCAACTTCAAGACAGTGACTCACCTGATAATATACAGCGCCTGTTGACTCGCACCACTGAGTGTTACTCGGACATTAAGAACTGGATGACACACAATAGACTTCAGCTTAATGACGACAAAACAGAAGCTATCCTCATTGGCACCCGTCAGAAACTTTCTCAGCTGCCTCCTCTTTCTCTCCCATTATGTAACACATCAGTCCCAATTTCTGATTCAGCTAAAAACCTTGGTGTCTGCATTGACTCTACCCTCTCCATGAACAACTTTGTTTCTCAAACTGCCAGATCCTGCTACTATCATCTCCATCGTATAAGGCTGATCAGGAAGTATCTCTCTGTCGAAACAACTGCAAAACTCGTTCTCTCCTTCATAATGTCTCGCATTGACTATTGCAATTCACTCCTGTCTGGTCTTCCTGCCTCCACCATTCACATCCTACAGCGCATTCAAAACAATGCTGCACGCCTTGTACTCAAAAAGAAAAAAGCTGACCACATATATCCTCTCCTGGCACAACTTCACTGGCTCCCTGTATCAAAGCGCATACAGTACAAACTAGACAC
>CM060311.1:20591536-20594036 GCA_030674185.1 Monoplex corrugatus
ACACGCACGCACACACGCACACACACACACAAACATACACACGCACACAAACATACATACGCACACACATACACACACGCACCACACAACTACATACATACATACATACATACATACATACATACATACATACATACACATATATAACACACACACACGCATACACACACATACATACATTCACACACACACATACATGCACGCACACACGCACACACACACACACACAAACAAACACACACACACAGACAGGGACAGACAGACAGACAGGTAAGCAGGCAGGCAGGCAGGCTGGCAGAGAACGGGACAGAGAGACAAACAGACAGACAAAGAGACAGGGACAGACAGACAGACAGGAGGCAGGCAGGCAGGCAGGCAGGCTGGCAGAGAAGGACGAGGACGACAGACAGAGACAGAGACAGGCTAACAGACAGACAGACAGACAGAAGCAGCAGCAGGGGGGACAAACATACAGACAGACAGACAGACAAGAGACAGGGCTACAACAGACAGAAGACAGAAGGCAGGCAGGCAGGCAGGCAGGCAGGCAGGCAGGCAGGCAGGAGCAGAGAGCAGAGACAGGACGAGAAACAGACAGACAAACAGACAGACAGACAGACAGACAGCAGAGACAGGGAAAGAAAGAAAGGTGGAGAGGTGGAGGATCAAGAACGGATAGCAAAGTTTGGTTTAGAGCAAAAAAATACAGATCATTAGCCAAGCTGCGTGCTGTCATCCATTTTCTGTGGACAGATTTTCTTGCTTTCAGTGACTCAGACATGATTTTATTCAAAAGTTGCATACTCCATCCTCTCATCCAATTCCTATGGACATTATGAACTAGTCACGGTGTTTAATTATAAGACGAGTGATGAATGTGATATTGCCATCAGAAAAAAAAAGTTATTGTTATGAATAATGACTCACTGCTATCAGTAATAAATTATCGCTATCTCCATTTCAGTAAAACGTTATTGTTAAAAGGTAATAACTTATCTAGTAACAGCTTATTGCTATCTCCATTTCAGTAAAACGTATTTGTTATAAGTAATAATAACTGTTATCAGTTTTAAAGTATTGCTGTCTCCATTTCCTTCGGGACACAATTCTGCAATGTGGTTCTAATATACAATTTCTTTTGCAAAAAAAGTGCATATGAGACCTGTTCACAGCAAAGACTGACTTAAGTCACGTTCTTGGTATTATTGAAAATGCCATGCAAGTTCCTATCCAGTTATAAGTGAATAAAAGTCTTTGGAAGAGAAATGGTGGGGATTATGACCAGTTGAACTGGGGCGTGTGCCTAATCTTTGGTTCGAGGGTAAAAAAAACAAAAACCCAAACAAACAAACAAACAAAAACGGAGGAGAAAGTTCGAAAACGTTACTGTCAGAATTTCCTTAGCAACCAAAATAATGCTATTCTGTAGAATCTGATTGGGTAGTTCTGAATTACAGTTTCATTTTCAGTTTGAGGAGAAGAGTGGCAGAATGGCTCAGACGTTCGCCTGCCAATAACTAAACTCGAGGTTCCATGGTTCGCTTCCCGTAGAGGCCTCGGCTTTTCTCCCTAGTTTGACTAAAAAATCGAACCGAACGCCTAGTCCTTCGGAAGGGGACGAAAAACGAGTCCGGACTCGTGTGCCTTCTGTCTGGGAATGCTAAAGATCCCACGGCAGTTGAAAATCGTGAAGAACAGGGCATTTGCCCGGCTACCTCGGTATAAAATATTGGAGAGATAGAACATATACAGGATTGCTTCCAAGGCATATAGCCAATACCAAAGAAATAAGAGGGAAGCAAGGTGAATTTTTATAATATTAATCAAAGGACATAACTCTTGAGAATTATCTCCCCTGTTGTACTTCTCAAATCTAACACAGTTTGCGATACCCATTCAGCTAGCATAGAAGCAGATACAAAGTACAAAAACAGTAAACTGAGGAGTGTTCTGAGCTTACTGTTTTTGTACATGTACTTTGTATCCTGCTTCTATGCTAGCTGAATAGGTAGCGCAAACTGTGTTAGATTTGAGAAGTACAACAGGGGAGATAATTCTCAAAAGTTATGTCCTTTGATTAACATTGGAGAGATAGGTTGATTTCCCAGGTCCTCCCCCTGGATGGTGATTTCAGTCCCCCCTTAAAGACCAGTTAGCCTTCTTGCCTTTCTGAAGTATTGTTTTAAAAAAAATGTAAGTATGAATATGAATTTGAAGCGAGGGAGAAGGGGTTGGGCGCTGCCTTCGTGGTGCTGGCTCCGGGAAAAGTTGAGGTCTCTGCCACCTCACTCCCCAACGACCCCAAGGTTATGGAACTATCTAGGTAGGTACTCAAGACCTGGCCAGCTCATGGGTTTTTGTCCAGGCTGGAGGCTTGTGCCGTGACTGTGCTGGATATGTCCCATCACAGGGCACCTGTGACATTAGAGCATGAGCGCAGAGACGTCATCTTGAGAAACTGAGACTAAAACTGAAAATGAATTACAACGTGCAGCAGTGG
>CM060311.1:20599036-20601536 GCA_030674185.1 Monoplex corrugatus
CGGCCAGCTGGCCTTTGTCAAGCGTAAGATCACAAACAAACAAACACCACATACAAAAATTAGTAAGAAAAGACTGAAACTTCCCTGCTGCTCCGTCCAGTGTGAGAAAAGGAATCAGCCAGACTAACATGCTGGCAGATACACAGAAAGACAGACAGACAGTCAGACCTCCCTTGTGGAAAGCCTTTGTAGTCTTGTGTTTCCCCATTCGCTCCATCTCTCTCTATATACAAAGCTACCACTTATGTAAATGTCCTCTTCTCGCCCTCGTCTCTGTCTCTGTCTCTCTGTCTCTGTCTCTCTCACTCTCTCTGTCTCTCTCTGTCTGTCTGTCTCTCGTTCTCTCTTTTTCTCTCCGTCTTTCTCTGTGTCTGTGTCTGTCTGCTCTCGCTCTCTCTCCCTCTCCCTCTCTCTGTCTCTCTCTCTCCCTCTCTCTCTCTATTTCTCTCTCTCTCTCTCTCTTTCGGTGTTTCTCTCTCTGTCTGTCTCAGTCTGTTTGTGTGTCTGTCTGTCTGTGTGTCTGTCTCTCTGCCTCTCTGTCTTTCTTTCTGTCTGTCTGTCTCTTTCTCTCTGTCTCTCTCTGCCTCTCTCTGTCTCTCTCTCTCTGTCTCTCTCTGTCTCTCTCTGTTTCTCTCTCTGTCTCTCTCTCTCTCTATCCCGTTCTCTCCCCTCTCTCTGTCTTTCCTGGATATTCCCCTGCACTGTTGCACTGAATATGCATGAACACTGTGGCAGAAACATGTATTTTGCAAGAGACGATTGATCAGTTTTTCAGTTTGCTGCTCAAAAAGATAGGGGCGAAGCAATACTTTTGTTTAAACATTGCGCTAGACAGGTGAGTGGATGGGTATTATGTTTGATATTGGGGTTTGTTTGTTTGTTTGTTTGATTGTTTGTTTGATTGTTTGTTTGTTTGTTTGTTTGTTTGTTCTCAACATGCAGCAATCAGTGTTGCTGTTTGGGATTTGTTTGTTGTTTTTTCGTTTGCTTGTTTGTTTATTCGTTTGTTTGTTTGTTTATTTGCTTGTTTGCTTGTTTGTTTGTTTGTTCTCAACATACAGAAATCAGCATTTCTATTGGGATTTGTTTGTTTGTTTATTTGTTTGTTTTGTTTGTTTGCTTGTTTGGTTGTTTGTTTGTTTGCTTGTTTGTTTGTTTGTTTCTTTCTTTCTTTCCGTCTTTCTTTGCTTATTTGTTTGTGTTGTTTGTTTATTTGTTGTTTGTTTTGTTTGTTCTCAACTACAGCAATCAGCATTTCTGTGGGATTTGTTTGTTAGTTTGTTTGTTTGTTTGGTTTGTTTGTTGTTTGTTTGTTTTTGTTGGTATTTGTTTTGTGTTGCTGCTTTTTCTTGTCTTGCTTGTTGTATTGTATGTTGTTCCCAACATATAGCATCCCAAACAGCTTATCCTGTTCGGTTCAGTATGAATAACGCGCATAAACAAACAAACATACTATACCCAGGCTAAAGTGCTTTACTACATCCAGGCTAAAATGCTTTAATATAATAATAGCCAATGTAAGTAAAATACCTCCACTTGCGTGATCCTCTCATAATTTCCTCTCATGGTTACCTCCGTGTTAGTGGTTGTTTTGTTTTTGTTTACATGCCTGGGTTCAGATCACAAAGTCTTCATTGTCGATACGGGCTTTTTTGTCGGTCGTCATTCGAGTGATGCAGTGTAAATGAAGGAAAAGAAGGTGGAGGAGGGGGGTCAAGAGAGGAAATAATTTCTTCAGTCTGGCTTGGCGACTAAGCAATTCTTGTTGCCAATGGTTCTCTTACCAAGGGAGATGCTATGCTCTCTCAATCTGGCTCAGGGTCCAAGTAATTGTGACCTCCCACCACGAAGTCAGTCTTAACTCGCAGTCAGTCGAACAGCACTAGGAGCTGAAAAGGTGACTGAGGGTCTGTCTGGGGTGTTTTGACTTTTTCTCAAAATTGATTTCTGTAGACTATAATCTATCTCCCACAGAAATTTTTTTCTTGAAAAAATATTGTTTATCAATTTAAATCGGTATTTTAATGCACTGATCGCAGCAGAAAGAACGCAATTTCCTACCAAAAGTATCTATTTTTGTCTCTTATTATGAACCGTAACCTGTACAGTACCCGCACATGTAATATACTGATGGAAAGCTCTTTGGTGCACTTTTCAGATAATGACAGCGAAAATTAGAAACAAACTGGGTCAAAGCCACCAAATAAAGAACTTTAAGGAAAATGTGTAGGAGAGCACACAAAAACTTTAGAGGCCGTTTTCTCAAAATGGCCGTCATACAACTTAATGACTTTAAACATACATAACTTCTACATTTTTTTTAGTGCAAGCTTTATTCAAGTACCAAAATAATCAGCAGAATGTACACTTTCCAGTGATATGTATATCTCAAAATGCCCAAAATGCTAGCTAAGACTGATTTGGTGGTGGGAGGTCACAATTCTTGTCATCAGAGGGGGTGGGATGGAGCTCTGAGAGATGCAGTCCTTTTGTATGTTGG
>CM060311.1:20606536-20611536 GCA_030674185.1 Monoplex corrugatus
GCCCCACTGGCCTTCACAACAATAACAAAAAATACATACAGAAAACTTGGTGGGGAAAAAAATCAGTGGACGAATTTCCTGATTTCCTGACTTTTCATCATGTCCACTAATTTGTGTGCATTTGTTGGCTTTTGCATACGCTTGACAACAAAGGCCAGTTGGCGAAAATTTGCGTGCCTGTCTTGTTTTGTTATATTAGGCATGCGTTCTGATTCTGTTTTATGTATTTCTTGTTCCTGTTTGCCTGAACACAGCAGTGGATTTGCTTTAGAATGACAGGGTAAAGTTGGAAAGCTTGATCACACAGTTTGTACTTTTTCAGATGTATCTTATGAAAGGCGGTAACAGCTGGCAGAGAAGTATGAATACAGTGCAGCCATCTCCAGGTAACTGTATTTGGGGTGTTAATCTGAGTACGTTGTTTATGTTTATCGACCAGGAGAGCAGGTTATTGGTGTTTTGCTGGGTCTTGCTGTAACTGGAGTATGTATTGATAAACGTACGTGTGACACTTTTCTCCCCTTTTGCTTTGAAAAATACCACTGCTACTATAGTTAAACAGTATTATGTTTAACCATAGATCTTGCATTACTCAGAACGGTACGGTTTTATTCCAATAATGGTTTCTTTCTCTAAACGTGTAAACTGGATAACTTTAACGCCTTCAGTGTTCAAAAAGTACTAATGACAGTTCTTGTGTCAAATGAAAGTTTAACGTACATAATATTCTTTAACGAGGCTGACAAAACGGTTACTATTCACTGATAATCTGTAATTTTTGCACAACAGACATAACAAACTACGAATTCTATTGAGATCAACCAAGTGTTTAGAAAGTACAAGCGATTACGTTTGAGGAAAAAGCCAGCTACATATAGTTTCTTCATTCTTCTGTGCAGAAGAAACTGAAAGCGTAAAGACAGTCAAGGTAAAGGTGAGGAGGGAAGATGTATCAAGTCTAACGTTGTGATGAAAGCCGATGAATTATAATATATACAGTGTCAAAGAAGATATAAAAATGCATTATAATAAAATGCCAGTTGGGCAAGTGCTTTAGAAAAGCATGATAGGCAAAGGCAGTTTCACATACCACAAGCATGTTGTGTGTGTTGTGTGGTGTGTGTGTGTGTGTGTGTGTGTGTGTGTGTGTGTTGTGTTGTGTGTGTGTGTGTGTTGTGTGTGTTGTGTGTGTGTGTGTGTTGTGTTTGTGTGTGTGTGTTGTGTTGTGTGTGTGTGTGTGTGTGTGTGTGTGTGTGTGTGTGTTGTGTTTTTGTGTGTGTGTGTGTGTGTTGTGTTGTGTTGTGTTGTGTGTGTGTTGTGTTGTGTGTTGTGTGTGTGTGTGTGTGGTGTGTGTGTGTGTGTGTGTGTGTGTGTGTGTGGTTTATATGAGAGAGGAGTGTGTGTGTCTGTGTAACACATAGAACAAGAAAGAAAGAAAACATGAAATGTTCCCACTCCACTGCCATAAATTATTTACATAAATAGCAAAGTAAGAATGGAAATTAAATCATTGACTCATTACAGAAAAAAGGGCTTGAGAAAACCATATCAATTTACTTTTGTTTTACTTCAGTTTCAGTATTTTCTACAACACATGCATACCAGAAATAGCCAGCAGAATCAGCCAAGCCAAAACAGCATTCAAGAAGATGAAAAGCATTCCTACAACAAAAGCCTATCAATTAACATCGGGAAGAGAGTTCTTGAATGTTATATAGAACCAATACGGTTGTGAGGCGTGGACAGTCAACAAGCAAATCCAGAACAAGATTGAAGCAGCTGAGATGTGGTTTCTAATAAGAATGTTGATAGTTCCATGGACAGCAAAGAAAACAAACGAGACAGTCTTGATGGAGGCAGATACAAGTAGATCTAGATCATTCATAAGGAAGATTAGGAAAAGACAGGCAACATTTATAGGCCATTTTATGAGAAAAGGGGAATTAGAGCACCTCATCACAACACGAAAGCTGGAGGGGAAGAGTACACCAGATAGACCCAGGGAGAAAATATTGGATGGACTTGCAGGGTGCCTGAGGACAGAGAGGGTGATTCATATATAGAGGACCATGATCGCCAAAGCCATGTGGCAAGGCACATGATGTAATGAGTCTATCATATATTCAAAATAATGTAAAGCCTATGCGCAATTATCAACAGTATTGTCCTTATCCCATCAGTTTCTTCTGTCAAAGAAATATCAAGTATGGTTGTAATGATTTTGGTAGCTTTCTTTGATTTCAAGGTGAGATTTGACTATGGTTAAAAATTCTCATGGGCTCTCTCTCTCTCTCTCTCTCTCTACCTTTTGTCTGTCTATCCTTTCTCTCCTTCTCTCCCTCTCTCTCCTTTCTGTCCTTCTCTGCCTCTGTCTATTTGTCTGTCTGTCTGGCTCTTCTCTCTCTGTCTCTCTCACTCTCTCTCCCTTTGTCCTCTCTTTACCCTACTACATTTTCTCCCCTTATCTGTTAATGTCATAAACCGTGCTTTTTGTTTTGCAGTTCCACTTTTCAGCCCAGTTTGTTTCAGTCCATTACCCAAACAGCTTGATGCAGCTTGGTGGCATTCACAAAGAGAAGCAATATTCAAACTTAAATTAGACACGCACAAACACATATACACACACACGCGCGCGCGCGTGCGCACTCGTACACACACACACACACACACACACACTCACACACAACACACACACACACACACACACACACACACACACACACACACCACACACACACCACACACACGCACACTCACACACACACAAACACACACAGACACACACACACACACAACAACACACACACACACACACACACAACACACACGACACACACACACACACACACACACACACACACACACACAGAGGATGAAAGAGAAACTGAGACAAAAAATACAGAGAAAATTGATCAGCAGGAGGAGGGAAAAAGTGAGGTGGGAGATGGAAGGCAGGCCTAATGTCTTCACATAATGTCATCTAAATACTGCATGACCTTTTATGGATAAAAGAAAACAACCTGTAAATGTAATTTACAGTGTGCAAGAAAGCCTTTATTGCATAGAAATTGACAGAAGCTGTATTTGTCTCATAATTTAGAGGCCATATGGGGACAGTGATGGTGAAACTAGGTTCAGGTCTATCCAGGGTTAAACAAGAAGTGAAGTAGCATACCGACATGAACATAATGAATGAATGAATGAGGATTTTTAATCCGTCAATAAGACAATGAGTAAAGTGCATTCCCACAGAGGGTGTGTTCGGGAAGCCAAAATTAGCTGTACATGAATAATGCCAGAACAGTTGTTGACCGGCAACTGTGGCGTGTGATGAGGAAGGCTTATGTCCAACAACGGACCGAAACAAGCTGAAGTGAAGTGTATGATGCCACAAACAAAATATAGTCTCCCCACACACACACACACACACACACACACACACACACACACACACACACCACACACACACACACACACACACACACACACACACACACACACACACACACACACACCACACACACACACGCACACACACACACACAACAGCACACACCAGCACAACACACACACACACACACTTACACACACACAAACACACACACACACGACACACAGACACACACAACACACACGCACACACACACACACACAAAACACACGAACACACACACAACAACACACACACACACAACACACAACACAGCACAAACAAGTAAAAAACACTTCACACACACCACACAACACAGCACACACCACACATACAGAGGAAAGTGCTGGTAGATGTGGTGTTTGGACACAGAGAGAGAGACAGACAGACAGGAAGAAGACATGAGAGAGAGAGAAGGAGAGAGAAACAGACAGCCAGACACAGACACAGAGGAGGTAAAATGCAAAGGGCTTTCTGAGCCTCCTTCAACTTTGAAACATGTGCTCCAACTTTCTCGAATCTCGTAGGACAAGCACGTACGAACTGTGGGTTTGTGGCACCAGGAGAAATTAACGCAACAACTTGGAGGTGTAAAAGCCGTCTAGGTTTCAACCTCCAGTGACAGGCAATCACTCTCTGGCCTTTGTCCATCTGCAAAGGGAATTGTCATCAAAATTTCGTATCGATTTTGAACTTTCTGTATTCTTAGCATTTGCTTTTTTGTGGTTGTTATAAAAGGGTCAGTCATTTTGATCCATATTGTCCTTTCTAATTTGTTGCTTACTCTGCCTGGGATTTATGGGGATCTAATAGTGTATTAGTGCCTGTTGCACGTGCTGAGTCTTAGAACAAAGGAGGTGTTAGTTGTCAAGTGTACTGAAGTGTGGGTAGATAGAAGTTGTCAAGTGTACTGAAGTGTGGGTAGATAGAAGTTGTCAAGTGTACTGAAGTGTGGGTAGATAGAATAAAAAGAAAACAGCTATGCGTGCACCTAGGTGTGGACATATAAAGATGTGAGCTCACACACTGTCACATGAAAAGCAAACACATACACACATTCACCACATAACACACAACACACACACACACACACACCACACACACACACACACACACACAAACACACACACACACACACACATATGGATACATATATGATCACGTGTAAATACATCGTTTTTAACAGTACTTGTGTATCACAAGTTTTTCAAGTTACATAGTTTTACAACAAACCTAAGTTTCTGCATATCAGAAATAGTGAAGAAGCGAGAGAGAGAGAGAGAGAGAGAGAGAGAGAGGAGAGAGAGAGAGAGAGAGAGAGAGAGAGAGAGAGAGAGAGAGAGGAGAAAGACACAGAGAGAGAGGCAAGAGACAGAAAGAGAGAGAGACAGACATAGAGACAGAGAGAAACAAAGACCAGACACAGACAGAAAGACAGACAGTGAGATAATTATGAAAGTGCAGTGCCTTAAGGCTTCGTTTCCATCATTAATAATAATAATAACTGTGAAGCACAAAATACTTAAACATCCTTGAGGTTTCTCTCTGACATGGATGGACCCTAAATCAG
>CM060311.1:20624036-20626536 GCA_030674185.1 Monoplex corrugatus
TCTTTAATGACAAAAAGCAGAACATGTTAAAATGAATTTTGGGTGTTTTTTTTTATGAAATGTGACTGGTATAAAGACAGAGAGAAAGAGACAGAGGCAGAGACAGATAGACAGACAGACAGACAAACAGACAGACAGACAGACAGACAGAAGAGGGATACCAGGGTTGGAAAACAAGAGTGAAAAAGAGGGTAGGGGGGGGGGGGGGTTAGGAAATAAATAGACTTGACACTGTCAGTTTGTCCTCTCATCAATTCATTCTGCTGCACTGGGCTCAAAACTATGCCCCGCGTATCTCTGTCATCTGTCTCCAGCTCTCATGAGAGACATCTGAATAATTGCAGACTATGGGGCACCGTGCTGGAACACGCTTTTTAGCTTAACAGTTGGGACTGGGGGGAAGTTTCGTGCGTTTGTTGATTTGTTGGTATTTTGGTATTTATGTCTTTTGCCTCTCCCTCCCTCTGGCAGTCTATCCTTTTCTGTCTCTGTCTGTCTGTCTGTTTGTGTGTCTCTCTGTCTCTGTCTCTATCTCTGTCTCTGTCTCTGTCTGTCTGTCTGTCTGTCTGTTTCTGTCTCTGTCTCCTCTCTGTTTCTCTCTCTCTCTCTCTCTCTCCGTCTGTCAGTCTGTCTTTCTCTCTCTCTCTGTCTCTGTCTGTCTGTCTGTCCGTCTGTTTGTCTGTCTTTCTCTGTCTCTGTTTCTGTCTCTGTCTGTCTCTCTTTGTACGTCTGTCTGTCTCTCTCTGTCTCTATTTGTCTGTCTGTCTGTCTGTCCGTCTGTTTGTCTGTCTTTCTTCTCTCTCTCTCTCTGTCTCTGTCTGTCAATATCTCTCTCTCTTTCTTCTCTCTCTCTCTGTATCTCTGTCTGTCTCTCCCTCCCTCTGTCTCTCTCTGTTTCTGTCTGTCTGTCTGTCCCCCCCCTCTCTCTCTCTCTGTGAACAGAAATATTCTAAATATGGTTAGTTGTTGAAGCAGTTTTTTGTATTGCACTAGCACAGTTGTCTGGACACTCTACACATATCTGTCAGGATTTTGATGAATCCCCATTCAAAAAAAACAAGAACAAAACAAAAAGGAAGAGGGAATAGAATTACAAATGAAAGCAGGATGAGATCTAGATTTCATATTTCACATCAAACACTCGGCTGACAAAAGGCAACTAGAAGACGAGCTCTTTTGGGTGTGTATTCGGATTGAAATCAGAGAACTCATAATGAATATTTTTAGTCCATGGCTCTTTTCAACCAAAAAAGTGGAATCATTTGGAATAAGTATGAAAAAAATACCATACATACATACGTACGTACATACATACATACATACATATCATACATATACATAAATATACATACATACATACACATACATATATACATACGTACGTACGTACATACGTACGTACGTACATACATACATACATACTACATACGTACATACATACATACATACATACATATACATAAATACATATACATAAATATACACACATACATATACATATACATACATATATATACATACATACACACACACATATATATATATATGTGTATATATATTTATATATATATATATATATATGTATATCTATATATATGTATATATTGATACACACAACACACACACACACGCGCGCACACACACACACACACACACAACACACACACACACACACGCGCGCGCGCGCGCGCACACACACACACACACAACACATATTCTCATATTATACACGCATGCAATACATACATGTAGAATATTTCAGAAAGAGTGAAGAGAAAATAAAGAAACAACGTTTTTCAGACAAATGATGCGTTACTGTGAACAGAGATATTACGATCATGGATACGAAATGGATCGGGAGCAGGAAGCGTTCCAGACATATTCATATTTAATGTTCGGTTACCATGGTAAAAAAAAAAAGTAGGGATGCCGTATGCTAGCAAATTTTGTCTGTTGCATGCTTGGTTTTATCATTGCACCACTTTACCTTATATTGCTTTTAATATCATTTGTCTAAATACCGCAATGTCCGGCCGAAATGTGTTTTGTTTTTCATTTGTCTAAATACCGCAATGTCCGGCCGAAATGTGTTTTGTTTTTCATTTCTTTAAGGTATTGCTTATCCAACAATCTATGGAAGAAATAAGTTGGTAAGGATTGTAGACATGGCATTGCTTACAATGTATGTTAGAAATAAGTTGGTAAGGGTTGTAGAAGTGGCATTGGTATGGGAGATTTAGTTCTTGGGGAAGAAAAAGGAGGTTGGGGTGGAAGTGCTATCGAAAGGCAGGAACAGAGAAGATGGAGGAAGGGAAAAGACCAGGGTACAATACCCCCATGAGATCGTTCATCTGTGGTCAGTAGAATAATCTGACTTAACTCAGTTCCTGACGTCTCTCATTGGTTTGGGTGTCTGCAGGGAGTTCGATTAGTGGCATCGCTAAAGTCTAGCAATTGCTGTATGGAAAGCAAGACCAGGAGAGAGAGAGGAGAGAGAGAG
>CM060311.1:20631536-20649036 GCA_030674185.1 Monoplex corrugatus
GTTTCTCTGTCTCTGTATTTGTCTCTGTGTCTGTCTCTGTCTTTCTGTCTCTGTCTGTCTCTTTCTCTCTCTCTCTCGCTCTCTCTCTCTCCCTCTCGCTCGCTCTCTCTCTCTCACGCACGTATCCACCCACTCAACCCCTCCCCCCCACACACACTCAGGCATCCATTTGCACGATGCATTACAAAATATCAATCTACTTGTTTGCGTGCCTGCACTTAACTAGCTATCCTTACAGCGAGTTTAGATCGTCGTCATGTTATTTCTAGAGCACGAAGAAAATACGAAAACCAAGTGTTCAGCCGTCCAGATTTTTTTTCTTTTTTTTTTCTCTCCAGAGAACCATAGTATTCCTTTCCCTTATTTCAGCTGCCCATCTGACTTTTTTTTTTTTATTGATTTAATTTTGTTTGAGAATAGTGTGGTCAAGGTACATGTAATTGCTCACTCTCCCCCCATTCCTCTATTTGAAGACTTTGAGAGTACGTAAGGTTGTGTGCAGGCTCAAGGAGTCTTGTCAGATATAGGATGGCGGGTTGTTAAGAGTGCATATGGAATTGCCCGAATGTGATGCATCGCTTTTGAGTAATCCCCAAACTTGATATGTAGCTACTCGCTCATGCACGAACACGCATACACATATGTAGCTACTCGCTCATGCACGAACACGCATACACATATGTAGCTACTCGCTCATGCACGAACACGCATACACATATGTAGCTACTCGCTCATGCACGAACACGCATACACATATGTAGCTACTCGCTCATGCACGAACACGCATACACATATGTAGCTACTCGCTCATGCACGAACACGCATACACATATGTAGCTACTCGCTCATGCACGAACACGCATACACATATGTAGCTACTCGCTCATGCACGAACACGCATACACATATGTAGCTACTCGCTCATGCACGAACACGCATACACATATGTAGCTACTCGCTCATGCACGAACACGCATACACATATGTAGCTACTCGCTCATGCACGAACACGCATACACAAATGTAGCTACTCGCTCATGCACGAACACGCATACACATATGTAGCTACTCGCTCATGCACGAACACGCATACACATATGTAGCTACTCGCTCATGCACGAACACGCATACACATATGTAGCTACTCGCTCATGCACGAACACGCATACACATATGTAGCTACTCGCTCATGCACGAACACGCATACACATATGTAGCTACTCGCTCATGCACGAACACGCATACACATATGTAGCTACTCGCTCATGCACGAACACGCATACACATATGTAGCTACTCGCTCATGCACGAACACGCATACACATATGTAGCTACTCGCTCATGCACGAACACGCATACACATATGTAGCTACTCGCTCATGCACGAACACGCATACACATATGTAGCTACTCGCTCATGCACGAACACGCATACACATATGTAGCTACTCGCTCATGCACGAACACGCATACACATATGTAGCTACTCGCTCATGCACGAACACGCATACACATATGTAGCTACTCGCTCATGCACGAACACGCATACACATATGTAGCTACTCGCTCATGCACGAACACGCATACACATATGTAGCTACTCGCTCATGCACGAACACGCATACTCACATGCGTCCAGACACGCGTTACTTTCTTATTTCGCCCATGGCAACTGCATTAACTTCTTCCAGACAGCATTTGGCTCCCTGCTTTGTAGAACTGGGTCTTTTGTCTTTCAGTGCAAATGTTTACATAGTTTATTCATTGGGGCATTTGTTTCATATGCAAGGCTGACTGCTTCTGATGATAGAGCGTTGGACGTGAGATCTAATGTCTCGATTCAATGCCAGAATGTCTCGAGTTCAATGCCAGCCTGTAACAATAAAAACTGGCCTGTTAGTTTGTCCATCTGAAGGTTTCCATCATTCTGGTGGTATCACTTTAATTTTTCGTCCACCTCCCCCACCTCCACCTCTACCTTCCTTGAATTTTTCGTCTTCCCCCCTCCCCATTTCAAGACAATGCTAGCGCACAGGGTTTCCCATCCTATAACATTAAAATCTGGCCTGTTGGCTTGTCCATCTTAAGGTTTCCTTCATTCTGGTGGTATCACTTTAATTTTTCGTCTACCTCCCCCACCCCCACCCTCCTTGGATGTTTCGTCTTCGCCCTTCCCAATTTAACCCTTTCACTCCCGCACCCTGCCCACCAGCATCCTGCATTGTCAACCATGCTAGCAAAACAAAAACTTAACCCTTTGAATCCCTCACCCTATCCACTGGCTTCCTGCAGGAAGCCGGCGGATAGGGTGAGGGATTCAAAGGGCTAAGTTTTTGCAGTCGGTGGATATGGCGCGGGAGACAAAGGGTTAAAGACAATGCCAGCGCACGATGGATAGGGTGAGGGATTCAAAGGGCTAAGTGTTTGCAGTTGGTGGATATGGCGCGGGAGACAAAGGGTTAAAGACAATGCCAGCTCACAGGGTCTTCCCATCCTATAACATTAAAAACTGGCCTGTCAGCTGTCCGTCTTAACTCTTTCACCGCCAAGTTTCCCCCAAAACGGCACTCCTCAGTGCCAAGTATATTTTGGGCATCCAATTTTGCAGCGCAGTAAGTAGTTTTAAAAGCTTATATCTCAAAGACTATTAAAGATTTTCATTTACTTTTTTTTTTTGCTGTGTAAAGGGCAGATGTATTTATATATGAATGCTTGCTTATGTTTATGTGCTTGATTGATTATTCCACAGATAATCTTATCATAAAGAAAAACAAACAATTTTTTTCATACTTTTTATCAGTTGTACTACTGACCTTATTTGGTGAGTTGTGCACCAGATATCATTATAATAAATGAGGAAAAGGAATAGAAAATCTACACACAAAGTCAGCTGTCTGCTTATTCTATTCGGAGTCGTAGACAATGCGTGTCGATTTGCAGCCATTTTGGAGAAAACGCTTTGGAGAAAACGTGACGTAAATTTCGACAGTTAACTACTGAAAAACTAGGTCGCTGGGTAAAGTTTAAAAATAGCACAGTCGCCTGCATTCACCAGTGGAGCTGACAGAAGCTTTGTACCCGCGTGAAAAGTTATCGTTTAGCATGACCACTCCAAGTCGCACAAATGCGACCGTGGCGGTCGTACGGGAAGTCGCTTGATTGCGACCATGGCGGGAAAAGAGTTAAAGTTTCCTTCATTCTGGTGGTATCAGTTTAAGTTTTCGTTCGTTCCCCTGCCCCCCTCCCCCTGTCTCCCCTTTAATTTTTCGTCTTCCCCCCTCCCCCATTCAAAGACAATGCCATCACACAGAATTTCCCGTCCTATAACATTAAAAACTGGCCTGTCAGCTGTCCATCTTAACTCTTTGACTCCCGCACCCTATCCACCAACTGCAAAATCTTCAACCTTTTGATTCCCTCAGCCTATTCACCAGCGTCCTGCAGGAAGCTGGTGGATAAGGTGAGGAAATCAAAGGGTTAAGTTGTTTTTGCTTTGTTAGCATGTTTGGGCAATGTAGCATGCTGGTAGACAGGGTGCGGGGGTCAAAGGGTTAACTAAGGTTTCCATCATTCTGGTGGTATCAGTTAAATTTTTCGTCTGCACTACCCGTCCTCTTCCTATAATTTTTCGTCTTCCCCCTCTCCATTTAAAGACAATGCCAGCACACAGGGTTTCCCGTTCTATAACATTAAAAACTGGCCTGTTGGATGTCCATCTTAAGGTTTCCATCATTCTAGTGGTATCAGTTTAATTTTTGTCCGCTCCACCCCCACCCCCATCTCTCCTTGATTTTATCTTCTTCCCCCTTCCCCATTTAACCCTTTCACTCCCGCACCCTGCCCACCAGCAACCTGCATTGTCAACCATGCTAGCAAAACAAAAACACCATTTCCTGCAGGAAGCTGGTAGATAGGGTGAGGGATTCAAAGGGTTAAGTTTTTGCAGTCGGTGGATATGGCGCGGGAGACAAAGGGTTAAAGACAATGCCAGCTCACAGGGTTTCCCATCCTATAACGTTAAAAACTGGCCTGTTAGCTCTCTATCTTAACTAAGGCTTCCATCATTCTGGTGGTATCAGTTTAATTTTTTGTCCGCCCTCCCCCCCCCCTTTAATTTTTCTTTTCCCGCCCCCCCCCCTCCCTATTTAAAGACAATGCCAGCACAGAAAGTTTTTTTGCAACCCGAGGAAGACTGCCATATAACTGCTGACAGATTTGTGTGAAGTGCATATAGAAATGTCCGTGAACGAGGAATCTTTTTGAACAAACACCCAGCTCCAAACGGCAGACTTAATTCATTGTGATTGTGAACATTGGATCATATTCTATACAGCTTATGTCTTTGCTGCCCGTCAGTAATGTAGACAAGATTTTTTTTTTTTAATTGGAATGAACCTATTAAAATATTAAGCAAGTCCGATGCAAACTATTTCAGTTATTGACTGGTTAAACAAAAACTTTTTTTTTGATTATGCTGAAGTGAGAGATTCTAAAAAAGAAACATGAGACATGGTTTAGATTTATCAGCAGAAACTATGCCTGTGTGTCTGTCTGTCTGTTGTCCATCGGCGTTGTGAACGTAAGTTAGTAGTCATCATCATCATGTGCCTGCTGCATGGCGTTGGCGATCATGGCCCTCCATACATTTTTATTTTTTGTCGCTGCAAGTACACATCCCACCCTCTCTTTCTTTAGGCCTATCCATTCCACAAGTCCGTTCAATATTTTCTCCCTAGGTCTACCTGGTGCTTGGTGCTCAAATTTCTCTTGCTTCATAAAATGTCCTACAAATATTGCTTGTCTTTTCCTAATTTCTTCATTAATGTTCTTCTCGTGTTTGCCTCTGTCAACACTGTTTCGTTTTTCTTTGCAGTCCATGGAACTCTTAACATTCTTCTTAGAAACCACATTTTAGTCTTGTTCTGACTTTTACGTGGTAGTAGGAGGAAGAGGAAATGGGCACTGCCCCTATGATCAGAACAGACAAGTCAAGGTCTCTACATCCCAACTGACCGATGACTGTTCGACAGTCATAAACTCTCCTCTTCCTTCAAGTCTAGCTTGAAGACATAGTTTTTGCCCGGCAGTGATTGCACCCTCTACTTGTTCACTCTTTCGTGCCTCACCGCCTTCCTGTCTTCCCGCTCGAGTTTGCGTGTGCTTCGTTCCCTGGAGTTCTGGGCCTTGTTTTGTGATTGCTTTGGTGAATGGTGGGAATGAGCGCTTTGGCTTGATTCTTGTATTCTTGTATTCTTGATTCTTGTATCAAAATTTGGCACCCTATAAGAAAAGTCACAGGACAAATCTTTTATCGTTTTTTCCCCCTTTGTTTTGTTATCATTATTGCTGTTATTTTAGGATCTTTGCAGTTATGCAACTTTCCTTTCCCCCGTTGGGTTGCCGGGGGCTCTTTCAGTATAAATAGTATCCCCACCTTCTGGAAATTCTGTGCTAGAAATTTCCTCTTTTCTGTCACTCTCTTTGTTTCTGCCTTGTTGCCTTGCTTTCTGTCATTTCTTCTTATTTTCTGCCTTAATGGTCCATTCACCTGTATTTTTTCGATAAAGTCTTACGTACCTTTTCTTCGGATTGATAATTGGGTGCATGTATTAAGTGCATTTTTGGCTCTAAGGAGGTGAGATATGCGGAAGCAATTTTAGGTAATTTATGCCTGTTTTTATATATGTTTTGGTGTCCTCATGTATGCCTATATTTGTATTCAGGTGTGTTTTTTAAATCTCCCCTGTGCGATAAATCGGACGGAATGGTCCTACGCCGGGGGCATGTCTTTACATTATGTGCTCAAATGCATTGATACACGTACTTAATTTTCCTTTCTTTTTTTTCCTATTGAAGTTTTGTGTGTTTTGAAGCGGTTATAGCCCTGATATGGCTCTGCGCAGTCGGCTGGGCTTTAAACAACAATAAAAGAAAGACAGGCACTTTCCTTTGTGCTCACCATTTTTTTTTTGGTCCCATTTTCTACGCCACCTTAATGGCCACAGATGCTGGGACAGGTTTTACACTGCGAGGGTGATGGTGACGATGAGGATGATAACCATGATGCTATAGAATTCCATCTTAGACTGAAACTGAGTGACAGGACCATATTCTGCACGCATTGTCGTGATATATCCTGTGTCATCCAAACCTGAGAGATACAGACACCTGCGCTGCTGGATTTGAGCAACACCCTCATTGACGCATCCATGAAGTGGACAAGATTGGACTATGTGTTGGTCCTCGACTTCCCGATGATCCCATAGCACGCTCAACTCCAGGTAGGAGTGGATTGGGGCCGAAAAATCCCATGGTGATTTGGAAAGGACTGATGGGGATCTAAACCCACAACTTCCAGCTGGTTGTCCATTACACTACCAACACACTACAATTATTACTCATTATATTATCATTATCATTATATATTATATATATATTATTACTATTATTATTATTACACATTATTACATTAATTATATTAGATTGTAGTAGTAGCGAGCAGCAGTAGTAACGTGTAGCAGCAGAAATAGTAATAGTAGCAGTAGTAGTATAGCAGTAGCAGTAGTTCAAGTGTAGTAGTAGTATATGGTGGTAGTGTAGTATGGTAGGTAGAAATGGTAGTATGCTAATAGTATTAATGGTAGTAGTCGTAGTTGTAGTAGTAGTAGTAGTAGTAATAGCGGTATTAGTAGTAGCAGTACTAGTAGAAAGAAGTAGTAGTATCGTAGTAGCAGCAGTAGTATAGTAGCAGCAGCAGCAGCAGAGCAGTAGTAGCAGCAGTAGCAGAGTAGCAGCAGAGCAGAGTAGCAGCAGCAGCATTGTGTTCGTTCCATAAAGGGAGACTATCAGTATTGCTTGGCGTCTTCCTCCTTCTGTAACTGCACACGTTTTTTTTCCTGTTATCGATTGGTTGATGAGTGCGCTGGTTCTGTTGGTTTGGACGCGTGTGCGTGTGTAGGAGTTTTTGACAAAAAGAAAAAGAATTCTGCCGTGTCTGCACTGTGGGTCTGTTGAATGGAAATGCCAGTGAAATATCCACTGGTCTGCAGTTTTCTTTCTTTTTTTTTTTTTTATAGAATTTCCAAAGACATTATTTTCTTGCTGTCTTTTATTTCCTTCCTCTATCTTTTGAGATTGATTGTTGAGAATAGCGTTGCGTGAAGTATTCTCTGTGAGGGAATGAGAGAGAGAGAGAGAGAGAGAGGAGAGAAGAGGGTGTGAGAGAGGAGTGTGTGTGTGTTTGTGTGTGTGTGTGTGTGTTGTGTGTGTGTGTGTGTGTGTTGTGTGTGTGTGTGTGTTGTGTGTGTGTGTGTGTGTGTGTAAGTGTTTATTTCTCTTGTCTCTACATACCCCTCTCTCTCTGTCTTTCTGTGTTTGTGTGTGTGTGTGTGTGTGTGTGTGTGTGTGTGTGTGGTGTGTGTTCTCTCGTCTGTTCTGTGCTGTTGTTTGTGTTGTGTGTGTTTGTTCCTCCCTCCTTCTCGTCTGTCTGTCTGTGTTTCTTCTCTTCCCTCTCCTGTCCTGTTCTTTTCTCGTCTCTATCTCTTTCCCTCTGTGTTGTTGTTTTGTTTGTGTTGTGTGTGTGTGTATTGTGTGTGTGTTAGTGTGTGTGTGTGTGTGTGTGTGTATGTGTGTGTGTGTGTGTGTGTGTGTGTGTGGTGTGTGTGTGTGTGTGTGTGTGTGTGTGTGTGTTTCGTGTGTGTTTTCCTCCTCCCTCTATGTCTGTCTGTATGTCTCTCTCTCTACCTCTCCTCTCTCTCTCTCTCTTCACACACCCACTCTTTCTCTCTCTTTTCCAAAGCGCATGGGTGGAAAGCAGCAGAAAAGGGAAAAGAGGAACGATGGAAATTTTCAGATCTTTAAGAAAATTGAACTGCACTGACTTCTCGATTTTTTTGAAACTTTTCGACTCGCAGATTGAACCAATCTTGACGTATGGCTCAGAAATATGGGGATTTTCGAGAAATCATAAAATAGAAAAAGTACATACATTTGCTATCAAACGCTTCCTTTCGGTACCATTGTATTCATCTAATAAAATGTTATATGGAGAAACTGGCCGTTATCCTTTGTTTTTGAAAACTCAAATGAAGTGTATCAAATACTGGTTGAAATTAACCAGCTCCCAATGTCAAGAAAGGCATATGAGATGTTACTGAATCAATTAGAGTCGGGTAAACAAAACTGGGCATATTTCGTTAAGAAAATGTTAACCACACATGGATTTGGTATTGTGTGGATGTGCCAGGGAGTTGGTTATGAACAAGGATTTCTTTCAGAATTTAGGAATAGACTAGTTGATTCGTACAAACAAAACTGGCACGCTCAAATGGAAGAATCTGAGAAATATGATTGGTTCCTTTCCTTAAAAGTATATTTCAAACCGAAAAATATATAAAGACCGTAACAAATAAATGGCACAGAAGCAATCTTGCTCGTTTTAGACTAAGCCCTAGGGCTAAATGCAACAAGAAGATGGTTTTACTCAAATTTATCGGCACACTCTATTTGTCCCATGTGTGATGCAGAGGCAGAAGATGAAATGCATTTTTTGTTTGTTTGCAAGTCGTATGAAAGTATACGACAAAAATGCATAATCTTTGATGAGGACATTTTCAAGTCAAAGGGTCATTACCAGAATACTCAAGATGAAGATGAAAAATATCAAAAATCCCTCGCTAAATTTATCGCGCTTGCTTGGGAAAGTCGGAGAAAGAAAACAACACAGCTTATGATTAATGTAAGTTTATCTCCAGTGAAGATATCACTTAATACTGTTCTTATGTTTATTTGCCGGATTTGGGTCTTCTTCTTACTTATATGACTAATTACGTCGGGTGGTCAATTTTTTTCCTTCAATTTGTTTATTCATCATTAAGAAAAAAAAAATAAATGGATGTAATGTCAGCCATGACTATATTTATAAATCTTTATTTCGCGAAAACGTCTCCGTAAAATTTAATGACTTTGTTTTATGCTCCTTGCCACAAGGACAAAAATGTCAATGGCAATAAACCATTTTCAGTTTCAGTTTCAGTTTCTCTCTTCCTCTCTTTAACCTCTCTCTCACTCAATCTCTCAATCTCTCTCTTTCACTCTCTCTCTCTCTCTCTCCATCCCTCCCTCCCTCTCTGTCTGTCTGTCCGTCTTTCTTTCTTTCGTTCTTTTATCTCTTTTTCTCCTCATATCAACCAACCAAGTTATTCTAATCTTAACAGAAACGAGGAGTTAAAAACAAGAACACAACCAGAGATGGGCAACAAGAGCCTCGGGGTCCGGGCAATGGATAGAAGTGATATAAATTAACACTGTGTGCAGTTTGCTAATTGTTTTATTGACATGGCATGGACACTGTTGAAACTACGTTAGTCCCTTTCTCTTTAGCAAAGACCGGTATGGTATGTGAATCACAGGCCAGTCTCAGGCCTACGCATGAAATGTTTTGGAGTACAGTTCTTACAGGGACCATAACTCAGGTGGAGATCTGTGATTTGTGGCCAAGGAAGAAAAGAAACTGGTGGGGCTAGGGATTGGTTGACTGATCGATTTTGGATTTTATCTTGACACCCCTCCCGCACCCCCCCCCCCACATATATCATATACACACATTCAGCACACATACATGCACAAACACACATACACACACACACACACACACACACACACATACACACACACACACACACACAACACACACACACACACGACTCACACACTCTCATATACAGACAGACAGACACACACATACATCATATACACACATACAGCACACACACATGCACACACACACACACACACACACACACACACACACACACACACACACACACACACACACACACCACACAAACACCACACACACACTGTCATATACAGACACACACACACACATACACACATACACACATACAGACACGCATAACACACACACACACACACACACACACACACACACACACACACACACACACACGCACACACACCCACGCACAAACATGCAAGCCTAGTCCTATAAATGACTTTCAAGATCAATATAACGGTGAAGAAATGTGATGTTTTATGCATACTTTTTGTGGGTGGGTAAGTTCACAAAACCTTCAAACAGCTGAGAAAAAAACAAGAAAAAAACACATGTGATGAATATCCCAGAATCTTTTCTTTTTTGTCCTTATGTTAATTTTCTTTTTGATTCTCTTTGTCTGCTTTCTACAAACAGGTAATAATAACGATAATAATGGTGATGATGATGATGATGATGATAAGATCAATATCAACAACAACGATAATAATAATAACAATAATATGATGATAATAATAATAATAATGATAATAATAACAATGATACTACTACTACTAATAATAATGATAATACATGTAATAATAATAATAATGATGATAATAACAATAACAATAATACTAGTAATCATCATCACCGTCATCATAGTCGTCATCATCATCATCATCATAATGGTGATGATAATGATAATAATAATAGTAATAGTAATAATAATATTGATACGCCAAATTTTGATATACAAAGCAGATCAAAGGACGCACTTTTATCTTTTTACTTACACATCCATTCACAATGACAAATAAAAAGAAAAACCTAAGGATACAAAGGGTTCAACACACTTGCATACTCATTGCGGGGGTGGGGAAAAGAACAAGAATGAGATAAAGGGGTGGGTTTGAAGAAAGCAAAAGTCAGGGAATCTGCACAGAACGTGATCTGTTCCAGTATTTTTTTTTTCACCTTTTTTTATTCACTTTTTAACAGGAATGGACATCAACAAACAATGCAGTAACAAAACAAAAACAAATAATAATAATTTCAATTCATAATAATTGTTCACATAAAAAAAAAGAAAAGAAAACCTATAGCCTACAAAACCATATAAAACAATATTCTAATCAATGATGATTTCATTATGTACATCAATATTTAAGAAACATGTCATGAAGAAAGTCTGTTTTCTACACAGGGAACATTAATCTATAGTTGTTCCATTGAGCATTAAAAAAGGACAAGCGAAAGTTTATTTTGGCGTTATATTGTTCAATTTTGAATCTCTGGTTTAGCATTCTTTGGAAAGTATGTATATTTGGAACACACTTGATCTGTTCCAGTATTAACCCTCTGACTCCCGCACGCTATCTATATCAACTGCAAAAAAAATAACATTTTGACTCCCTCACCTTACCCATCAGCTGCCTACAAAAAGCTGGTTAATAGGATGTGGAAATTAAAGGGTTAAGTTTTTGCTTTGCTAGCATGGTTTACAACGCAGGATGCTGGTAGACAGGGCGTGGGAGTCAAAGGGTTAAGATAATGATTTCTGTTCCACAGCGTTCCATCAAAAAAGTCATTGTTTTCAGTGGGCGTGTTGAAGGCAGATGCACATCAGAAATACCCAGAAGAATCATCCAAGCTTAAGCAGCATTCGAGAAGATAAAAAGCGTTCTTACCTACAAATGACAATCAACTGACATCAGGAAGAGAGTTCCTTGAGTGCTATATAGAACCGACACTGTTGTATGATTGTGAGGCGTGGACAGTCAACACGCAAAGTCAGAACAAGATTGAGACAGCTGAAATGTGGTTTGTAAGAAGAGTTCTGTGGACGGCAAAGAAGACGAACGAGACAGTCTTGAAGGAGGTAGACACAAAGAAAACATTAATAAAGATTAGGAAAAAGACAAACAACATTTATAGAATATTTTATGAGGCAAGAGAAATTGGAGCACCTGGTCACAACAGGAAAGCTGGAGGGAAAGAGAAGACCAGGTAGACCCAGGGAGAAAATACTGGCCAGACTTGCAGGGTGGCTGAGGACGGAAAGGGTGGGATACGTACTTGCAGGGACAAAGGACAGATTCGTATGGAGAGCCATGATCGCCAACGCCATGCGGCAGGGCTCATGATGATGATGACGTAGAAGAGGAAAATCAGAGAACGTGAGCAGAACCTGATCTGTTGCAGTAATAAGGTAAGGATTTCTATTACACAGCGCTTCATCAAACCAGTCATGGTTTTCAATGTCTCTTTAAGCATCGGCTCTAAATTAACCTCATTAACGAAAAAAGAAAGGAGACATCCCTACCCAGTCACATCCCTACTCATCACCAACAAACAAACAAACAAAAAAACAAAAAAAAAGAGAAGAAAACTCCGTTGTCAGTCCCCAGGCATTAGAGCTTGCCTCAGAACCGTAAATTTCATCCACTCTTTTATTTATTTCATTTTATTTTTTCGGTTCTGGAAGACATGCTGTGTCTTGATGATCATCAACATGGACATCACGTCTGACCCTTCCACCCTCCCTCCTTCCCCATCCCTTCCTCCTCCTGCTCCTCCCCCGTTCCTTGTTTCTCTTTCTGAACGTCAAGCCGCGTGCTTCTTTTTCACTTTGCTTTCTGTGCGATGGAGGAAGCTTAACCCGATTTGCTCGTTTTGGGTTGAAAAGAAAAACAGACAAGTAAGAAATAAAGTTTATTACATTACCAGATTTGGGAAAGTTTGGGGAGAAATTGGGGAATGGAGCAAAGGAGAAAAGGGGGTTTGGCAAAGACAGAGAGATAGAAAGAGAGACAGAGATAATGACAGTGACCCTTTATTTTTCAACGGTAGGACAGAGAGATAGAAAGAGAGACAGAGACAATGACAGAGACCCTTTATTTTTCAACGGTAGGACAGAGAGATAGAAAGAGAGACAGAGACAATGACAGTGACCCTTTATTTTTCAACGGTAGGACAGAGAGATAGAAAGAGAGACAGAGATAATGACAGTGACCCTTTATTTTTCAACGGTAGAAGTTATCAGCTGAAAGCCAGAAAGACAGAGACAGAACAAAGCGAGACAGTTTCATGTCTCAACCCTTTACCATTCCACCCTCTCTCCCCCCCCCCCCCTTCCCCTCCTCCCTTTGCTTTAAAAACATTATTGTAAAGGCAAGACACGGTTTTATGACAGCGTTTTTGATAACATTGCAGATATATTCATCATGCATCGTAAGATTCATAGTTCAGTTATGGTTGCAGAATAATTGGAAACATTGTTTACTTTTAAGACTAATTTCTTCTCCTCGTGCTTCATTGTTAGTTGATCAGTTTTACGTTGAACATGAAACTTCGTGAGATTGATGTACTAATCGGTATACCAATTCTTTGCCTTAGTTTTCATCAATATTGATTGTTTTGCCCACACAACTTAGATACTTTCAGTCATGTCCATAATTTCATGGAATGCCGTTCAACATGAAGGTCTTTATAATTATTATTTTTAGAAGTTTCCTCTTTTCTGTCACTCTCTGTGTAACTGTCTTCTTCCTTTGCTGTCTGTCATTTTTTCCTATTATTTTCTGGCTTGCTGGGTCCATTCACCTGTGTATGTTCGATAAAGTCTTACATACTTGCTCCTACGATTGATAATTGGGTGCATGTATTGAGTGCATTTTTGCTCTGAAAAGTGTGATGTGCAGAAGCGTTTTCAGGTAATTTAGGCCGTTTTTATATTGTTTTAGTGTCCTTGGTTATAATCAAAGGACATAACTCTTGAGAATTATCTCCCATGTTGTATAGAACTTCTCAAATCTAACACAGTTTGCGCTACCCATTCAGCTAGCATAGAAGCAGATACAAAGTACAAAAACAGTAAGCTCAGAACACTCCTCATTATGTTTACATTTGTATTCAGGTGTTCCAATTTGTGTTCAGGCGTACTTTTTTTATCTCCTGGTGATAAATTGGACGGAGTGGTCAGCGCCAGAGGCATGTCCTTAGATTGTTTGCGTGAATGCATTGATATGTGTACTTAATTTTCTTTTCCATTTTCTTTTTTTCATATAAATTTTCTTTTCCAGTTTTTTTTTTCAATATAATGTTCTTAAGATGATTATAGTTCTGATAGGACTCTGCGAAGTCGACTAATAGCAATCGTTGGGGAGTGAATAGTTAGAGAGCTCAATTTCCGCCCCAGCGATGCCGGGGGCTCTTTTATTGTAACTAGTATCCCCACCGTCTGGAAATTTTGTGTTAGAAATTTCCACTTTAATGTCTCTCTTTGCTTCTCCCTTCCTCCTTTGATTTATATCATCTCTTCTATCTTTTTCTGCCTTGTTGGTCCATTGACTTGCATGTTTTATAAAGCCTTGCATTTTTGTCTTGCGATTGATAATTGGATACATGTTTGACTGCATAATTGGCTCTGAGAAATATGCTGTGCAGGAGCAATTTTAGCTGTTTAAACTGTTTTACGTATCAACTAAGTACATAATCTTGAGAGTCACAGAGTAATCTCCCATGTAGAATTCTCAAACCAACACAGTTTGCGCTACCCATTCAGCTACATTTTAGAATGTTCTGAGCTTACCACTTTATGCTTTGTGCTGCGTCTATGCTAGCTGAAGGATAGCGCAAACTGTGTTGGGTTTGAGAAATTCTACATAGGAATAACTCGTGACTCTCAAGAGTTATGTTACTTAGTTTGATATTTAAATTCTCCCTGCTTCCCTCTTATTTCCTTGCTATTTTACGTATGCTTTAGTGTAGTAATGTTCACATTTGTATTCAAGGTTGTTTTTTTTTTTTATTTCCTCTGGTGATGAATTGGACAGAATGGTCAATGCCAGGGGATCTCCTTAGATGATGTGCGCGCTTGTATTGATATATGTACTTAATTTTCTTTTCCAGCTCTTTTCCCAACCACATAATGTGTACGTTTTGACATGGTTTTAGTGCTGATGTGACTCTAAGCAGTCGGCTGGGTTTTAAGCGGTAAGAGAGCTCACTTGTCATGGGGTCAGCTTTGTGATATTGGTGCCTACCTCTTTGTCACTGGTGCAGGAGTTTGGAATTTGTTCAAGAGGGAGTCGTGGCAGTTGATAGTTCCATATGCGTTTCACCCAAATCTGCCAGTAGTTATCTGGCAGACTCCACGACCTGCGTAAAGCCCAGTGTGCTGGCAAGGTCCGAAAATGAGGTATTGAGAGATCATCATCATCATCAGGTGCCCTGCCGCATGGCGTTGGCGATCATGAACTTCCATCTGTCTCTATCTCTCGTTGCCCCTAGCATCTCCCCCACCCTCCTCGTCCCCAGCCACTCTGCAAGTCCGTCCAGCATTTGCTCCCTGGGTCGATCTGGTGCTCTCTTTCCCTCCAGCTTTCCCGTTGTAACCAGGTGCTCCAAATCCCCCTTCCTCATAAAATGGCCTATAAATGTTGCCTGTCTTTTCCTAACCTTCCTTATGAGTGATCTACTTGTGTCTGCCTCCATCAAGACTGTCTCGTTTGTTTTCTTTGCTGTCCGTGGAACTCTCAACATTCTTCTTAGAAACCACATTGGGAGAGGGATCTATAAAACACTAAACTGGCACCACCAGGATGATGAAAACACTAAACTGGTCAGCGAACAAGCCAGTTTTTAATGTTGTAGGCTGAGATTAAACACGAGGCATCAGATCGTTGAGTTCACCGCTCTTGCCCACAGAACCAGCCAGCCCTCACTGCTTTTCCTGTTCCATACTGAAAGATAAACATGTACCCACGTACAGGTGGGTATTATCAGGTAGTGTGTCCAAACTAGGGCACTTGTCCCACACCCTTGAATTTGGCAACCACGCGGAATCATAACTAAACTAAAGCTTATGCGTAGGATTAAGGCTTATCCCATGATCATTTTGGATCTTCTCCATCACATGGCATCAATGGCATCAATACATATAGAATTTATTCCGAGCAACGAGACGTTATCTTGAGTTTCAATTTCAATTTCAATTTCAGTTTCAATCTCTCAAGATGACGTCTCTACGCTCGGAATGAATTCCATATGCACTAACGTCACAAGTGCCATGTGATGGAGAAGATCCCAGAATGATTACGGCACAAGCCATAAACCTGCACATAAACCCACGAGCTGGTCAGGCCCCGAGGTTCTACCTAGATAGTTCCATAACACTGGGGTCGCAGGGGAGTGAGTCGGCAGAGACCTTACCTTTTCCTGGGGCCAGCACCATGAGGGTGGCGCCCATCCCCTCTCCCTTGCTTCAAATTCATATTCAGATTCATATGTTTTTTTTTGTTTTTGTTTTTTTACCAAGATTCATATATTTTTTTTACCAAGATTTCAGAAAGACAAGAAGGCTAATTGGTCTTCATGGGGTGAGACCTGGGAAGTCAACCTATCCCTTCAATGTTTTATACCAAGGCAGCTGGGAGATGCCCTGCTCTTCACAATTTTTAACTGCCGTGGGATCTTTAGCGTGCGCAACCAGAAGGCACACCGGTACGACTCGTTTTTCTCCCCTTTCGAAGGACTTGACGTTTAGTTATCTTATTATGTTATCTTTAGAAACCCAAGAAACATGCTTAACCTCGTACTTTCAAGGGCGAGGACTCTGACCATTGTGCTACCCTGTTATCAAGGGACGGACATAGTGTCATAATGTGACCTGGACTTTTGCAGGTATATTGTGTTGAGAGGTGACCAGGTCGGAAAGCTGGAGGGAAAGAGAACACCAGGTAGACCCAGGGAGAAAATGTTGGACGGACTTGCTGAGTGAATGAAGACAGAGGATGGAAGACAAACTTGCAGCAACAATGGATAGATTCATATGGAGGGCCATGATTGCCAGCGGCAAGGCACATGATGATGATGAGACGGCCAGGCCAAGTGCTTGCCACGTTGTTCGACACTTAAAGCACTGTAAGGCATTCCACTTGTACAGCTCTCAGTCAATCTGCTTCTGGCATTACAACTGTTGTCAAGGTGATGCAGATCCTTTCCTTTGGTCTGGCACCAATTCGTCTTAAGCCATCTTCTCTTCCTCATCGCAGAGGTCCAATAGAAAATGGATAACTTGTCGTGTTGGTGCCAGCCAAGTCAGTGGAGACAGCGTGTGAAGATTGTCCATGACCCGTGCAGGTGGGTGAAGCAGTCAGCTCGTCTCATTGGCAAAATGCCAAGAAACCCTGGGGTTTCAGTGTCGAAGCTTTATGCCAATTTTTCGGGCCGTTTTCCATCTTGTTGTTATTATTGTTATCGTTATTGTTGTTTAAAGCCCAGCCGACTGCGTAGAGCTATATCAGGGCTATAACCGTTTCAAAACATACAAAATTTCATGAGAGAAAAAAAAAGAAAAGAAAATTAAATCACACATCAGTGCATTCGTGCACATAATCTAAAGACATGCCCCTGGCGTTGACCACTCCGTCCAGTTTATCGCACAGTGGATTTAAAAAACATACCTGAATACAAATATAAAAATACCTAGGGGCACCAAAAATACATAAAAACAGGCCTAAATTACCTAAAATTGCTTCTGCATATCTCACTTCCCTAGAGCCAAAAATGCATTTTAATACATATACTCAATTATCACTCCTAAAGAGAAAGTACGTAAGATTTTATCGAACACATACAGGTGAATGGACCAGCAAGGCAGCAAACGATAGGAAGAAATGACAGAAAGCAAAGGAACAAAGCAGAAACAAAGAGAGTGAC
>CM060311.1:20654036-20669036 GCA_030674185.1 Monoplex corrugatus
GTAGTAGCTATGTACAAACATTTTCAGACTGTTACATCTTTTCGAAGCTTTAAAGCATAATATATAAACATTGCCAATTTTCGAGAGACAGACAGACAGAGAGAGAGAGACAAACAGACAGACAGAGAGAGACAGACAGACAGAGCCAGAGATAGTCACAGAGACAGAGATAGACACAGAGCCAGAGATAGTCACAGAGACAGAGATAGACACAGAGACAGAGAGGACAAGAAGAAACATTGCAAAACCCAAGGTCTTAAAGAAGAGGATGGTAAAGATTTTCCTTTTTCTGAGTCACTTGTTGTGGATGGTTTTCCACTAGTTTCTGCTGCTCCTGTACTGTACCTCTACCTAGTTATCTGTCCACAGCTTGTGGCATTCCAGACTGTGTAGCCAGGCTCGAAGATGAGTGTTATATCCACTACGAGACACAACATGCATAACATATGTTTGAAAAAAAATCCTGTTCCTTTTTAAGTAAGCAGTATATTCCATGTATTTGCTTTTTGTGCGAATGTGTTTGTATGTATGTATGTGTGTGTGTGTGTGTGTGTGTGTGTGTGTGTGTGTGTGTGTTGTGTGTGTGTGTGTGTGTGTGTCCCTTCTAGTCCCCCCCCCCTACTCTGGTGTCCCGCCTCTCTCTCTCTCTGTCTGTCTCTCTGTCTCTCTCTCTCTCTCTTTCTCTCTCTCCCTCTCTCCCCGTCTCGCTCTCTGTACCTCTCTCTCTCCCCGTCTCGATCTCAGTATCTCTCTCTCTCTGTCTGTCTGTCTCTCTGTCTCTCTCTCTCTCTCTCTGTCTCTCTCTCTCTCTCTGTCTGTCTCTCTGTCTGTCTATCTCTCTGTCTCTGTCTCTGTCTGTCTGTCTGCCTGTCTCTCTCTCTCTCTCTGAGTGTGTGTGTGTGTGGGTGTGTGTGTGCGTGTTTGTGTGTGTGGGAGGGAGTGTGTGTACAGGCCCGTGTGTTAAAAATAGAGTGCAATTCCTGTTCAAATAAACAGTATAACTATGCATGTGCTGTTTGTGCAAATGTGTGTGTTCGCGTCTGCGTGTATCTGTGTGCTGTGTGCGTGCGTGTATGGGCGTATGTGCGGGTGTACGGGTGTGTGAATGAGTGAGTGAGTGAGTGTGTGTGTGTGTGTGTGTGTGTGTGTGTGTGTGTGTGTGTGTGTGTGTGTGTGTGTAATTCTGTTTGTCTGTGTCTGTGTGACAAACACACACACACACACACACACACACACATACACACACACACACACACTCAGAGAGACAGAGAGAGACAGAGAGACAGACAGACAGACAGAGACAGAGACAGAGAGACAGACAGACAGAGACAGAGACAGAGAGACAGACAGACACAGAGGGAGACAGAGAAAGAGAGAGAGAGACAGAAAGAGAGAGAGAGAAAGAGAGAGAGAGACAGAGAGAAAGAGACAGAGAGAAAAAGAGAGAGAGAGAAAGAGAGAGAGAGAGAGAGAGGCGGGACACCAGAGTAGAGGGGGGGGGGCAACTAGAAGGGAGGGGGCTGTAACTGTAGGAGAGGGGAAGACACGACACGATCAATTTGTCCTCCCAGCAATTTATGCTTCTGCATCAGTCTCAAACATTGTCCCCGCGTCTCTCTCTTATCTGTCTTGCAGCACCCAGGAGAGAGAGACATCTGAATAACTACAGACATGTTTTATTTTTTAACTGCACAGCTCAGGGATGGATGAAGGTCTATCTTTTTTGTTTGTATAGATTTTTTTCTCCCCCTGTCTGTAACAGAGCTAAGCTTTTGGCTTCTCTCTGTTTTTCTGTCTGTGTGTTTGTTGTGTGTCTCTGTGTGTCTCTTTCGCTCTCTGTTTCTGTATCTATCTCTCTTTGTCTCTCTCACTCTCTACCCGCCGCCCTCTCTGTCTCTCTGTCTCTGTCTCTCTGTCTCTCTTTTGGCTGGCATCACTCGTCAGGCCTCTCTCTCTCAATCTCTCTCTCTCTGTCTCTCTCTCTATCTATCTCTGTCTCTGTCTCTCTCTTTCTCTTTCTCTCTCGGCTGGCATCACTCGTCAGGCCTCTCTCTCTCTCTGTGTCTCTCTCTCTCTCTCTCTCTCTCTCTTTCTCTCTCGGCTGGCATCACTCGTCAGGCCTCTCTCTCTCTCTCTGTGTCTCTCTTTCTCTCTCGGCTGGCATCACTCGTCAGGCCTCTCTCTCTCTCTCTCTGTCTCTCTTTCTCTCTGTGTCTCTCTTTCTCTCTCGGCTGGCATCACTCGTCAGGCCTCTCTCTCTCTCTCTCTGTGTCTCTCTCTCTCTCTCTCTGTGTCTCTCTTTCTCTCTCGGCTGGCATCACTCGTCAGGCCTCTCTCTCTCTCTGTCTCTCTCTCTCTCTCTCTGTGTCTCTCTTTCTCTCTTGGCTGGCATCACTCATCAGGCCTCTCTCTCTCTCTCTCTGTCTGTCTGTCTCTCTCTCTCTCTCTGTGTCTCTCTTTCTCTCTCGGCTGGCATCACTCGTCAGGCCTCTCTCTCTCTCTCAATCTCTGTCTGTCTCCGTCTTTGTCTCTCTTTGTCTCTCTCTCTCTCTCTCTCTCTCCCTCTCTGTCTCTGTCTCTCTCTCTCCCCATCTCTCCCTTCTTTCTGTCTGTGTCTGTGTCTCTGTAAGACAAGTCCAGTCGAACCTAAAGCTATCATCCTTGAGTGATGAAGTTCTGAAAGTCTTACCTCTCTCTCTCTCTCTCCTCTCTCTCTCTCTCTCTCTCTCTCTCTCTCTCTCTCTCTCTCTCTCTCTCTCTCTCTCTCGTCAGGTGTGCTTGTTAGGAAAGTGTACTCAAGATCTCAGCAGTGGAATTCAGTTCCAGCTTATTTTTCCCATTGTTGTCTGATGATTATCCGTGCTTTTACAACGTACATAATGACAACGACCTGATTTTGTGAAGCAGCAGCTCAACAGTAAACACCAGACAGGGATAAGCTTGCGGTTTTTATAGATGTAGCCTGCTATGTTTTCTTTGCTGTCCATGGAACTCTCAACATTCTTCTTAGCAAAGAAAACAAACGAGACAGTCCTTATAGAGGCAGACACAAGTAGATCATTCATAAGGAAGATTAGGAAAAGACAGGCAACATTTATAGGCCATTTTATGAGGAAGGGGGATTTGGAGCACCTGGTCACACCGGGAAAGCTGGAGGGAAAGAGAGCACCAGGTAGACCCAGGGAGAAAATGCTAGACGGACTTGCGGAGTGGCTGAAGACGAGGAGGGTGGAGGAGATGCTTGGGGCAACAAGAGATAGAGACAGATGGAAGTCCATGATCGCCAACGCCATGCGGCAGGGCACCTGATGATGATGATGATGATGATGATGATGATGATGATGATGATGATGATGATGCTATGGGAAAGTCATTTACATAAGCGAGGGATGGTGGGAGAAAAGAGATAGGGTAATGCAAATGGTAGGGTAATGCAAATGGCTAACACGTGAGAGTTTGTGGCTTCGAACCCCCGTCACTTCTGTCAAAATCATCGTGGGATGTTTTTTGGCCCCCAAACCGGCTCCTAAACCAGACTTGAGCGTGTAATGGGCAGGCTAGGAAAACTGGGACCACACAGTCAAGTCTCATCCACTTCACGGATGATTGTTATTGTTATTTTGTTTTAAAGCCCAGCCGTTTCAAAACATACACAATATTTTTCAACAGGACAAAAACGGGGAAAAAATGAAGTATATATATAATATATATATATTTATATCAATGCATTCTCACACATAATCTAAGGAGACGCCACTCCGTCCAATTTATTACACAGGGGAAACAAAATGAAACATAAAAAGGGGTGTTGCAGACTCTATAAATAGCAGAAACAAAACGAAACATAAAAGGGAGTGTTGCAAACTCTATAAATAGCAGAAACAAAATGAAACATAAAAAGGGGTGTTGCAGACTCTATAAATAGCAGAAACAAAACGAAACATAAAAGGGAGTGTTGCAGACTCTATAAATAGCAGAAACAAAACGAAACATAAAAGGGGACATTGCAGACTTTATGAATATCAGAAACAAAACGAAACATAAAAGGGAGTGTTGCAGACTATGAATAGAGAAGCAAAACGAAACATAAAAGGCACAAAAGGGGACATTGCAGACTCTATGAATAGCAGAAACAAAACAAAACAAGGGGGATGTTGCAGACTCTATGAATAGCAGAAACAAAACAAAACAAGGGGGATGTTGCAGACTCTATGAATAGCAGAAACAAAACAAAACAAGGGGGGTTGCAGACTCTATGAATAGCAGAAACAAAACAAAACCAGGGGGATGTTGCAGACTCTATGAATAGCAGAAACAAAACGAAACAAGGGGGATGTTGCAGACTCTATGAATAGCAGAAACAAAACAAAACAAGGGGGGTGTTGCAGACTCTATGAATAGCAGAAACAAAACAAAACAAGGGGGATGTTGCAGACTCTATGAATAGCAGAAACAAAACAAAACAAGGGGGTGTTGCAGACTCTATGAATAGCAGAAACAAAACAAAACAAGGGGGATGTTGCAGACTCTATGAATAGCAGAAACAAAACAAAACAAGGGGGATGTTGCAGACTCTATGAATAGCAGAAACAAAACAAAACAAGGGGGATGTTGCAGACTCTATGAATAGCAGAAACAAAACAAAACAAGGGGGATGTTGCAGACTCTATGAATAGCAGAAACAAAACAAAACAAGGGGGGTGTTGCAGACTCTATGAATAGCAGAAACAAAACAAAACAAGGGGATGTTGCAGACTCTATGAATAGCAGAAACAAAACAAAACAAGGGGGTGTTGCAGACTCTATGAATAGCAGAAACAAAACAAAACAAGGGGATGTTGCAGACTCTATGAATAGCAGAAACAAAACAAAACAAGGGGGATGTTGCAGACTCTATGAATAGCAGAAACAAAACAAAACAAGGGGGATGTTGCAGACTCTATGAATAGCAGAAACAAAACAAAACAAGGGGGATGTTGCAGACTCTATGAATAGCAGAAACAAAACAAAACAAGGGGGGTGTTGCAGACTCTATGAATAGCAGAAACAAAACAAAACAAGGGGGATGTTGCAAACTCTGTAAATAGCAAAAACGAAACAAAACAAGGGGGTTGTTGCAAACTCTATGAATAGCAGAAACAAAACGAAACAAGGTGTGTGGTGTGTGTTGTTGCAAAACACAGTGTTAAATAGAAAACGAACAAGGTTAAACTCTGAAACAAAACAAAAAAGGGGGTTGTTGCAAACTCTATGAATAGCAGAAACAAAACGAAACAAGGGTGTGTGTGTGTGTGTTTGCAAACTCTGTAAATAGCAAAAACGAAACAAAACAAGGGGGTTGTTGCAAACTCTATGAATAGCAGAAACAAAACGAAACAAGGGGTGGGTGTGGGGTTGCAGACTCTATGAATAGCAAAACAAAACAAAACAAGGGGGTTGTTGAAAGACTTATGAATAGCAGAAACAAAAGAAACATGGGGTGTTGCAGACTTATAATAGCAGAAACGAAACGAAACAGAAGGGGTTGTGCAGACTTTATGAATAGCAGAAACAAGGGCATAGGGGTGTTAGAGACTAGAAAAGCAAAACAAACAAAACAATGGGGGGTGTGGGGTGCAAACTTATGGCCATTCTAAACTGGCATATAAATAGAACAGCTAAAACAAAAACAAACAAAATTCAGGGGTGGGGGTTTCAAACTCTATGACCACTATCATAACAGGCATAGAAAAGGAGTAACAGTCAGTAAAACAAAACAAACATAAAATAGGGGTGGGTTACAAACTCTATGACATCTAATGCATGAATAAAAACGAAACATAAAATAGGGGTGTTACAGACTTTATGAATAGCAGGAAAAAACGAAACATAAAATGGGGTGTTACAGACTTTATGAATAGCAGGAATAAAACGAAACATAAAATGGGGTGTTACAGACTTTATGAATAGCAGGAATAAAACGAAACATAAAATGGGGTGTTACAGACTTTATGAATAGCAGGAATAAAACGAAACATAAAATGGGGTGTTACAGACTTTATGAATAGCAGAATAAAACGAAACATAAAATGGGGTGTTACAGACTTTATGAATAGCAGAAACAAAACGAAACATATAAAAAAATGGGGAGTTGTTAAGACTTTATGAATAGCAGAAACAAAACGAAACATAAAATGGGGTTTAAGACTTTATGAATAGCAGAACAAAACGAACATAATGGGGTGTTACAGACTTATGAATAGCAAAACAAAAAACATAAAAGGGAGCGTTACAGACTTTATGAATAGCAGAAACAAAACGAAACATAAAAGGGAGTGTTACAGACTTTATGAATAGCAGAAACAAAACGAAACATAAAAGGGGGTGTTACAGACTTTATGAATAGCAGAAACAAAACGAAACATAAAATGGGGTGTTTACAGACTTTATGAATAGCAGAAATAAAACGAAACATAAAAGGGAGTGTCACAGACTTTATGGCCACTACTAACTTGGCATAAAAAAGAGAACAGCAGAAACAAAACGAAATATGAAAGGGGGGTGTTGCAGACTCTGTTAACAGCAGAAACAAAACGGTGGGTGGTGGGGGGGGGGGGGGTGTAAACTCTATGGCCACTATAAAAGTGGCAGAGAAAAGAGAACAGCAGAAACAAAACCAAACATACAAGGCGGTGTTGCAAACTCTATGAATAGCAGAAACAAAAACAAACAAAAATATGGGGGTGTTGTGCAGACTCTTTGAACAGCAGAAACAAAATGAAACAAAAGGGGGGGGGGGGGGTGTTGCAAACTCTATGAACAGCAGAAACAAAACGAAACAAGGGAGATGTTGCAGACTCTATGGCCACTTCTTAAGTGACATAGGACACAGAACAGAAGAAACAAAACCAAAGAAAAAAATATGGGGGTGTTGCAGACTCTATGGCCACCACTAACTAGGCAAGGCATAATAAATGGAACAGCAAAAACAAAAAAGAAGAGTCGCAACCTCTATTGCCACTAGTAACGTATCACAGAAAATAGAACAACAGAAACAAAAACCAAACATAAAAAAAGGGGAGAGAGAGGCACAACACAGCATGACTTCCCTGACAAGGTCGTTCATCTGTGATCTTGTAGAGTGGTCCCATGGGTTGCTCTGACTTCCCTCAGCTTCTGACATCTCCGACTGCTTTGCGTGTCTGCAGGGAGTTGAATTAGCTGCAGAGCTACGGGTCCCGGCTCCAACCCAAGTGGCCAGGACACTGGCCAAGAGAAACAGACAGACAAAAGGTGAAAGGTTCAGAGACAATGTTTGGGGGTGGAGGGATGGGTTTTCTGTGTGTGTGTGTGTGTGTGTTGTGTTGTGTGTGTGTTGTGTGTGTGTGTGTGTGTGTGTGTGTGTCTGTGTATGTGTGTTGTGTGTGTGTGTCTTTGTGTGTGTGTGTCTGTGTGTGTTTTGTATACTTAAGTGCAGCGTGATAATTTGTGTGTGTTGTGTTGTGTTGTGTTGTGTTTGTGTGGTAGTGTGTGTGTGTGTGTGTGTGTGTGTGTGTGTGTGTGTGTATCTGTGTGTCAGTGTGTGTCTGTGTGTGTGTTTGTGTGTGTTGTGTGTGTGTATGTGTGTGTATGTGTGTGTGTATGTGTGTGTTTGTGTGTGTGGTCTGTATGTGTGTGTGTTTGTGTGTCTGTGTCTGTATCTGTGTGTATCTGTGTTCCGTGTGTGTGTGTTTGTGTGTGTGTGTGTGTGCGTGTGTGTGTGTGTGTGTGTGTGTGTGTTTGTAGTTATATTCACACTCAATTTTACTATGCTTCCTCAACATAAGAAATTTTGTATTTACATATCTGGATGGAAAAGCAACGTTACTCTTCATCGTTATTAAAATATGATAAAAAAGGATAATAGTAACAACAAGAACAATAATCATGATAATAATTACAGTATTTAGATGGCGTCAAATGTTAATTAAATCAAAGTGCACTCAATGCACCAGACACACGCATGCGATCGACAGAGACTACCTCACAACATACAAAAAGACTAAGTAACATAACTCTTGAGAGTCACGGAGTTATCTCCCATGTAGAATTTCTCAAATCCAACAGAGTTTGCGCTACCCATTCAGCTAGCATAGACGCAGCCACAAAGCATAAAGTTGTAAGCTCGGAACATTCCTCATAGAGGAATGGTTTGAGCTTACAACTTTATGCTTTGTGGCTGAATGGGTATCGCAAACTCTGTTGGATTTGAGAACATCTACATGGGAGATAACTCCGTGACTCTCAAGAATTATGTTACTTAGTTGATATTCAAAAAAAAATTCTCCCTGCTTCCCTCTTATTTCCATTGGTATACAAAAAGACCTACACAAACTGATGGAAAGAGGGAGTTGTAGAATTGATTGTCGGGAAAAGAGGTGGGTTTTTATATTGGACTTAAAAGCAGAAAGGGTAAGGTGTTAGGCGAAGGGAAAATGGAAGTCTGTTCCAGACAGACGATCCTGAAACAGCAAGAGAACTAGTTTAAATCTAGGCACCTGAAGGGAAATAGTGTCTGAAGCTGAGCGCAAAGTGCAAGTCGGTGTACAGATATTGATGTTGTCACAAAGGCAAGATGGAGCATATTGATGAACAGATTTGCAGCACAAAGTATCCCACATGTCTTCAAGGCGACCAGTGCAGAGAGCATAGGGGAGGACTGACATGACCAAACTATTTGTGACCTCACACCACGAAATCAGTCTTAACTTGCAGTCACTCGAACAGCACTAGGAGCTGAAAAGGTGACTGAGGGTCTCTCTGGGGTGTTTTGACTTTTACTCAAAACTGATTTCTGTAGACTATAATCTATCCCCCACAGAATTTTTTTTCTGAAAAAATATTATTAATCAATTTAAAATGGTATTTTAATGCACTGATCGCAGCAGAAAGAACGCAGTTTCTTACCAAAAGTACCTCTTTTTGTCTCTTATTATGAACCGTAACCTATACAGTACCCGCACATGTAATATACTGACGGAAAGCTTTTTGGTGCACCTTTTAGATAATGACAGCGAAAATTAGAAACAAACTGGGTCAAAGCCACCAAATAAAGAAATTTAAGGAAAATATGTAGGAGAGCACACAAAAACTTTAGAGGCCGTTTTCTCAACATGGCCGTCATACAACTTAATGACTTTAAACATATATAACTTCTACATTTTTTGGAGTACACGCTTTATTCAAGTACCAAAATAATCAGCAGAATGTACACTTTCCAGTGATATGTATATCCCAAAATACCCAAAATGCTAGTTTAGACTGATTTCGTTGTGGGAGGTCACATTTTTCTTTTTGAGGACAAGACGAGCAGCTGTGTTTTGCATGCGCTGCAAACAGAGGAGAGAAGAAACTGATAGGCCAGAAAGAAGAGCGTTACAGTAGTCAAAACGAGACAAATGATAGATGGTACAAGTTTAGGTGCAGTTTCAGTTCAAAGGTTATTTTCAAATGTAACCAATACGCCAGTAGTAGCGTGACTGCCAATCAGGACAGAAACTTCTGCATGGAAAGAGAGTTGTCCACGGTCACACCCATGTTCTTGACAGAGTATTATATATAAAAAATTGAGAGAAAACAGAAACTCAATGTGAAAATGCGAATACCAATAAGAGAAGTGTGACGTCAAAATGTGCCTGTCGATTCAGCTACTCTCCGCTGTTCGTTTTTGAAGATTGATTTGTGATTCACTTGATAATGAATCGAGAATATTTGTTTTGATTTATACTAACACTGAAAATGTATGTTTAAGTTTGGCTGTATGGAAATATGTAGAATCCTTTGGAACAATCTAGAAATGACAAGAAAAATGTAGAATACCTTAGACCTTTCTAGAATGTTCCAGAAATCGTAAACAAATTTAATCTGTACAATGACTGGCTAGAACTACAGAATATTCTAGAAAGGGAAGGTTCGAGAATGTAGCTATGACTGACTGAAAATCTAGGCAAAAGCCGAGAATATTGGGGAACTTTCCATGATGTTATAAATAAAGCGTGACTGTGGGTTGAGAGAGAGAGAGAGAGCGATCGAAAGATTTGAAGTGTATGTTTGCTGTCAGAGATATAGAAGTTGCTGTAGATTTGTAGAGTTGCTGCGTGTAGATTTTGAGGACTGAAGAAGAAGAATTCTGCAAACTAGGAGTGGTGCACTGGATGCGTAACCAGTTCCTGTTGTGTTTTCTACATTTCTTCAAATAAAGGATTATTTTCGTTTAACCTGGACTGGTGTATTTTGTCTCTGAGAAGAATGATCAACTGCTCGATCTTCACGAATCTACATAAACTGCAAGACACTGCCAGTCTCCTACATCTTCGCATGTGACACAGAGTCAGAGAGAAGGAGGGTGATGTCACCTAGCTGGGTGGCATTAAGGGAAAGAGAGGCAAGTTAAAAATACGGACTTTTCAAGTAAACGTACTTTTTCCTCAAGTGGCTACATACAGTTTCACGCATTCCACACATGTGATTATCCTTCCATTCAACACCATTCAATTTTGACATTACATGTATAACGTCACCGACTTGGCAGTGAGGATGGATACATAAATACAAATGGATGTCTACTTCCCCCGACAGATATAGAGTGAGAAATGAGAAGAAACTACATCATAAATTTTGACAATATAACGTCACCGAGTTGGCTGTAGCGATGGACACTTAAAAATACAAATGGATGTCAACTTCTCTTGACTGATATAAAATGAGAAAGGAGAAGAAACTTCACCATAAATTTTGACATTATAACGTCACCAACATGGCAGTGGCGGTGGATACATAAATACAAATGAATGTCTACTTTCCCTGACAGATATAGAGTGAGAAATAAAAAGAAACTTCACCATAAATTTTGACATTGTAACGTCATCGACTTGGCAGTGATGATGGACTTTCATAAATACAAATTGATGTCTATTTCCCTCGACAGACGTAGAGTGAGAAATGAGAAGAAACTACATGTATGTCATAACATTTGACATTATAACGTCATCGACTTGGCAGCAGTGATGGATACATAAATACATCTGGATGCCTATTTCGCCGGACAGATACAGAGTCAGAAATGAGAAGAAACTACATGTACATCGTAAATTTCGACATTATAACGTCACCGACTTGGCGCGCAGTGGCGATGGATACATAAATACAAATGGACGTCTACTTGCCCGATAGATTTAGAGTGAGAATGAGAGGAAAAATGAGAAGAAACTTCATCATAAAATTGTTGACATTACAATGTTACTGACTTGGTAGTGGTGATGGATACATAAACACAAATAGATGTCTACTTCCCCTGACAGATATAGAGTGAGAAATGAGAAGAAACTACATGTACATCATACATTTTGACATTATAACGTTACCGACTTGGCAGTGGCTATGATACATAAATACAAATGGATGTCTACTTTCCCTGACAGATATAGAGTGAGAAATGAAAAGATAAGAAACTACATCATAAATGTTGACATTATAACGTCATCGACCTGGCAGTGGCAATAGACTCTTATAAATAACAAACTGGGGATGTCAACTTACCTCATCACAGATTATAGAGTTAAGAAATGAGGAGGAATAGCGAGAAATGAGAAGAAACTACATCATAAATTGTGACATTATAACGTCATTGATTTGGCAGTAGTGATGGACTCTTATAAATAGAAATGGATGTCTACTTCCCCTGGAAGATACAGAGTGAGAAATGAGAACAGAGAAGAGTTTAGAGCTCATTCACCCATTCAACAAGCCTCAAGCTAACAGCAAGAAGCAGAGAAAGTCAAAATCTTCTTTGCACGAGGACAAGGGCCAGAGAGTGATTGCCTTCCAAAGTGGGTTGGACACGGAATGGTTTTTACACCACTGAATTGTTATGGCTAATTTGTCCTGGGTGCCAAAAACTCAACGTTCGTACGTGCTTGTCCTACCAGATTTGGGAAGCAGTGAGCCTGAAGGTTTGAAAAACAGGAACGGTGATATTGGACTGGGTCAAGGAACTCTCTGTCTCTCTCTCTCTCTGTCTCTCTTTGCCGCTCTGTCTCTGTGTCTGTCTGTCTGTCTCCCTTTCTTTCTGTCTCTTTCTCTGTCTCTCTTTCTCTCTCTCTGTCTCTCCCTCTCTGTCTCTGTCTCTGTCTCTCTCTGTCTCCTCTCTTTGTCACTGTCTCTCTCTGTCTCTCTTTCTCTTTCTCTCTGTCTGTCTGTCTGTCTCTCTCTATGTATATCTATCTCTCTTTCCCTCTCTCTGTTTGTCTCTCTGTCTGTATTAATCCTGCTTATTGCCAAAAGAGCATTCTAATGTGTTAATCTTGCTTGATTTCAAAGGACCAGAGAAATGTGTTGATCTTGCTTACTGTCAAACACAGCACATCATGGATTTTTCCAGCTTATTTCCAAGAGAGCATTCCATTGTGTTAATTTTGTTTGTTTTCTAAGGACCAGAGAAATGTGTTAATTGTACTTATTGTCTGTGAAATCTGTGAAATATGTTAATTTTTCTTATTGCTAAAGGACCTGTAAAATATGTTAATCTTGCTTATTATTAAGTTTGCTTTCAAAGGACCAGAGAAATGTGTTAGTCTTGCTTGTTGCCATAAAGAGTATTCCAGTTTGTTAATCTTGCTTATTGTCGAAGGACCTGTGAAACATGTTAATCTTGCTTATTGCCAAAGGACCTGTGTAATATCTTGATCTTGCTTATTATTAAGTTTGCTTTCAAAGGACCAGAGAAATGTGTTATTAATCTTGCTTATTGCCAAAAAGAGCATTCCAGGTTGTTAATCTTGCTTATTGCCAAAAGACCTGTGAAATATGTTAATCATGCTTATTGGCAAAGGACCTTAGAGTATGTCTAAATTTGCTTCATGTCGAAGGACCTGTGAAATATGTTAATCTGCTTATTGTCGAAGGACCATTGATGTGTTTTAATCACGCTTATTGTCAAAAGACAATAACAATAGCTTATTCCTGCTTATCTCCAGAAGACGTCAAATGTGATAATTTGCTCATTGCCAAAAGGCCAGTGATATATATATATATATATATATATATATATATATATATATATATATATATACTAACCCTGCTTTTAGCCAAAGAACCATTAAGTAGGATCACAATCCGCAGTGTTTACACGAAACGTGGTATACCGATTCTACAGTCTATATGAGCTCATTTGGAGTTCTGTGATTTATTACCAAGGAAGAACAAGAGGAGAAAGAGAGACAGAGACACACAGAGAGAGAGAGAGACACAGAGAGACAGAGAGAAACAGAGAGAGACAGAGAGAGGACAAGGACAGAGGGGAGGCAGGGAGAGTGAAGGGGGAAAGAGGTATTGACTGCATCTGACCAGTATCTAGCATTCACCAAGGAGCTACTTAAGAGTTCGTTCCAGCTGGCCTTGCGTTCTTGAAGAGAATACATTGCGAACAATTTTCTCGTAAATTAAGTCTTTTATCCGAGTCCATAACTTGGTTGTGACAGATTCGATGATTAATGATTCGTATTCTTCGCTAATTTCCAAATAAGCTCAGGAGGTTTGGCAGGAAGAAAGGAAGGAATCTTTTATTTAATGTCTGTTCACAGTAATGATTTTAGACCAAAATAAAAAAGGTGCGATGGGGTGGAGGGAGTGGGAGTTTGAAATCAAGAAGGAGAACAATTACACACAATGATTCAGAACTATGAATGAACAGTGTCAAATGACAACATGCCTTAGACACGAAAAGGGTGATGGTGGAGGGGGTGGGAGTTTGAAGGTAAGAAGGGGAACAGTTACACATAGTAATTCAGAACAATGAACGAACAGCGTGAAATGACAACATGCAACAACTGATTAACATTTCATAACAATCTGCCAACAGGGGATCTGAGAATTAGCTGGACTACTGGAAGAATATCATTATTTTTGTTGTGAAGGATATCTCTGATATCAGTATAAGAAAACTTCAAAACTTTGAAATGTTGAAACTTATTGTGAATTATTAAAAAGTGTGTGATTGAATAAGAACTACATCAACCAAGTAGCAGTTCTTCTTTACTGCATTTTTGTGGAGTAGTGGAAATTTCATAAATGATCAATGCAACAACACCGTAATCCACTATTACCATTTCTTGAATTGACAGTTTGAGCGGTTGAGCGATTTACTTGTGTTTTTTCATCATAATCATGTGCCCTGCCGCATGGCGTTGGCGATTGTGGCCCTCCATATGCATCTATCCCTTTTCGCTGTAGGTACATCTTCCTCCCTCTCTTTCCTCAGCCACACTGCAAGTCCATTCAACATTTTCTTCCTGGGTCTGTCTGGTGCTCTTTTTCCCTCCAGCTTTCCTGTTGTGACAGGTGCTCTAATTCCCCTTTCCTCATAAAATGACCTATAAATGTTGCTTGACTTTTCCCAATCTTCCTTATCAATGATCTTCGTGTGTCTGCCTCCATCAAGACTGTCTCGTTCGTTTTCTTTGCTGCCATGGAACGCTCAACATTCTTCTTAGAAACCACATCTCGGCTGCCTCAGTGTTGTTCTGGCTTTGCGTGTTGACGGTCCTGTGCTTTTGACTGTGAAAAAAAAAAGTTCTTTCTCTCTTTCTTTCTTTTTTCTCTTTCTTTCTTTCTCTCCTTTTAAGGGGTAGTTTTCGTCTTCAATTTGTCCAGAACAGTTTACAGACAGACCATAAACTAGACTGTAAGTAGACGTTTGCCTTTCATATCAAAACATGTTTTCCATAAGTATCATTCATTTTGCGTTAAAGAACCTACAGTTACAAAACTGGATTGTTGCCTCTTTTTCACACAGCCGTTGAATTATCAGTTTTAATATTTCCAAAACTTGACAAGCCCATTTTATTTATGATTCATTGATGGGCTGTATATATAAGCCAGTGATTCCCGCATGCTCGTGCATGCACACACCCCACACACACACACACACAGAAACACACACACACACACACACACACACACACACACACACACATACACACACAC
>CM060311.1:20674036-20681536 GCA_030674185.1 Monoplex corrugatus
TTAGCTCCGGTGATGCTGGTGGTGTCGGTTTAGTGTTTCATAGGTCCCCGTTTCAGCCGCCTTCCTTCCTGATCTCTAGACCCTGATGGTGCGTAGGGTTTTGTGCGGGCTTAACCCTTTTCCTGCCAAGAAAATAGGTCACTGTACTAACTATTGACCAAGTAATGTTAGAAGATGACTTTCGAAACACTCAAATTACGCCTGTTTTTTTTTTTTCTTCCATTTTTGCCGCTTCAAAGCGTCGTGTAAATGCAAAAAGGAAATGACAATAGTATACTCCCTTTGCCGGAAAAGGATTACGTCAGCAATGCGGTAATTTTCTATTTATATACTCGAAACTGAAACTACGGTTCAGGGCACGAAATCCTCGTGACGCTGTCCACGGAGGAGAAAGCTGAGTCACGAGGATCTCGTGACGCGGTACGGAATGTGTTAAGGAGTCTGCCATATAAGACTTAGCAAAGTGGGTGGACTGTTACATAGAACTTTCAAAGTATGATGAATCCCTCTTGAATAAACCCTAAAATCCCATAGGCATTGTAGTACTGGGACGTGAAAGGGAGAGGGTATTGTATTGTATTGTGTTCTGTTGTATTACGTTTTATCTGTTTATGTTAACCCTTTGACTCTCGCACCCTATCCACTAATCGCAAAACCTTAACCCTTTGACTCTCTCATCCTATCCATCAGTTTCCTGCAGAAAGCCGATGGATAGGGTGAGGGAATTAAAGGGTCAAGTTTTTGCTTTGTTAGCATGATTGACAATGCAGGATGCTGGTGGACAGGGTGCGGGGGTCAAAGGGTTAATGTGGCATTGTACTGTATTTGTGTGATGTCAAAATTTTCCTGTGTTGCCGTGTGTGCGTGTGTGTGTGTGCGTGTGTGTGTGTGTGTGTGTGTGTTTGTTGTGTTTGTTGTGTGTTGTGTGTGTGTTGTGTGTGTGTTGTGTGTTTGTGTGTGTTGTGTGTGTGTGTGTGTGTGTGTGTTGTGTTTTGTGTGTGTGGTGTGTGTGTGTTGGTGTTGTTGTGTGTTGTGTGTGTGTGTGTGGTGTGTGGTGTGTGTGTGGTGTTTTGGTGTGTGTGTGTGTGTGTTGTGGTGGGTTGTGTTTGTGTGTGTGGGGTGGTGGTGTGTTGTGTGTGGTGTGTGTGTGTGTGTGTGTGTGTGTGTATGTGTGTGTGTGTGTGTGGTGTGTGTGGTGTGTGTGTGTGTGTGTGTGTGTGTGTGTGTGTGTGTGTGTGTGGTTGTGTTTGTGTGTGTGGTGTGTGTGTGTGTGTGTGTGTGTTGTATGTGTATGTGTGTGTTTGTGTGGTGTGTGTGTGTGTGTGTGTGTGATGGTGTGTGTGGTGTGTTTTGATGTGTGTGTGTTTGTGTGTGTGTGTGTGTGTGTGTGGTGTGTGTTTGTGTGGTGTGTGGTTTTGTGTTGTGTTTGGTTGTTGTTGTTTTGACTTTTGATGTGTTATTTTATCATTCCTATCCTCAGTTCATTAGGCGGTAATGCCTTGGCAGTGAACTTACATACACACACGACACACACACACACACACACACCACGCACGCACGCACGCACACAACTCACTCACACACAGGCACACACACATACACATGCACATACAAACACAATGACACAAACACACACTCACACACGCATGCAGGCATGCACACACACACACACACACACACACACACACACACCACACTCACACATACACAATACAAACAAATAAACATACGCGAGCGCGCACATAGAGGGTGCTAAGCTAGTGTACACTCAGTCTGTTAGGCATGTGACCTTGACCAAGTTATTATCCTCTGTTCAACCAAGTCGTTTATCCGCGTCATTAACTCGAGATTCTTGAACTCTATCTATCTATTTATCTATTATCTATCTATCTATCTGTCTATCTATCTATCTGTCTATCTATTATCTATCTATCTGTCTATCTATCTATCTATCATCTATCTGTCTATCTATCTATCTATCTGTCTATCTATCTATCTATCTATCTGTCTATCTATCTATCTATCTGTCTATCTATCTATCTATCTATCTATCTATCTATCTGTCTGTCTATCTATCTATCTATCTATCTATCTATCTGTCTGTCTATCTATCTGTCTATCTATCTATCTGTCTGTCTATCTATCTATCTATCTGTCTGTCTATCTGTCTATCTATCTGTCTATCTATCTATCTGTCTGTCTATCTATCTATCTGTCTGTCTATCTGTCTATCTATCAATCTATCTATCTGTCTGTCTGTCTGTCTATACATCTATCTATCTATCGATCGATTTGTCTGTCTATAAATCTAGTCTGTCTAATCTAATCTTATCTGTTCTGTCTGTCTGTCTGCCTGTCTGCCTGTCTATCTATCTATCTATCTATCTATCTATCTATCTATCTATCTATATCTGTCTATCGATCTTTCCATCAGTCAGTCTAGCTATCCATCTATCTCTTGATCTGTCAGTCTATCGACCCATCTGTTGATTGATCTATATATTGCTAGATCAGGCGGTCAATCTTTAAATCGATCAATGTATCAATGTATTTTGTCAATCTGTTTATCAGCTGATCTATCTCTCTTCTCTCAACCTTCTCTATCCCCCCCCCCCCCGCTCTCTCTGTCTCTCTCTCTCTCTCAAACCCCTTTCTCCTGTAATCCCAACCGTCCACATGGCTGGCTGTGGAAGCGGGGGAACACGTCAAGACAAACATGGCTGATCCTGTTGGGGTCATGTCAATCCCATTCCACACTGCCCCACCGTCCATCAGTCAATACAGTCTGTTTTGCTGTGTCAGCGGTTTAGCTGTGAGCTGTTCAGACCAACACTAATCTGCTTGTAGTCACAAGCCACCGCTCTGATGACTCTGACACATCAGTGAGACACAGTCTCTGTGGAGTGCCAGAATACTGATGCTGAATCTTAAAAAAAAGGAGACAGTATTTGGAAACTCAGTATATATTGTGCTGTGGGGCATTAGTCTTATCTTTCTGAGTGAACGCTCTTTCAGATAACTTCAGAATAGTGTGATAACTTTTCCTGCCGTGTCTCGTTCGTTTCTGTACTGATACAACTCTGTGTCACTTATTTCGAAATGGTACCCAGTGAAACAAAATAAGTGCAGCAGAAATGTGATACTACATGCGTCTTCTCAGAGTAAAATGGACAGACAAAAGAACCAACGAAAGCGTGCTAAAGGAATTAGCTATCCAACGTAAAATGCTCCCAGAGATCAACAACAGAAAATTGAAGTATATCCGGCACATGAACAGAAACGCAAGAACCGAACTGATGCATCAGTCCTGCAGGGGAGAGTGAAGGCAAAGATACACAGGAGCAGAGACTGTGTCGCCTGGCGATCCTTCGTGACAAAGAGTGGAGCTCCCATCGTCGTCCTCGGCGATGGAGATGGATGATGATGATAATGATAACCCAGTGATGATAATGATGGATTCCCCCGTCAGCCTGATGGGTGAATACGCAGACTGGTTTCCATCACCTGGTATGGATCTCCATGTAGGTCGTTCCAGCGGGGATGAGTTGATCGAGGCGCGCTTCATACTCCGGAGTGGTGGCTGTGCATGGGCGTCCGGAGCGCGATTTGTCACTCACATCTCTGTCGCCACTCTGGAATCGACGAACCCATCTCCTAACTGTGCTGACATCAACCGCCTCGGCTCCGTAAACGTTCACCAGACGCCGGTGAATGTCGATTGGTTCAACTTCTTCTGCGCGAGGAATTCAATGACGCATCTCTGCTTCTGACTCACGTCCATGACAGGGGTTGCTTTCTTAGACTGTCACACCGTCAATATCTGCAACAGAGAGATGAAAATTTCAGGTTATGAGCGCGAAAGTTTAGTTATCATAACAATGCCATAAGCAATCCCCTCGGATCCCTTGGGGCGGAATAAAAAAAATAGGAGGCCTTACTTTTGGAACGACCCTCTACAATTCTGATCTTTGAGGCGCATGTTCCTGCACAGGTACTGCAATGGAAGAGCCTTGCAGCTTTGGGCTCTTTGCTTCTATTTTGTTGGTCCCTCTTCTGTTGAATGGCAGCTGTTCTGCACTGTTTAGATATGATTGTGCGCACTGCTGTTGGCAGCTTACTCTGTTGCAAGCAATGTTCTCTCAGTTGGTTTCAATTTCAGTTTCAGTTTCTCAAGACGACGTCTCCGTGCTGGGAACGAATTCCCTATGCACTAACGTCACAGGTGCCATGTGATGAAAAAGATCCAGAATGATCACGGCACAAGCCTTAAGCCTGCACATAAACCATGAGCTGGCCAGGTCCTGAGGTCCTACCTGGATAGTTCCTTGACCCTGGGGTCGTAGGGGACTGAGGTGGCAGACATCTCAGCTTTTCCCAGGGCCAGCGCCACGAGGGCGGCGCCTATCTCCTTTCTTTCGCTTCAAATTCACATGCATATTTCCCTTTTTTTAACCAAGACTTCAGAAAGGCAAGAAGGCTAATTGGTGTTCAAGGGGTGGGACCTGGGAAATTAACCTATCTCTCCAGTGATTTATACCAAGGCAGCCGGGCAATGCTCTGCTCTTCACGATTTTCAACTGTCGTGGGATCTTTAGCGTGCGCAGTCAGAAGGCACACGGGTCCGACTCGTTTTTCATTCCCTTCCAAAGGGACTCGACGTTCAGTTCGATTTTCCAGTCAAACTGAGGAGAAAAGTCGAGGCCTCTAGGGAAGCGGAACCTTAGAAACTTGAGTTTAGTTATTGACAGGCAAACGTCTGAACCATTCTGCCACTCTTTTCCCTGTCTGTCTCTCAAACCCCCTTTTTCGCCTGTAATCCCAACCGTCCACATAGCTGGCTGTGTAAGCGAGGAAAACTCTTCTGTTGAATGGCAGCTGTTCTGCACTGCTATAGCTGTTGGAAGCTTACTCTGTTGCAAGCATGCCCTCCCAGTTGGGTGTTTTTTGATACTGCAATTGATGAGGTTGTCCTTCAACGTGTCATTATATTGCTATAGCAGTCTTCCTTTATCATGATGTCCTGGCTTCACCTCTCTGTACAGGAACAGTTTTGAGATGTGTTTGTCTTCCTTACAAAAAACATGTCCTATCCAACAAAGAAGAATGTTGAGAGTTCCATGGACAGCAAAGAAAACAACCGAGACAGTCTTGATGGAGGCAGACACAAGTAGATCACTCATAAGGAAGATTAGGAAAAGACAGGCAACATTTATAGGCCATTTTATGAGGAAGGGGGATTTGGAGCACCTGGTCACAACGGGAAAGCTGGAGGGAAAGAGAGCACCGGGTAGACCCAGGGAGAAAATGCTGGACGGACTTGCAGAGTGGCTGGGGACGAGGAGGGTGGGGGAGATGCTAGGGGCAACGAGAGATAGAGACAGATGGAAGTCCATGATCGCCAACGCCATGCGGCAGGGCACCTGATGATGATGATGATCCAACAAAGCTGGCATTCAAGTGATACTCAAAATCCTTCAATATTTAAATTCCTTCTGTTACTGGTTCTAGCTCTTGGAACCATCAGCATCAAGTTTTGTTGAGGCCAACCATTACATATGGCTCTGCGCTAGTGTAAGTTCACTCTAATTTAATACTTCCTGATAAATTCAGCTAAGAATTGGACAGTCAGGCTGTTAGAGTGTTTGTTTTCTGATCCTCCTCACCCTGCTTACCTCCTAAAATGATGCTTTTTGTACATGTTTCTAAGAGCGTTTATTTTCAGGTATCCGGACAATTGCTGTCTTTAATTCAGTGATCATATTTCAGTTCATTAGGAATTGGGCTCTTGTCTGATCACTGACATGGAGAGAGATATGCGACTTACACTGCAGACTGCAGTCTGTGTCTGTCTTGCTGCAGTGGCCCATAGTCCATAGCCCACAACACTGCAGAGATATCAGGACTGTACAAATCACAGGTTGTGTTAAAGCTGAGTGGTGATGTGCACCTGCAGACTGACAGCTGGCATTGATCAGATGAGATCATGATCGTCAACAAAACCGTGGATTTTCTGGTCTTTGTTTAGTGGGAACATTGCCTCTAGATTGTCTTATCCACACAGGCACCGAAGTATGCCTGCTCGTCCATTGGATCAACTGGGGACTCCTCATCATCGTCGTCGTCGTCATCATCACATCTCATCTCATCATCATCATCATCATCATCATCATCATCATCATCATCATCATCATCATCATCATCATCTCACATCATCATTTCCCATCATCACCATCATTGTCACACCATCGTCGTCATCGTCGTCATTCTCATCCTCATCCTCAACATTTAGTGCCATACTCATAACAAACAAACACACACACACACACACACACACACACACACACACACACACACACACACACACACACACACACACACACACACACACACACACACACAAACACCACGCACAAACACACACAACACACACACACACACCTACACACATATATATAATATATATATATATACAATAATACTAACTAATATTAATATAATATATATATATATATATATATACAGAGAAACCTCAGACTGCCTGAATCACGCTTTTTCCTCTCTTTCATTCCACACACCCACGTTTCATCCCCTACTGTCATCATTTCAAAGGAAATTGCTTTTTAGAAAAAGAAAAAAATACTGAGAGAGAGAGAGAGAGAAAAAAAAAAGAAGGGAAGAGAAGAGGAGAGAAGAGAAGAGAGAGCACACAGAGAAAGAGACAGAGACAAGGAGAGAAAAAAGAGACAGACAGACAGACAAGAGGCCCAAAAGAATGTCCCAAAAAGCTGTCTCGTGTCTCTGAAAATCACGCCATCTGGTGGTCTCAATGGGCAGATAATCGTCAACGTCAGAGCACCGTACGAGGCTAGTGTCTTCCCGCCTACACGCAAAAGACGTTCCTACTTTGACAATTTCCTGGTCTCCAGGGTATGCCATCCCACAAGGGCTAGTTAGTGCAGTCATGCAGCCCTGTCTATCTCCATTGGTAACAATATTCCCTGCGGAAAACAGATTGTGTCAAAACTGACGAGGACTGAGTATAAGAAAAAAAAGCAACAGCAAGACTGTCCTGAATGGTGAGAGGGTGGAGATGTGGTCAGTTGAGTGTAAGAAAGAATATGTTTAAGCCATCCTGATCTAAAGAATATGGTTAAGCCTTACTGATTTTTTTATTTTGTGTTTTATTGATAGTTATATACTCATATGACATTGAGAACACAAGTCGTGTGTTTGCACACAAAAACACAGATACTTTATGCATTAGACACACTAATGTATAGTCATGCACAGTACACACGCACACACACATACACACACACACACACACACACAAACACGCTTACATGCATGCATAGACACATAAGCATGCTCACACACACGCATACACACACACACTCAAACTCATACATATATACACACAAGCATGTCCACGTTCATACACACATACACGCACATATGCACCTTTATGTACATACATATGCACCTTTTGTATACATATAT
>CM060311.1:20696536-20699036 GCA_030674185.1 Monoplex corrugatus
GACACAGTCGTGCGTGCAGTGCTTGGCTGTCTTTCTGCACTGGCAAAAATATATTCCTGGTGCAAAATTGATTGTGTCTGAAGTGAGGAGGAGGACAGAAAGAAAGAGAGAGAAAGAATGACAATACATCAGCATGGAGCGTGTGTGTGTATGTGTGTGTGTGTGTGTGTTTGTGAGTGTGTGTGTGTGTGTGTGTGTGTGTGTTTGTATGTGTGTTGTGTGTGTGTTGTGTGTGTTTTGTGTGTGTCTGTGTGTGTGTGTGTGTTGTGTGTGTGTTGTGTGTGTGTGTGTGTGTGTTTGTGTGTGTGTGTGTGTTGTTGTGTGTGTGTTGTGTGTTGTGTGTGTGTTGTGTGTGTGTTTTGTGTGTTGTGATGTGTGTGTGTGTCTGTGTGTGTTGTGTGTGTGTGTGTGTGTGTGTGGTGTTGTGTGTGTTGTGTGTGTCTGTCTGTGTTGTCTGTTGTCGTCAGTCTGTGTGTGTGCTTGTGTCTATGTGTCTGTGTGTGTGTCTCTGTCTCTGTCTCTGTCTTCCTGTCTCTTCTCTCTCTGTCTCTCTGTCTCTGTTCTCTCTTCTTCTCCCTCTGCTGCTCTCTCTTTCTTCTCCTCTCTCTGTCTCTGTCCGTCTCTTCTCTCTCTCTCTCTCTCTTTCTGTCTGTCTGTCGCTCTGTCTGTGTCCTGTCTGTCTGTGTTTGTCTGTCTGTCTGTCTCTCTGGCTCTCTGTCTCTGTCTCTCTGTCCTTTTCTCTCTCTTTCCCCTCTTCTCTCTCTGTCTCTGTCTCTGTCCTCTGTCTCTGTCTGTCTGCTCTGTCTCTGTCTCTGTCTGTCTCTCTCTCTCTCTTCTCTGTCTCTCTCTCTCTCCTGTCTCTCTCTCTCTCTCTCTCTCTGTCTCTCTTCTCGAAGCTCTCAGCTTGGACTGTAATGTCATTCATCTTCATCGCTTCCTTCCCAACTCTTGAAGTCCAAGTAAAGTCTTAAATGATTATAAGTAGTAGTGATTAGTGTGTGTGTGTGTGTGTTGTGTGTGTGGTGTGTGTGGTGTGTGTGTGTGTGTGTGTGTGTGTGTGTGTGTGTGTGTGTGTGCGCGCGCGCGCGCGTGGGTGGGTGTGTTTGCACGCGCTTGTAATTTTTTTGTATGAGTGTATGATTGTGCCTAACATGGAACTGGTATGTATATGCTTCGTCATCGTCATCGTCATCATCATCATCATCATCATCATCATCATCATCATCATCATCATCATCACTACAACAAAGAAGCAAATGTTTGCTTTAGTCTGACTGATGACCAGACAGTGTTAGGATAGTCGCTAGCTTTCACACATTTATTCAGCTTTAGTCAGTTTGGCCTGATATGTTTGCTATTGTCATTCAGATAATTCAGTTATTCGTTTTCACTAGACTGCTCCTGTACATCCCATTTCAGCCCTGAAATATTCATACTTGTGAGCTTTTAGGACCGCATTCGGCGGAAATTTGGTTTATGCTTTTGGGTCCTCAGGGCCCAGTTGCGAGGGATATTTGATTTGATAGAGATTCATTCTACTGTATAATTGAACATGTATCCCCATGTGATTTTTGTTACTCACGCTCTTTTGAAATATTTGCAAATCATGTGAGATGAGGTGCTGTGCAAGTGCTCATCTAATTTGTTATCACAAGGATATTAAAGCAAACTTCAACAAAAAAAATTAATTAAGAATCGCGGTAATGGATCAAGACTTATTACATTGTTACTGACTAAAAAAATAATCATGAAAAACAATGCACATTCTAAATACAGGTTCAGTACAAACTTCAAGCTGATATGGAAAACACCATGATTTACTTTCCTGACTGAACTTTTCAACAAACTATATCAATCAGTCGATGCACCTAAAACAATAGCAGTCATTAGTTGAAGTTATTATGACATACTGTTGAAGTCATTAGACATACTGTTGAAGTTATTAGGACATACTGTTGAAGTTATTAGGACATACTTGTTGAAGTTATTAGGACATACTGTTGAAGTTATTAGGACATACTGTTGAAGTTATTGGACATACTGTTGAAGTTTATTAGGACATACTGTTGAAGTTATTAGGACATACTGTTGAAGTCATAGGACATACTGTTGAAGTTATTAGACATACTATTGAAGTTATTAGGACATACTGTTGAAGTTATTAGGACATACTGTTGAAGTTATTAGGACATACTGTTGAAGTTATTAGGACATACTGTTGAAGTATTAGGACATACTGTTGAAGTATTAGGACATACTGTTGAAGTTATTAGGACATACTGTTGAAGTCATTAGGACATATTGTTGAAGTTATTAGGACATACTGTTGAAGTTACTAGGACATACTGTTGAAGTTATTAGGACATACTGTTGAAGTCATTAGGACATACTGTTGAAGTTATTAGGACATACTGTTGAAGTCATTAGGACATACTGTTGAAGTTATTAGGACATACTGTTGAAGTATTAGGACATACTGTTGAAGTTATTAGGACATACT
>CM060311.1:20724036-20726536 GCA_030674185.1 Monoplex corrugatus
CATTTTATGTATTTATTCATCATTTATTTATTTGTAAATCTATTTATTTATTTTGGTATTGATGGCCAAATATTTCTGCTTGTTTTGTTTTGTTATATGGAATACGCGTTCTAATTATATTTTTGTATTTGTATTGTCTGCCTTTGTGTTTCTCATATAAAAGAGAAAGAAATGGAGACGTTAACAGCACGAAGGTGGAAAAACTGAAAAGAAAAACTAGAAAAGTAAGGGGTGGTGTGGGGGTGGGGTAGGGTTGGGGTTGGGGGAGTGGAGGGTTGTTGTGGAATACAGGGACCTCAGTGACTGAGGGCCAGGATCAGAGCAGTCTCCACTTCCAGACGACAGTCAGACGGTAATGAGCTTGTCACCACTCTCTGGCAGGTGTCGTCTGCTCCAGTCCTCCTGAGTAACCTCCCTTCGTAGGCCCCCCAGGCAGCCACTGAGTGATGGCGATATTATGAAAGGTCTGTTGTGCTGTTTGTTGTTGTTGGACGTGTTTTGGATTACATCTTCTCCTTAATTATGTTATGTATGTGTATGGAGAGATATGGAGAGAGCGCTCTATTCCTCGTGTGTGTGTGTGTGTGTGTGTGTGTGTGTGTGTGTGTGTGTGTGTGTGTGTGTGTGTGTGTGTGTGTGTGTGTGTGTGTGTGTGTGTGTGTGTGTGTGTGGAGAGAGAGAGAGAGAGAGAGAGTGTGTGTGTGTGTGTGTGGTGAGAGAGAGAGATAGAGAGAGAGTGTGTGTGTGTGTGTCTGTTTGTCTGTCTGTCTGTCTGTCTGTCTGTCTGCGTCTGTGTTTGTAATCTGAATCACATTCATTGCTGTTGTTGTTGGAGAATACATTTGTCTCCCTGTTCCTTGTTTACTAGAATATACATGTGCCACTAGAATATACATGTGCCATTTTCTCCTGCTTTACGCCACGATTGGGACGTTGTCTACTATTCATTATACTGTATTGTGCATTTATTCTTTGTTATCTTCTTGGGCCAAAAATTTGTGCCTGATTTTGTTATATGGAATACACGTTCTGATTGTACTTTTGTATTGACTGGCTTTGTGTTTCTGTATATAAGAGAGAGAAAAATGGAGACGTTAAAAGCAGGAAGGTGGAACAACTGGCAAGAAAAACTAGAAAAGTAGTAGGTGGGGTGGGGATGGGTTGGAGTGGGTGGGGGAGTGTAGGGTTGTTGTGGAATACAGGGACCTCAGTGACTGAGGGCCAGGATCAGAGCAGTCTCCACTTCCAGACGACAGTCAGACGGTAATGAGCTTGTCACCACTCTCTGGCAGGTGTCGTCTGCTCCAGTCCTCCTGAGTGACCTCCCTTTGTTGCCCCCCCCCACCCCCGCCCCCCAGGCAGCTACTGAGTGATGGCGATATTATGAAAGGTCTGTTGTGCTGTTTGTTGATATAAGACGTGCTTGGGATTACATCTTCTCCTCAATTGCTGGGAAATCTATTTTTTAACATATCTGAAAAAAGAAATGTTGTTTTTCTACAGTACGCTGTAGTAGCAATTGTTTTATAAATTCATTATACAATGAATGTACACTTTTAAAAATTGAGATCAGATGGGTGTAAAAAAATCCAAGGTTTGCACACTTTTTAGATTTTAGCTCAGGCAGAAATAAAGGAAAAACTCAATACTCAGTCAGCCTACTCAGTAGCCTCACCTTATATTATTTCAAAGACCGGCTGTCTGAAAGCAGGAAGATTCATAAGAATTTTATCATTCTTAGTGAAGCACACATTACAAAACGTAGAACACGCAATTTCATTTAAGCACATGAATAAATGATTGTGTCTTGAAATCAGTAATGTAGCAGCTATGGATTATATCATTAAATCAATAATAGCATTATTTTATATTTTTGTTTGCTTCTTTCTTTCTTTCTTTCTTTCTTTCTTTCTTTCTTGTTTGTCACTTTGTCAGACTGATATCAGATAGAAAGCTATATTTGTCTGCGACAGTTTATACTTCTTTCTAAAATGAACATAGAAAATGTAGTAAAGTTCAGGATACAAACATATTGATTGATTAATTGATTGATTGATTGATTGATTGATTAGTTGGTTGATTGGTTGGTTGAGTGAGTGAGTGAGTGAGTGAGTGAGTGAGTCTGAGAGTGAGGAAGTGAGGGAGGGAGTGAGGGATGGATGGAAGAATAGACTCATCGATGGATGGACTGAGAGATCGATTTATTGATTATCAGATGGGTCTTTATTCTCCAATGTCAAAAGCATTGACACAATATAGCAATGTTTGGTCCATTTTCCATGTCTTCTACTACTAAACATCTAAGAGTACCAGTCGAAGGGTTAACTTTTTGCAGCTGGTGTATAGGGCGCGGGAATCAGAAGGGTTAAAAGCGAGGAGTGGAGGCAGGAAGGAAGTTGATGAGTTGGGAGAAAAGTTAGGGAAACAGGAAGACAGAAGGAAGAGGGGAGTGAAAAACAGCCGGCACCATGACAGAAGCCAGGACCGGAGCTGTCTCCGC
>CM060311.1:20734036-20741536 GCA_030674185.1 Monoplex corrugatus
CTAGACGTTCAGTTCGATTTTCCAGTCAAACTAAGGAGAAAAGTGGAGGCATCAAGGGGAAAACGAACATTGAAACATTGAGTTTTCTTATTGGCATGCGAATGTCTGAACCATTCTGCCACTCTTCTGGTACGAGCGGACGGATAAAAGACGAAGAAAAAAAAAAGAGAACAGCAGATCAACTATCTTGTGTGATATTTTGTTGACCTACACAAGATAACGCTTGACAAAGCCAGTTGGCCGAAAATTAGACCTGGTTGTGTTTTGTGTCCTCTCTTTCTCTATTTTACGTATTTCTGGTTTCCTCTCTTTCTTTAATTCTTCGATCTCTTTTGTTCCCTTATCCAGCACTCCTTCTGTATGCCCCAAGAAATCGAAACATTTCTCTAAAGTCTTAGAGCTGGTCAATAGTTTTCAAACTTTTAACGAGTGAAATATCAGTGGTGCAGCGGTTAGCGTAACAGGCTAACGACTGGAGGAATTCTGTCAGTTATATGTGACCCGTTTTCACGAAATGAGTCCTAACTCGCAGGCAGCGAAAAGCGTAGAGGCCCGGAAAAGGTGTGATGGGTTGATTTTGTCAATTTTTACTTTTCGTCAAAAATGGAATATTTAATCTTTAAATTGTATGTACGTGCACTCAGCACTTTATAATTCAATCGGAAAATGGTTTAAAATGCGTTTTAACCAGATAACGGCATGTTTTTTTGTGTGTCAGAAAAAGGGATATATAAATTGAATAACAAGACAATTACAGTAGATTTTCACACCAACTTTCTTTTGTGTGCTATTGTGGAATGATGTGTTTTAACATGGTACAAAATTTGGTAAAGATTGGTGAAGTAAAAATGCCTGTTGCTAAGGTAAAACTTCACTGAAGTGGTGAAAATTTTAAAACTTGATTTTCTCAAAATGGCTGTTTGCTATGTTACACACTTCAAACACCCATAACTTCCTTATTTTTAGGAGTAGAATAATAAATTTCATATGAAAAGAAAGTTAATAATCTGGACATTTTGAAAATCAGAATATTCTCAAATCTGTTATTTTCACCTTAGGGCTCATTTTGTTAAAACGGGTCACATATCTAAGTCATTGTGGGATTGTTGGCCACAACCGGCTTTTACCCAGAGTTGAGCATGCTATGGGCTCATTGGGAAGACTGGAACCACACAGTTGATTCTTGCCCTTTTCAAGGAAGAGTCATTGATGATTTTTAAACCTCATGACCAGCACCACAGGCGTCTTCTTCTCTTGAGCCCCTGGTTGATGCCAGGATGCATTATGAAAGTATACGTAAAGTTCAGCCTTGTGGCGCAGTCTTAATCTGGAATGGGATTCCATAGAACTATCGCAAGAGAAAGCGGTTTGGGTCCACCATGCATCGCAAGGGGGACACATTTGGGGATTGGGGGTGAGAATGAGAAATTGTTTCTCTACTTTGAAGTATCGCAAGGAGAATTTGGTCTTGCCATCTATCAGGGAAAGAATTTAGTCTCTTTTTATCATAGGAGAATTTAGGGTCACTCTGTCTCCAACATCACATACAACCAGAAAGGAGAGTGACGAGAAGAAATACACAAATACGCTGGACATGATTCTCAAAGCAGTCCACACATAAACTGATAACTTCAAAGCCTTTATTCAATTAAGAAAAAGCGTAATTCAACAAGCGTGTGTGCCATGAATCCTAATAGTCCTAAGACCCTAAGATGCACTACGAATCTTCACTAACTTACTTATCACTGAAATACTGAGCACTTCCATAATTCCTACTCTATTCCCTCTCTCTCTCTCTGCTTCATGGCAAAGAAAACATACTACCTACTTCTATCCCTACCCTACAAAAGTATAAGATGAAACGTAGTCACATACCTTTAAGATAGATTGGAGACTTCTCTCGTTCACTGACTCACTGTCACACTGGATGCCGACTCAGTGCTGACTCTCCCACTCTAGTTACTCTCCCACTAGTAAGTGACTCCTAACGACTGACTGCTAGCCTATATACAGTGCGATTCCCATTTACCGGTCTTTGTCTCAGCTACAAACATTCCCAGCTGCCCTCTAGCTGTCGATTCAATAAAACTGGGCATTTCAAATTTGGGGAACTTGGCGATCCTGGCATAGCTGCCTTGGTCGTCATTCAACATACCTGTAAATTTTCTTGGACAGTGATGGCGATATTGACATAACGGCCATGGTCGTCATTCCGCAGTCCCGTAATTTGCTTGGGCATTGGTATTTGCTGAGAAATGTTGGTAATCTGGGTTATCTACCCTTTGTGCCCATTAAAGGTGGATAAGAACCATGTGAGAGTTAGATCCCGTTTGAATGGAAATTGCTGAGTGACAAATTGAATTATGGATGGCGTGATCTCCAGTGCGCCCACCTCATTAACTCGTCTACCGAGTCGGTCGAAGGAATGTTGGTAATTCAGGTTTTCTGCCCTTTGTGCCCACTAAAGATGGATGAGAACCACGTGGGCGCCAGACCCTGTCCGAATGGAAATAACTGAGTGACCAGTTGAATTATGGATGGCCTGATCTGCAGCACACCCACCTCATTAACTTGTCTCCCAAGTCAGTCGAAGGAATGTTTCTTCCCCCTAGAGGGGGGGCCTCTGTGATAATATGTCCCCTCCCGACAAAAAATGTCCTCATTTTTTTTATGTAACAGTATTGGGGGAATGGGCACATGAGGAAATAAGGTACAATTGAACACATATTCTCGCACATGAATGACAGGTGATAGGAAGTTTGGGAATAAGGAATTTTATCATAGGATTAATGGGGAATGGGATGAATCTGAACACACATGTGCATCCTGACGGCACACTGTAGCAGTCGGGATGGGCAGGTCAGGTCCAGGTAGATCTCGTTTGCCAGCTGTGGTAGGCAAAGTTCTGTTTACACAGTCAAGACTCTCACACGTGTACATATGTCATATTTGCACAACGAGAGCACCATGCACACAGAGTTCATGTCCATATGACGTATGCCGAAGGACGTCCAAAGAAACGTGGATGAGGGAGACGAACTGGTGTGTCAGCAAGCAGTCAGGCTGAAGACAAAGAAGAAATGCAGACTGCCTGTTGACCGAAGACGTGAAAGTGGTGATACATGTGGCAAAGACCATGTCCAGAGTCATGCCATCACACTCTGTGTCACCCTTATAACAGCAATGTTAATTATGTGTGCGTGGATGTGTCTCGTATGCAACTGTGACTGAATTGGTAAAATGATGGTGTGTGAAAGGAGTTCATGTGACGTTGAAGTCAGGATGGAAGATGGCTCAGGAACATTGTTGAGCTGAGATGACTGGACCAGAGACTGGCCGCAGGACACTGGGATGATGAGCAGAAGTAGTTGCGTGGAATCATCCCGATAATGAAGATCAGTAGCTTATTGCACAATGTGTTCTGATTCATGGGACTTAGAGGGAATGGGATGGGAAAATATAACATTCAAATAAAGCAATCGCTTGTCATCCACGTCAAGAATAAGTTGACTGGGCAATGTATATGAAAAGAAACCACAACTACAATATAACTGAAGTTTTCTGTAGTAGCATACAAAGTCTTACTATATCATACTATAGAATAAGGAGATCTAACGCATAAAAGAAGGCAAGGCATGGCACGAAAAATGCAAAATAAGAATACAAGGAAAATGCTATTCCAGAAAAAAAATGTAGCTTGAAAACACAATGCATGTATGGAGAAATATGTCCTGGAAACACAAGATACACACAGAAATGTAGGCTGAAAAAGAAACTTAATCATGCAAATGACCAATACTTGAAAACCACATCGTACACGTAAACAACCATAATAATCATTTCAGAAGAATGAATCATATGCAGCAATAAATCATTGACAGGCTGATACTTGATATCCTTACAAGATTGCAAGACAAGCAGTGGTAAGCTGCACTGCACCGTGAAGCCATTACCGGTATGATAATTTAAAGACAAAGCAAGGAAGCGAAAAGCTTTCATCAAAGAGAAATGCCACTTGAACTATCAACAGAAACACTAATACACATTGCCGACTGTCATGAATAAACAAGGGCGAAAAGTGAGTGCACTTGTAGCACGTATAATGTTCATCACATGGAAGAAGCTGCGACTCAATGTTTCATGTTGCCAATGTTCATTTTACAAATTGTGAAGATCATCAGAAATGGTGTACACACAAGTAACTTATAGCACTTGAATACACATGTTCGAAGCATGCTGAAAAAGTAAATGAAGTAACATAAAGTGGCATGTCTCCTTGGTACGGGATAGGGTAAAAGAAGTCTTGCAAACTTGTAACAGAGCTCAAATGAGGTTCATCATACCAATTTTGTTTTATGGTATATAACTACATGATCAGCAAATGAATGATAATGAAATAGAACATGTTGGTCTCATGAAGCTAAAGTTCAAAATCAACTGAACAATGTGATAATCGTTAGTAGGGTTAGTACGATTAGGGAAAAAAAGTTCAACACATGCGTTGTTGTACGCAATAGACACCAGTGTAGTTCTCAGAAGCAGAGAAGAACACTGGGAGACAAAAATGATACGGTGCCGTATGACGTTTAATAACATGAACTGATACCTTGGATAAGAGATAACACGATGCGATACGAAATGATACAAGATGATGCTGTATGATTAGATTATAACATACGACACGTACTGATACCAGAGGATGAGAGGACAACATATGATAAGCAATGATAATAATAATATCCCGGGTTGCATGAAACCAGTGAGTAGAAGAACAACGTGGTGAGTATGTAATGAACGCAGTTACAAAACATGCAAATGAACGTTTTATGAACGCAAGGTTAAAATGAACGCAGAGTATGCGCTGAGCAGATGAACGCTTAAGGGGCCTAAGAATGAAATTATGCGCAGGAATACGAAGGGATGTGAATGAAATGAATGAGCTGTAGAGCGCGAGCAATCATTCTGAGGACGGTGTCGCTATAGTAACGACTGTATACTGTAACGAATGAAGATGAACGCAAGGAGGTAAGATGGGGGCAGCAGGGCACTGGCCCTTGCAACGGATTTCCATTGCGATAATGCTCAGAACAGTAAGGAAACGTTGAATATATTATGTAACGGTTGATGAAATATATCGGAATATTTAATCGCGAACGATCGACGGTCCTGATTTAAAGGCAGCAAGAACGACAGGATCGATAGCCGTCATACAACCGAATGTAACGTCGCACCATGATGGTTCCTGTATTTTGAAGAATATTAATTGCCTGCAACAAACAAACAAGTTAGGACCAAAACATACACAACACAAATAAGAAAGTAAATCCTATAAAATATGTAATGCTCATTGATATCTGAAGTACATAGGTGTCATAACCCTGTTGAGAACATTTCTTTTGAGCTGTAAACAGTAGTATTGCTAGTACCATACATCCTACTCGATAGACTGAATCACTGTTAATAAGCACACGAAAGGAAGATTTTTTTTTTTTTTGCATAATCATAGTGTCATATTCTCAGTAGTAATCATTCACGTCACTGTACATACTTTTATCAGTCTTTGATTATGTGTGCCAATATCATGTGAATTGAAAAAATCCTCTGAACGAAGGATCGACACATATGCACTATAAGGCCCTCAAGCACGGCACCTTGTGACGCGTGTCACTCAATACACACACCAAAATAAACTGAAAAAAAAAGGGCAATACCGAGGGCGGCACCAATGTGCGTTTTAAGTCCCTATGGTGGTATGCCATGTAGCATGAAGCACAAAGTAGTATGAACAGTAATAACTGGCACGGACATAATGAAGAACTGGTAAAGGAATAGAAGTAAGAAGTGTGCATCATTCAATAAGTACCAAATGCGCCATCAAGGAAAACTAGAGCCACTACTGTTTGGCCATGTGACATATGACACATGAAACACCATGAAGTAAAACATGAGGCAATACTCAGAGCTGCCAGCGCATGGCTCTTCAACGTTTGCCGTACAATATGTGCCATGAAGACGAAATGAAGGGAATCAGGGCTACCAGCGTTTAGCCCTATGACGACGTATGCCGTATAACACACCATGAAGTAGAACAAGAGGCAATACTCGGAGCTGCCAGCGCGTGGCTCTTCATCGTTTGCCGTAGTAATTAAACCGAAGTAGGAAGGGGCAGTAACAGGGTCGCCAGCGCATAACCCTTTGCCATTATGCAACGTAGCATGAAGTCACAAAAACCAAGATGAGCAGTGGGCTGTCTGGCCTATGTGGCGCTAAGGTACATGAACACACAGTAGAAGTGGAAGTACGAAGTTGAATGAGCAAATAAACAATCACTGAGATAAGGAGACTTCATTGCAATTGGAACGCATAATTACCAATCATAGTAGGACAAGGTGGCAAACCAAGTTCCTATAAACTGGCAATAAGTCGTTTGAAAAACAGTGTTGATCGTATGGATTTGAGATCGCAATACATAAGCTATGGAAGGACGAGAAGAAAGAACATCACACGAGCAACGTGCACATGTTGCTAATAAGTCTGATGTATAGTCCACACAGGTGGTTTCCCATGTAAAATATACTGACTTACATGTGAATACTTTCTCTCTACCTTTCCCTATACGTTAGTAAACCTTGATGAGTAACTGTAGAAGTGATACAATAAATAATTACGCCCTGAATAGCAGGAAGATGTGTATGGACTGACACCGATGATGATTCTGTAGCACAAAAGGAACCACAAAAGATGGTTGCATATCAACCACAACGTACAGAACGTGTACACGAGACTCAAACTAGACATACAGGTGGTTGGACATATACATGATCAGGAGCATCATAATCACAACGTGTATGTATGGGTGTCCTGAAGACAACTCCGTTTTTCTCAGCATGACTGACTGACTGTGGACTGGGGATGAAAGTGAAAAACCTCAGTAACGAAATCATAGTTGTTGGACTGACTGTGAAGAAATATAAAGCGACAAGGGACATATCGTAGAACAGCACACATGAAGCAGACAAATGAACATAACCGCACAGGAAAAGAAAAATATGCAACCCTTGTTCAAGAACTCGTGTACGAAAACCGAATCTTGAAAAGCCGTGTTTACAAACCACACACGTGAGTGACTACGATGGGCAGCAGAGGATGAATGACTGAGAGGGTGGGAGGGTGGGGACTGAGGGAAGGAGGGGCGCTGTAGGCGTAACATGCTACGGTCAAGGTAGGCCCTAACCTCACATCTGACACGCGCTGGAGATAAGCTCGCTGATAGAATCACAGACACTATATTGGAGACAAGCAACAAGCTTTGGTGCAGTCTGTGACGTACTTGCTTCACTTTGCCTACGAAATGGTATCCAACACACATCTGTTAACTTGACTCGACATTTTGTAGATGTATAAAGGCATCAACCAACCTATGGGAAATGACTCTGAACGTAACTGAACATAGAAGATGAACTCCCCTAAGTGTTAATCTATGTTTCATTAGTATTCATA
>CM060311.1:20746536-20751536 GCA_030674185.1 Monoplex corrugatus
TCTTCTTCTTCTCTCTCTTTCTTTGCTCTCTTTTCATCATCATTTTTCTTCTTCTTTCTCTTCTTCTCTCATCTCATCTCATCCTCTCTTTCTTCCCTCTCTCATCTCATCATCTCACTCATCATCATCTTCATCATCATCACATCAGCACACAGCAGCAGCATCACATCACATCATCATCATCATCCATCATCATCACCCATCATCACATCATCCATCATCATCATCATCATCATCATCATCATCATCATCATCATCATCATCATCACCATCATCATCATCATCATCATCATCATCATCATCATCATCATCACCATCATCATCATCATCACCATCATCATCATCATCATCATCATCATCATCATCATCATCATCATATTGTTGTTATTATTATTATTATTATTATTATTGTTATTATTGTCATTGTCATTGTTGTTGTTGTTGTTGCTATTACTATTATTATTGTTATTATTATTATTATCATCATTATTATTGTTGTTGTTATTATATGCTGATAACATAAGAGTCGAAAGTCCGACCCTCGCGCGGGCCATATTTGTTTGTTTTCTCCATACACTAGGTAGGTAGGTAGGACCCCAAGACCATGTCAACGCACAGGGCTTATGTGCAGGTGTAGGGTTTATGCCATGACCACTTTGAACCTTCTCCATCACACAACCAACATTAGTGGCGTCGGCACATATGGAATATCTTTTCAGTGCTGACGCGCTGTCTAGAGAAACTGCAATTGAAACTATCCTTCATCCCCCCCCCCCCCCCCCCCTGTACTTGGTCTTGTACTTCTCCTGTGTCTTTTTCTATTTGTTTTCATCTCTTATCTTCGTCTGTGTATTTTCTGCTTCCTCCTTTTGTGTTTTTCCAGCTTTTTTTCTTTCTTCGTCCTCTTTCTTTTCTCTTATACATCGTCTTTTTCTTTACTTTCTTTTACTTCTTCCTTCTTTTTCGTATTTTTTGTCGGCCGTAACAATTGTAGTCTCTCTGCTTCTTTAGTTTTGTTTGTTGATCAGTTGGTTGGTTGATTTTGTTGGTTGTTTGTTTGTTTGGTTGATTTAGTTGTTTGTTTGTTTGTTTGTTTGTTTGTTTGGTCGATTAGTTGTTTGTTTGTTTGGTTGATTTAGTAGTTTGTTTGTTTGGTTGGTTGATTTAGTTGTTTGTTTGTTTGTTTGTTTGTTTGGTTGATATAGCTGTTTGTTTGTTTGGTTGATTTAGTTGTTTGTTTGATTTAGTTGTTTGTTTGTTTGGTTGGTTGATTTAGCTGTTTGTTTGTTTGGTTGGTTGATTTAGCTGTTTGTTTGTTTGGTTGATTTAGCTGTTTGTTTGTTTGGTTGATTTAGCTGTTTGTTTGTTTGGTTGGTTGATTTAGCTGTTTGTTTGGTTGGTTGAATTAGCTGTTTGTTTGTTTGGTTGGTTGATTTAGCTGTTTGTTTGTTTGGTTGGTTGATTTAGCTGTTTGTTTGTTTGGTTGATTTAGCTGTTTGTTTGTTTGGTTGGTTGATTTAGCTGTTTGTTTGTTTGGTTGGTTGATTTAGCTGTTTGTTTGTTTGGTTGATTTAGCTGTTTGTTTGTTTGGTTGGTTGATTTAGCTGTTTGTTTGTTTGGTTGGTTGATTTAGCTGTTTGTTTGTTTGGTTGATTTAGCTGTTTGTGTTGTTTGGTTGATTTAGTTGTTTGTTTGTTGTTTGGTTGATATAGCTGTTTGTTTGTTTGGTTGATTGAATTAGCTGTTTGTTTGATTTAGTTGTTTGTTTGTTTGGTTGGTTGAATTAGCTGTTTGTTTGATTTAGTTGTTTGTTTGTTTGGTTGGTTGAATTAGCTGTTTGTTTGTTTGGTTGATTTAGTTGTTTGTTTGATTTAGTTGTTTGTTTGTTTGGTTGGTTGAATTAGCTGTTTGTTTGATTTAGTTGTTTGTTTGTTTGGTTGGTTGAATTAGCTGTTTGTTTGATTTAGTTTGTTTGTTTGTTTGGTTGGTTGAATTAGCTGTTTGTTTGTTTGGTTGATTTAGTTGTTTGTTTGTTTGGTTGGTTGAATTAGCTGTTTGTTTGATTTAGTTGTTTGTTTGTTTGGTTGGTTGAATTAGCTGTTTGGTTGATTTAGTTGTTTGTTTGTTTGGTTGGTTGAATTAGCTGTTTGTTTGATTTAGTTGTTTGTTTGTTTGGTTGGTTGAATTAGCTGTTTGTTTGATTTAGTTGTTTGTTTGTTTGGTTGGTTGAATTAGCTGTTTGTTTGTTTGGTTGATTTAGTTGTTTGTTTGTTTGGTTGGTTGAATTAGCTGTTTGTTTGTTTGGTTGGTTGATTTAGCTGTTTGTTTGTTTGGTTGATTTAGTTGTTTGTTTGTTTGGTTGGTTGAATTAGCTGTTTGTTTTGTTTGGTTGGTTGATTTAGCTGTTTGTTTGTTTGGTTGGTTGATTTAGCTGTTTGTTTGTTTGGTTGGTTGATTTAGCTGTTTGTTTGTTTGGTTGGTTGATTTAGCTGTTTGTTTGTTTGGTTGGTTGATTTAGCTGTTTGTTTGTTTGGTTGATTTAGCTGTTTGTTTGTTTGGTTGATTTAGCTGTTTGTTTGTTTGGTTGGTTGATTTAGCTGTTTTGTTTGTTTGTTGTTTGGTTGATTTAGCTGTTTGTTTGTTTGGTTGGTTGATTTAGCTGTTTGTTTGTTTGGTTGATTTAGCTGTTTGTTTGTTTGTTTGTTTGGTTGATTTAGCTGTTTGTTTGTTTGGTTGGTTGATTTAGTTGTTTGCTTGTTTGGTTGATTTAGCTGTTTGTTTGTTTGGTTGGTTGATTTAGTTGGTTGGTTGGTTGGTTGGTTGGTTGGTTGGTTGGTTGATTTAGTTGTTTGTTTGTTTGGTTGGTTGATTTAGGTGGTTGTTTGTTTGGTTGGTTGATTAGTTGGTTGGTTGGTTGGTTGGTTGGTTGGTTGGTTGGTTGGTTGGTTGGTTGGTTGGTTGGTTGGTTGGTTGGTTGGTTGGTTGGTTGGTTGGTTGGTTGGTTGGCTGGCTGGTTGGTGTTTTGTTGTTTTGGTTGGTTGGTCGGTTGGTTGGTTGGCTGGTTGGTTGGCTGGTTGGTTGGTTGGTTGGTTGGCTGGCTGGTTGGTGTTTGGTTGTTTTGGTTGGTTGGTCGGTTGGTTGGTTGGCTGATTGGTTGTTGGTTGGTTGGTTGGTTGGTTGGTTGGTTGGTTGGTTGGTTGGTTGGTTGGTTGGTTGGTTGGTTGGTTGGTTGGTTGGTTGGTTGGTTGTCTCTCGTTCCAAACTTTCATGAACAAGTGTAACTCTGTGTTCGTACACGTTTGCACCAACCCTAGTGTATTGAGTTTTGACTTCGAAATTCAGTGACGACTGGGCTGGGCCGCATCCAGCTCATGACTCCTGAATGTCCATCTGCTGTCGCTAGTTCTGAAAAAAAAATGAATTGGGAACAGCTTAGCGTTGGGGAAGGGGAACAGATGGACATATGAGACACCTAGCTGAGACCATCAGAATGATCGAAACATCAATATGGGCGGCGAACAGTTCATCTTGTAACGTCGCGAGCCGGGATTAACCCTTTGATTCCCGCACCTTGTCCACCAACTGCAAAAACTTAACCCTTTGACTACTTGACCCTATCCATCAAGCTTTCTGCAGGAAGCTGGTGGAAAGGGTGAACGAATCAAAGAGTTAAGTTTTTACTTTGCTAGCATGGTTGACGATGCACGATGCTGGTGCACAGGGTGCGGGAATCAAAAGGGTTAAACTGGGGACATCAGGTTTTGAGTCTATAGGCTCGGTCGCCACAGCCAGTCAGCCCACTGAAAGAGAACGAGTCAGACAGACAGACGGACAGAGAATGATACAAGAAAGGAACGACAGAGACTAAAGAAAGCGGCAAAACCGGACCACAGTGGTTAGCTCTGTTCTGATAATTTATCACTTGTGTTTCAGGTCACAGGCCCAAATGACCACAGGTCAACTGACTGACTACTATTAGTGTCCATCCTCTGTGTGTGTGTGTGTGAAATCTGATGACAATTCTCCTAATGGTGAAAGCAGCATTGTCTTCTGCACTGAACCGACACTATGCCTGCAATGGAACTGAGGTAGCTGAGATATAGTAACAGGTTAGTACATGTGTGTGTGTGTGTGTGGTGTGTGTGTGTGTGTGTGTGTGTGGTGTGTGTGTGGTGTGTGTGTGTGTGTGTTTGTGTGTGGGAATGGTGTGTGTGGTGTGTGTGTGTGTGTGTGTGTGTGTGTGTGTGTGTGTGTGTGTGTGTTGTGTGTGTGTGTGTGTGTAGTGTGTTGTACGTTGTGTGTTGACGTGTTACGTGCATATCTTGAGAGACTGTGTGTCTCTGTATCTGTGTAATTTTGTATGTACACGCTAACGTATTTTGTCTTTTGTCTTTCACATGTGCGTGTATGAGTGTGTTTGGGGTGGATCGGGGGGAGGACGGTTACCAAAAGATGAATGTCACGAACTGCGTAATAGATCTGGTTTTGTATTATCAAGTTTATTTTATTGCATTTTACTTCATGTCAAATTTGCCTTATCTCTTTAAAACAATCATTGAGAATCTAACTCTCACTGCTTACGGAGCTGGGGAATAAGGACAGAGGGACCTGTTAAAAATACCGTAAAGTTCGGGTTATAAGCCGCGACTTTTTTCCCCAGCTTGGGATCGGGGAAAATCCGCAAATAAGCCCATCGTCTTTTAAACCGCAGGGGTTAAAGCTGGGGAAAAAAATCGCGGCTTATAACCCGAACTTTATGTAGTTTTTAACAGGTCCCTCTGTCCTTATTCCCCAGCTCCACCCCCAATGTGTCACTATTTCGACACCTGTTACTTCATCTCCTTCGCCTTCTGCCCTGGTTGCCTGTTTTGAACAGAAATAAACATAACCTGGAAACCTTGTAGGAACCAGAAAAAAACATGAAAATATTGAGGAGCATCATCAGGGTGCTTTCCATGCCGAGACGACACAGGGATGACTACCACCTGTTGTCTAGAGAG
>CM060311.1:20756536-20761536 GCA_030674185.1 Monoplex corrugatus
TTAATGGCCACAGATGTTGGTACAGTTTTTACAATGCGTATGCTGATCATGTCGATGAGGATGATATTCATGATTATATGAAGTTCCCAATCTAAGATTCGAGACAGCGTGACAGGGCTTTACTCTACGCTTAGATACCTGGCATCAACCAGACCCGAGAGATACAGACACCTGCGGTGCTGGTCACACGATTTTGAGCAACACCCTCAATGTCGCGTCCGTGAAGTGGATGAGACTTGACTGTGCGGTGCCAAGTCTTCCCAATGAGCCCATGGCACGCTCAACTCTGAGTAGGAGCCGGTTAAAGTCGAACATCCCACACCGATTTTTGAAGGGACTGATGAGGATTCGAACCCACAACCTTCCAGTCGGTATACCAACGGTGCTGTTTAGCAGACTCCCAGAACCTGACGTAAAACCCTATGCTCTGAAAAGGTCGTGAAATGAGAAGGAAAAAGAGGAAGGGGGGGGGGGGTTGGGAACGATAGAGACCTATACAACACTAGGCTGGCATCACCAAAATGATCATCATCATCAGGTGCCCTGCCGCATGGCGTTGGCGATCATGGACCTCCATCTGTCTCTATCTCTCGTTGCCCCTAGCATCTCCCCTACCCTCCTCGTCGTCTTCAGCCACTCTGCAAGTCCGTCTGGCATTTTCTCCCTGGGTCTACCTGGTGCTCTCTTTCCCTCCAGCTTTCCCGTTGTGACCAGGTGCTCCAAATCCCCCTTCCTCATACAAATGTTGCCTGTCTTTTCCTAATATTCCTTATGAGTGATTTACTTGTGTCTGCCTCCATCAAGACTGTCTCGTTTGTTTTCTTTGCTGTCCATGGAACTCTCAACATTCTTCTTAGAAACCACATCTGGGCTGCCTCAATCTTGTTCTGGCTTTGCTTGTTGACTGTCCACGCCTCACATCCGTACAACAGTATTGGTTCTATATAACATTCAAGAATCTCTTCCTGATGTTAATCGATAGGCATTTGTTGGTAAGAATGCTTGTCATCTTCTTGAATGCTGTTTTGGCTTGGCCGATTCTGCCGGCCAATGATGGAAGTATTAAAACAGGCGGCGACCAGCTTTTAATGTCCCGGGCTGGGATTGAACTCGAGATATCAAATCTTGAATGGGAGTCCCAGCTGTTTGATTAAGTATTTGGGCTCGTCCGGGATTCGAACGCGGGACCTCCAGGACCCAAAGGGAGAATCATACCCCTTGACCAAAGAGCGGATCTTAGATCTAGATGAAAAGGAAAGCCTCTCTCTCTCTCTCTCTCTCCTCTCTCTCTCTCTCTCTCTCTCTCTCTCTCTCTCTCTCTCTCTCTCTCCCTCTCTCTCTCTCTCTCCTCCCTCTCATGGTTGTGTCTACAGCCTATTTTAGGTAATTTTTAACTCAAAAAGAGATAATCTTTGAAAAAAGAATTCTCAACCTCTTTGTCAAATGACGTTTTCACAGATTTGGGGATCACCAGTTAAGGACAATAAGGTGTTTGAATTTTCTATAAATTTGAAAGATGTAGTAGCATCAATTAACCAAACCACACATGACCGAAAAGAAGGGAAGTAACTGCCTACATAGCTTGTCGTTTGATTATGCCCCTTATTCTCGTAGTTGTATGACTTCTTCAGGAAAATCGGATAGAATAGCAAGACTGGTTTGTTTAATGTTATGTCCTTCCTGGCGCCGTGATGGTCGGCCGAAAGTCCGAACGATAGAAAAAAAAAACTGTTAGAAGAAGATAGATGAAAGGGAAAGAAAAGGTAACAAACCACTTAATGTTGTATGTGTGTGTTCGTGTGTTCGTGTGTTCGTGTGTGTGTGTGTGTGTGTGTGTGTAATAATTTAATAATTACAATATTTACAATATTTATATAGCGCAAAATCTTGATAAAATCAAATCTAAGCGCTGAAGCAGACACACACGCAGGCACGCACGCTCGCACACACACGCACGCACACATACAGACACACACACACACACACACACACACACACACCCACACACACGCATGGCTATAAATGGGGAGAAAGAATAAAAGCAATAAAAGCAAGAATAAAAGCAATGGAAAATTATAGAGAGCATAGCATACAATTATATATTATAACCATGTGATTCCCTCCGAGCGGAGACAGGCTGCAGAGGGGAGGGTTGAGTGAGGTTAGGATTTTATGCAGGAGAGAAAAGGTGAGTTTTGAGAGCGGACTTGAAGGAGACAAAAGTAGGTTGCTGACGGACTGAGAGAGGAAGTTTGTTCCAGGAGAGTGGACCAGAAACAGAGAAGGCTCGTGGACCATAGGTATTGAGCTTAGTGCGTGGAAAGCGAAGAGTCAGAGGATCAGAGGCAGAGCGGAGGGTACGTGAGGGAACATAGATCTCAAGTAGGCTTGACAGGTAATCGGGGGCTGCGTTATTGAGGCTTTTGTAGCACATGGTGTCTAGTTTGTACTGTATGCGCTTTGATACAGGGAGCCAGTGAAGTTGTGCCAGGAGAGGAGATATGTGGTCAGCTTTTTTCTTTTTGAGTACAAGGCGTGCAGCATTGTTTTGAATGCGCTGTAGGATGTGAATGGTGGAGGCAGGAAGACCAGACAGGAGTGAATTGCAATAGTCAATGCGAGACATTATGAAGGAGAGAACGAGTTTTGCAGTTGTTTCGACAGAGAGATACTTCCTGATCAGCTTTATACGATGGAGATGATAGTAGCAGGATCTGGCAGTTTGAGAAACAAAGTTGTTCATGGAGAGGGTAGAGTCAATGCAGACACCAAGGTTTTTAGCTGAATCAGAAATTGGGACTGATGTGTTACATAATGGGAGAGAAAGAGGAGGCAGCTGAGAAAGTTTCTGACGGGTGCCAATGAGGATAGCTTCTGTTTTGTCGTCATTAAGCTGAAGTCTATTGTGTGTCATCCAGTTCTTAATGTCCGAGTAACACTCAGTGGTGCGAGTCAACAGGCGCTGTATATTATCAGGTGAGTCACTGTCTTGAAGTTGGGTGTCATCAGCATAGAAGTGGTGTTTTATAGAATGGGAGTTGGTGATGGTGGACAGGGGGGAGGTGTAAAGAGTGAAAAGAACAGGGCCAAGGACAGATCCTTGTGGAACACCACAGGTCAGGTATGCAGGTTGAGAGTAAGTGCCATTGATGAGAACGGTTTGTTTTCTGTTTGATAGGTATGAAGTGAACCAAGACAGAGCAATGTCAGAGATGCCAAAAGTATGATGAAGTCTAGAAAGGAGAATACCATGATCAATGGTATCAAAGGCTGCAGACAGATCAAGGAGTGTGAGGAGAGAGACTTTGCCAGTATCAGTTGCAAGGAGGAGATTGTTGAGAATGTGTAGTAGGGCAGTTTCAGTGCTATGGCACTGGCGGTAGGCTGACTGGAAAGGATTGAGGAGATTGTTGGCAGACAGGTGAGAGTTCAGCTGGTTGAGGACGACTTTTTCAAGGAGTTTTGACAAGAAAGAGAGATTAGAGATAGGCCGGTAATTTTTCAGTTCATTTGGATCTAAATTGTGTTTCTTGAGGAGAGGGTGAACAATAGCAGACTTGAAAGAATCTGGGACAGTTCCAGTTTGAAGAGAAGTGTTGATGATGTCAGTGATGAATGGGAGGAGAGTAGGGAGACAGTCGGCGTAGACAGAACCTGGAAGAGGATCCAGTTCGCAGGTTTTGAACGACATGGATCTGATTGTGTTGAGAATTTCTTCTTGTGAGACTGGGGTAAAAGTAGTAAGAGGTGTGCCAGAGAAGGAAGGGTCAGGTGGGCATGGTTGACAGGGTGTCCTGTCAAGCCTGTCACGAAGAGTTTGTATTTTGGTGGTGAAATAGTTGGAGAATACAGATGGGAGTTCTTCATTTGTATGTTTTGTTGGGAGAGGTAAATCTTTTCGTGTGCCAAGGAGATGATTCATGGTTGTAAAGAGTTCTTTTGAAGAAGAGGCATTCAGGATTTTGGTTTGGAAATAGCTTGTTTTTGCTGATGCAATGAGGGTGGATACTTTTGTTTTAGAGGCTTGGAAAAGTTGCCTGTGTACAGTGAGTTTGGATTTGCGCCAGCGGCGCTCTGCTCTGCGGCGGGCACGTTTTGCACAGGCGATCTCATGAGTGAGCCAGGGGGTAGGGGGGCGGTCAGGTAAAAGACGGGTTGTGGCTGGAGCATGAGTGTCCAGAAGATGGTGGAGAGTAGTATAGAATTCATCGGCAAGGTTATGTGACTTTTCAGAAAGGAGACGGGAGGCATCAGATGAAAATGTGGAGAGGTCGATAGATTTGAGATTGCGTCGAGTCACTGTGCGCATGGTACGGGAAGGAGGAGAAATGTCGAGAGAACAGAGAATTGCAGAGTGGTCAGATGGAAGGGCTGAAGTTAGACGGGTAGAAAGAACTAAGCAGTTGTCAGTAGCGGAATTGTGATGATCACGAGAAATGATCCAGTCAAGAATGTGACCTTTTTGATGGGTTGGTTCAGAAATGTGTTGAGTCATATTATGATTGGACAGAGAGTTGATGATATGTCTTGTGTCATAACGGTGAGTGTTGTCATAGTGGACATTGATATCACCTAGAATGATGAGATTTCCAGGTAAGAGGCAGTAGTGGTCAAGCAATTGGTCAAAGTCAGAGAGAAACATGGATGTGGTGAGTTTGTTGGCAGAGCTAGGTGGGGGTCGATAGACACAGGAGAAGGTGATGGGGTGAGGGGTGGATTGGAAGGATACTTCAACGTGCTCGAAAGAAGGATGGGAGAAAGGCAGAGACTGCGAGAAAGATAGGCGGGAATGGAGTGAGTCGTTGTAGAGGATGGCGATACCGCCACCTCGGGATGAGCGATGGAAAGAAGCAAGCCTGTAACCACTCGGAGTGAGGCTAGCAAGTATAGGTTCGTGACCAAGGGGGTTAAGCCATGTCTCCGTGATAAAAGCAATGTCAACATGCTCATCTGCGACAAAGTCAGCAATAACATCGGCTTTGTCACCAGTGTGTGTGTGT
>CM060311.1:20764036-20771536 GCA_030674185.1 Monoplex corrugatus
GCCATTAGAGGGAAGAGATCACCCATTATTTTTCTCCTCCTGGAGTAAAAGTGGCGTCTGGCCCCCGTATTTGAGCAACGTTAGTGTTATCTTTCTTTCTTTCTGTTAAAAATTTGGTTTTGTCCCCGGCTGCTTGCGTTAAGGGTGCGGTTTCAATGGGTGGGTGAGTGTTAGGTAAGTAGTTCGTTTTTAGTAACCTTTTTCCTTCATGAAGCAATTATAGATATTTTAGGCCTTTTTTTATGTATGTTTTAATGTCCTTGATTATGTGTATCTGTTTGTTTTCAGGTTTTTTTTAATCCCTGGTAATAAACTGGACGGAGTAGTCAACTCCAGGGGCATGTCCTATTAATTATATGCATATTATATGCGGAATACATTGATGTAAGTATACATCAAAGCATTCAAGAAGATGACAAGCACTCTTACCAACAAATGCCTATCAATTTACACCAGAAAGAGAGTCCTTTAATGTTATATAGAACCAATACTGTTGTACGGATGCGAGGCGTGGACAGTCAGCAGGCAAAGCCAGAGCAAGATCGAGGCAACCGAGATGTGGTTTCTCAGAAGAATGTTGAGAGTTCCATGGACAGCAAAGAAAACAACGAGATAATCTTGATGGAAGCAGACACAAGTAGATCACTCATAAGAAAGATAAGGAAAAGACAGACAACATTTATAGCCATTTTATGAGGAAGGGGATTTGGAGCACCTGGTCACAACGGGAAAGCTGGAGGGAAAGAGAGCACCAGGTAGACCCAGGAGAGAATGCTGGACGACTTGCAGAGTGGCTGGGGATGAGGAGGGTGGGGAGATGCTGGGGGCAACGAGAGATAGAGATGGTTGGAAGTCCATGGTCGCCAACGCCATGCGGCAGGGCATCTGATGATGATGATGAAGTATACATGGTTTTCTTTTCCTTTGTTTTCAACGGGTTCGAAGAGGTATCAAGATTGTGATAGCCCTGATAGGGCTCTGTGCATTCGCTGAGTTTTAAACAATAATGATAATGATAATAAGAAGAGTGGGATCCTAACTTTTGAGTTTTGTTTGTTTGTTTGTCTGTTTTGGGGAGGTATACATTCTTTTTTTTTCACGCACGATCCAGATCCGCATAATTTGTGATCCGTTTTCACGAAATAAGTCCTAACTCGCAGACAGTGAAAAGCGGAGAGGCCCGGAAAATTTTGTCAATTTTTACTTTTCGTCAAAAATGGAATATTTAATCTTTAAATTCCATGTGCATGCACTCAGCACTTTATAATTCAGTCGGAAAATGTATTTAAAATGCGTTTTAACCAGATAACGGCATGCTTTTTGTGTCAGAAAAAAGGATATATAAACTTAAATAACAAGACAATTACAGTAGATTTTCACACCAATTTTTGTATGCTATTGTGGCATGATGTGTTTTACCACGGTACAAAATTTGGTAAAGATTGGTGAAGTAAAAGTACCTGTTGTTTAGGTAAAACTTCACTGAAATGGTGAAAATTTTAAAACTTGATTTTCTCAAAATGGCCGTTTGCTATGTTACACATTCAAACACCCATAACTTCCTTATTTTTAGGAGTAGAACGATAAATTTCATATAAAAGAAAGTTAATAATCTGGACATTTTGAAAATCATGATATCCTAAAATCTGTTATTTTCACCTTAGGACTCATTTTGTTAAAACGGGTCACATTTACTTTGGCAAACAAAATGGTAGGAGCAGTGAGTGTTGTTGGGTTGTCAGTGTTGTGTGCTGGTGCCTTGCGTGTCTTGTGTTTCTATCCGCGATAACAGAAACAGATTTGTAAACAGTCTGATGTATGTGAAGACGGTCTGTCTGTGGGCTTTCCTTTGCTTCTGCCCCATGTCCTGTACCGACCCTATATCACTACCACCAGGCTTTTCATCTTTCGTTTGTTTGCTTGTTTGTGTGTGTGTGTGTGTGTGTGTGTGTGTGTGTGTGTGTGTGTGTGTATGGTGTGTGTGTGTGTGGGGTGTGTATTGTGTTGTATGTGTGTGTGTGTGTATTTGTATGTGTGTGTGTGTATGTGTGTGTGTGTATGTGTGTATGTGGTGTATGTGTGTGTGTGTGTGTATGTGTGTGTATTTGTATGTATATGTGTGTGTGGTGTGTATGTGTGTTATTATCATGGTCAGGAGATTTCTTTGTTTTTTTATTGTATTTTATTTTGTGTTATTTTTATTTTACTGTATTTTCTGTGTTGTACTTTTGTGATTACTGTATGTGTTGTATTTTTACGGGTATGTTTTATTATACTTTTTCTTTACTGTTTACTGTACTTTATCTTTACTTTACTTTACTGTATTACTGTACTTTACTTTATTACTTTACTTACTTATTACTTTACTTTACTTTACTTTACTTTACTTTACTTTACTTATTGTCCCATTTTCTTTAATAATAATAATAATAATAATAACTACAATATTTATATAGCGCAAAATCTTGATAAAATCAAATCTAAGCGCTGAAGCAGACACACACGCACGCAGCACGCACGCACGCACGCACGCACGCACGCACGCACACACACGCACGCACGCACACACACACACACACACACACACACACACCTTAATGGCCGCAGAAGCTAGCACAGTTTTCACAATGCGATGATGATGATGATGATGATGATGATGAGATGATGATGATGATGATGATGATGATGATGATGATGATGATGATGGTGAGGGTGATAATCATGATGCTGTGCAGTTTCGTCTTGGATTGAGACTGTGTGACTAGACGTATTTTGGGCTCTCTATCATAATATATCCTGGCGTCAACCAGGCCCGAGAGATATAGATATCTGTGGTGTTGGTCAGAAGATTTGAGCAACACCCTCAATGACGCATCCGTGAAGTGGATGAGACTCGACTGTGTGGTTCCAGTCTTCTCAATGAGCCGGTAACACGCTCATCTCTGGGTAGGAGCCGGTTAGAGCCCAAAAAATCCCACAATGATTTTTTGAAGGCACTGATGGCGATTCGAACCTACAACCTTCCAGTCTGTAGTCCGTTGCGTTAACCACTACACCACGGTGACTCATCCCAACACCTCCCCAAACCCACCGGAGCTTAGACTCTCTTAGAGCAGGGCATGGAAGACACATACAGATGCTGGAACAATTTTTCACGGTACTGATGATGCTGTAGAGTTCTAACTCTGTTCAGTTTCCACATTTTTCTTACTTATTCTGCTTACTAATGCTTCAAATCGTCCTTCACACACACACACATCGCTTTTTGGATGAAACTGTTAAGCAGTGGTCTGTGTGCGAATGCATTGCTATTTGTGCTTAACGGTGAGCATGCACTGGCATAACTGTCAGATTAGCGCTTTTTTGTGATATTATGTATGTATATGTTTTTTATAATTGCATGATTTAAATTTATAATGCAAGCTGTTACATTCATTGCACCCAGAATTTTAGTTGATTTTACTGTAAATATTGAACATCAGTTTTGTGGACGTTCATTGTAACAAGATTTTTAGTCTGTTTCATTGTATATATGAATATGAAAAACTGAAGTGACGAAGCTGAAACTGAAACTGAAACTGTGGAGTTCCGTTTCGGGCTGAGACTGCGTGACAGGGGCTGTACTCTACGTTAAACTTTTGTGATTATTATAAGTATATCTTGTGTTAACCAGGCCTGAGTGATACAGACACCTACGGTGGTTGGTCACGAGATTTTTTGCAACGCTCTCCAACAGTAACGTAGCCACGGAATAGATGAGACTCGACTGTGAGGTCCCTGTGTTTCCAACATGACTCTTCCATGCACAGCTGTCGATGTGGGCTAGTCTGGGCCGAGGGATTTTTTGATACACACACACACACACACACACACAGACACACACACACAACACACCACATGTGCACGCACACACATATGTGCACACACACACGCACACACATGTGCGCACACACACGCACACACGCATACACACACATATATGTGCACACACACACGCACACACACATGTGCACACACACACGCACGCACGCATACACACACATATATGTGCGCACACACACACACGCACGCACGCACGCACGTACACACATATGTGCACACATACACACTCACACACACACACACACTCTTTCTCTCTCTCTCTCTCTCACTCACTTACACACACACACATGTGCGCCACACACACACACACACACACACACACAAACACACACACACACACACACACCTACACACACACACACACACACACACACACACACACACACACACACACACATGCACACGCACGCACCCCCATGTTTGTGTAAACATAATTTTAGCTGAGAACTCACAAGAAGTCACGGTACACGAAGGTTCGCAAGACAGGAGAGCAAAAGAATCTTTTTAACTCTTTGACTCCCGCACCCCATCCACCAACTGAAAAAAAATTAACCCTGTGATTCCCTCACCCTACCCACCAGCTTCCTGTGGGAAGCTAGTGGATAGGGTTAGAGAATGAAAGGGTTAAGTTTCTGCTTTGCTAACATGGTTGACAGTGCAGGATGCTGGTGGACAGGGTGCAGGAATCAAAGAGTTAAATATGACCTCCCACCTCCAATTCTGTCTTAACTCGCAGTCAATCCAACAGCACTAGGAGCTGAAAAGGTGACTCACGGCCTATCTGGGGTGTTTTGACTTTTTCTCAAAATTGATTTTTGTAGACTATAATCTATCCCCCACAGAATTTTTTTTCTTGAAAATATGTTATTAATCAATTTAAATCGGTATTTTAATGCACTGATTGCAGCAGAAAGAACGCAATTTCCCACCAAAAGTACCTGTTTTTGTATCTTATTATGAACCGTAACCCGTACAGTACCCACACATGTAATACACTGACGGAAAGCTCTTTGGTGCACCTTTCAGATAATGACAGCCAAAATTAGAAACAAACTGGGTCAAAGCCACCAAATAAAGAAATTTAAGGAAAATGAGTTGGAGAGCACACAAAAACTTGAGAGGTCATTTTCTCAAAATGGCCATCATACAACTTAATGACTTTAAACATACATAACTTCTACATTTTTTTAGTACAAGCATTATTCGAGTATCAAAATAATCAGCAGAATGTACACTTTCCTGGTGGTGTGTATATCTCAAAATGGCCAAAATGCTAGTTAAGACTGATTTCGTGGTGGGAGGTCACAAATGTTTTTTCCCCGGCCTTCTATAATGTCAAGAAACAGATTCCAGTCACCAGCATCATGTGCAAGCGTCAACTGAGTTGTTTAGGTTATGCCGCTGGACTGCCGTCGTCCAGATCCGCCAGCCAATTCATAAACTGGAACCCAACAAGACAGCGAAGAAGGAAGATCGAAAATGAACTGGCGCCAGACGGTTGATAGAGATCTGCAACTGGTGGATAGAAAGTGGAATTACACCCTCTCTGTCGACCGAGTCCGCTGGAGCGGTCTTTTGTTTTGTTTTGTTTGTTTTGTTTTTTTTGTTGTTATTGCTCTTGCTTGTTTATTTGTTTTGTTTGTTTTGTTTTGCTTTGCTTTGTTTTGTTGTTGTTTTGTTGTTGTTGTTTTTATTGTTGGTTTTTGTTTGTTTGTTTGTTTGTTTATTTTTTGGGAGGGTCTTCTTCTTTCTTCTTCTTCTTCTTTTTTCCTCCCTCGTTCATCTCATGACGCTGGAGTGTCTGAGAAAATCACCTTCTGCGCTGCTTCTGTGGTATTACTTCCACGCACCTCATTCAGAACGTCAGGACATCCCCCCCCCCCCCATCACATCACACCATCAGGCATAATCCAGGTTCATTCACTGGTAGTACCCGTGCCATTGGAGCCCTCTATGTCAAGCCATCATATGCCCCACAGTCAGAAATTGCATTGCTGCTGGATCGCTTCTTCAGCGGGTTTCATTAGAGCTCATTATGATTTGTTTCCTTTTCAGGTGTGTGACTATGGTATTTGTTTTATTTTTGGTGTTTTTTGTTTTGTTTGTTTGTTGTTGTTGTTGTTGTTTTTTGGGGGCTGGTTTGGTTTAGTTTGGTTCGGTTTGGGTTTGGGTTTGGGTTGGGTTGGTTAGGTTTGGTTTGCTTTGCTTTGCTTTGCTTTGCTTGCGTTGGTTGGTTGGGTTGGGTTGGGTTGGTTGGGTTGGTTGAGTTGTTTGGGTTTGGTTTAGTTTGGTTTGGTTTGGTTTTGGTTTGGTTTGGTTTGGTTTGGTTTGGTTTGTTTGGTTTGGTTTGGTTTGGTTTGGTTTGGGTTGGGTTTGAGTTTGAGTTGGTTTGGTTGGGTTGGTGGTTGGTTGGTTTGGTTTGGTTTGGTTTGGTTTTGGTTTTGGTTTGGTTTGGTTGGTTTGGTTTGGTTTGTTTGGTTTGTGTTTGGGTTGGGTTGGGTTGGTTTGGTTTGGTTTGGTTTGGGTTTTGGTTTGGTTTGGTTTGGGTTGTTTGGTTGGTTTGGTTTGGTTTGGTTTGGTTGGTGGTTGGTTTGGTTGGTGTGGTTTGGGTTGGGTTGGTTGGTTTGGGTTGGGTTGTTTGTTCGTTTCTTCTTTTCTGGGGAGAGGAAGTATGGGGCTGATGGAGGGAGATATGGCGCTTGCTTGTTTGTTTTTGTTTCTTCTTGTTTTCGTTGATTTTGTTTGTTTTGTTTGTTTAATTGTTTCTTTCTTTCTTTCTTTGTTGTCGTGTCGTCTGAAGATGGCATCTTGCCCATTTGCACGCTGCCCCCCACCCCACCTCACTTTTCCATCGACCCGTCCCTGGTTATTTTTTCTTCGACAGTAGAACCTCTTCCACACAAACTTGTAGACAAGAGCAGGTTTACCTCGCGAGACCTGTCACTGTCTTTCTCTCTGTTTCTGTCTCTGTCTCTGTCTCTGTCTCTGTCTCTGTCTTTCTGTCTCTGTCTTTGTCTGTGTCTGTGTCTCTCTCTGTCTCTCTCTGTCTCTCTCTGTCTCTGTCTGTTTGTCTCTCTCTCTCTCTGTGTGTCTGTGTCTGTGTCTGTGTCTGTGTCTGTCTGTCTGTCTGTCTCTCTCTCTCTCTCTAACTCGTCCTTATTGCGATGTCTCATGCATTAACTAATGCTCATTGTCACACACAACACACACACACACACACACACACACCACACACACATACAAAACGTGTGCGCGCGCGCGCACGAGCCACACACAACACACACACACACACACACACACACACACACACACACAACACACACACACACAAGGTGAACATTGCTGAATAAGGATTTCTTACTTTGCGTGTGTGTGTGTGTGTGTGTGTGTGTGTGTGTGTGTGTGTGTGTGTGTGTGTGTGTGTGTGTGTGTGTGTGTTGTCTGTGTGTTGTGCGTGTGTGCGTGCGTGTGTGTGTGTGTTTGGATCTGTGTCTGTGTCTCTGTGTGATAGTTTTGTTTTGTTTTGCTTCGTTTTCTATCAAATTTGTAACAAATTTAGATAGTGCATTACATTGGAAAGTGACATTCATAAACTTGTGAATTTCACAAACCTTGAGA
>CM060311.1:20776536-20781536 GCA_030674185.1 Monoplex corrugatus
CGCCCATGGACAGCAAAGAAAACAAACGAGACAGTCTTGGTGGAGGTAGACACAAGAAGAACACTCATAAGGAAGATTAGGAGAAGACAGGCAACATTTATAGGCCATTTTATGAGGAAAGGGGAATTAGAGCACCTGGCTACAACAGGAAAGCTGGAGGGAAAGAGGGCACCAGGTAGACCCAGGGAAAAACATTGGACGGACTGGCAGGGTGGCTGAGGACAGAGAGGGTGGAAGATGTGCTTGCGGTGACAAGGGATAGATGCATCTGGAGGCCATGATCGCCAACGCCATGTGGCAAGGACATGATGATGATGATGATGAAGATGATGATGGTGATGATGATGATGATGATGATACTTACGCCCACGCTGTGGCTTTCTGCCAAACACTGTCTGAAAGCCTTCATTTTCATTATTCAAAACTTGTCACAAAAAGCGTGCTGGAGCAAAGCGCTGCTGATCCGACTTTTCTTTTCTTTTCTTTTTCTTGTCTTTTTCCTTGTCTTTTTTCTTTCTTTCTTCTCTTTCTCTTTCTTATTTTTCCTTTTCTTTTCTTTTTCTTTTCCTTTCTTTCCTTTTTTTCGCTCATAAGAAATCGTGACTGGACAAAGATTGTTGCACGTTCACTGAGACTCCTTTATGGCCACTCTGATACTGGAATTATAATCGAGGCCTTCTTATGCTATATTATTATTCACTGTTTTTTGATGATACCAAAAAAATGTTTGGGGGATGTCGGAATGCCTGAGGGAACTTTACAAGGAGACATGCTTTACGGCTTGATTACTTCCTCTTTTAATCTTTTTCCTATTTCCATCCGTATCCATATTTCAGTCACCTTCCTGAGGGAACCAACCTCATTTCCCTTCCAGTCGCACGGACACTGGTATAAAAACTAATGCAGTTTGTTCGTTGCTTCCTGAGAATGCATAGGTCTGCCACTTGGCGTAGAGAAGCGGTGCGTATCAGTTGTAAGCGTTTATCACTCGGTTGCAAACTGAGTTGAATCCTCACTATAGACAACATGAAGTCACATATTTTATGACGATTCTTACGTTTAGAACATTGTGCAAGAAAGCATGAGAGCTTGTAGAGAAATTACAAGAAGTTTTTTTTAGACATTGTCTTTTGTAGTACAGTGCAGTGCAATACAGTATAGCACAGTACTGTGCAGGACAGTATAGTACACTTCTGATATAGAACAGATATAGATGGAGAACCTCCGATGCTGCACTACGTGCCAGAGACACAATAGGCTGGGTGCTATACTAAGTAAATAAATAACACTTCTGGACCCCCCCCCCCCCCCCAAAAAAAAAAAAAAAAAAAAAAAAAAAAAAAACTCGCCGCCTCCATGGCGCTGTCTTGTATTAACAATAACAACGAGGGTGATGTTGATAATGATGATGACGATGACGAAGACGAGATGATGATGATTACGACGATGACGACAACAATGGCGGCGACGACGACGACGATGATGATGGTGATGATAGTGATGACGATGACGATGACGATGATGATGGTGGTGTGGTGATGATGATGAAGACGGTGGCAGCGATAAAGACAAATGAATAGGTAAATATAAGTGATCAACAAGAAGATAGATAAATACTAGAATACAAAATAAATAATACAGAAAAATGAATAAATAAACAAATAGATAAATAAATAAATAAACACAGATCTCACCACAGCAGTTTAGGCGCACTTAACAAAACAAAAAAATACCATTTTGCATGGCTAAAACATACAGTTCTCACTTTATCAATAACTGCATACTTAGCAAAAATATATAAATAAATAAACATAACATGTTTGCATAGCTTAACTATTTGCTTTATAAGGAGAATTCATATGCAATATGACCACGGCTTCAATTTGCAGGAAACGGAAGTGCCCTTATGATCTGAGGTCACGAGAACGGAAGCAGACCACATGTGCTGTTGCATTTATGAGCGAAATATTGCATACGGGTCTTTTGAATGTTATAAGATGACTCCTTTCTCCTCCTCCAAAAAGAGTATTCCTAATGTATAATAACAGAACTTATTATCATTGTCACTGTTGTTGTTTTTTAAGATAATGACGATGACGATAATGATAACAAATAAATAATACCAAAACTGAATTAAGCCGACCCTATCAATAAAGTTTCCAACGTACTCGACAAGAGAGCTTCTCTAAAAATGCAGAGAATAAGAAAGAGGTTCCCTGGCAATACATCCTATTTAAGATGAATGCATTGTGTAATGAGTTCAAGGCTATGCTTTTGTAAGAAACGGAAGTGCCTCCACGATATAAGGTCAAGAGAACGGAAGTAGGGTGCACGTGATGTTGCAACTGGGAGCGAAATAGTACATAAGGGCTGCTGGAATTTTACACACAGAAAAAAAAAGAGTTGGAAAATTTCGTTTGGCTGTGAATGATGCTGGTGGATATCCAAAAAAAAGGAAAAAAAGAAAAAAAAGAAAAAAGAAAGAAAGAAAGAAAAGAAAAAGAAAGAAAGAAAGAAAGAAAGAAAGAAAGAAAGAAAGAAAGAAAGAAAGAAAACAGAAAAAAAGAAAGAAAAAAAGAAAGAAAGAAAGAAAAGGAAGGATCATGTTGGCATTTCACTGATGGATGTAGAGACTAATAATAAAATCTGTACTTGAAGACACCCACTAACACTGACATGGGCGTGTGCTTTCTGTCTTGATTGCTTCCTTCTCTTCCACCCTTTCCTTCTTTTACCTCACAGAGCGCTGTAGCTTTCCTAAGCCCCCACCCCCTACCCCACCCCAACCTATCTCCTACTCTCTGCCCAGCTTTCTTTCTCTCTCTTCTTTCCCACTCGATGGCCGCAGTAGTCAAGTGGTTAAACTTGGCACTTTCAGTTGGAGGCTCCTGGGTTCAGTCCGCCCAGACACCTCCATTTGGTGGGTAAAGAGGGGAGATTTTTTTTCCCTAATCTCCCAGGTCAACATGTGTGCAGACCTGCCCATGCCTAAACCTTCGTTGTGCATATACGCATGCAGAATATCGAATGTGCATGTTAAAGATCCTGAAAGTTGTATCAGTGACTGGCTTATGGAAACGTGAAAACGCCCAGCATGGAAGCAACGGCAAGTTTTAAGGGAAAAACGCTTTTAGCTGGTCTTTTCTACATTTGAAAAATAAAGTATAATTTACTTTTGAAAAATACTGTAATTTACCTTTGAAAAATAAAGTTTAATTTACGGATGGAAATTAAAGCATAATTTGCCTTTGGAAAATAGAGTAAAATTATCATTATCATGATCATCCTGTCAAAGATGTTAGTTCAGTCTGTTCAGCGTACACTTGTCACTTAACACAGGTTGGATTCATGTGTGTCAGTAAATAACAAGATTATTTTGTTTTCACTTTTGTGGTCTTAGTTGAACCTAAAATAGTGGGTCATACATTTTCTTTTGGTTTCTGCACCCATTCAATTCATGCAGCTACAGTTTCTCAACAAGACCTCGGTTAAAAAACAAGAAGATAAAGTGAAGGCTATACCATGACTCTAGAATGGTTGGTGAGTGAGATAGTACAGAACTTATATGTAACTTTTCATCTAGCTAACGTAATAACGACAGTGCCCACCCCTTGTCCCTTGTTGCTTTAACTTTTTCGGTCTTGGATAAGAAACCAATCACGGATCACAAGTTGCAAGCACAAGGTTGTTGTTGGTCTTTTTATTCAAACAAGACTCGAACCCACGCAGGCCAGATTGGACAGCAGGAGTTCTGCCCCCTAATGCCAATCAAACTTCTCCTGATGCCAATCGAAAGTCTCTAATGCCAATCAACTTCACCTAATGCTAGCAATTTCCCGTATGCACTGAAACTTCCCCTAGTGCTAAATGTCCCCTAATGCCAATCAAACCTCCACTAATGCCAAACTTCCCCTAATGCCAGTCAGACTTCCCCTAATACCAGTCAAAATTCCCCTAATACCAATCACACTTCCCCTAATGCCAATCATCAACTTCCCCTAATCCAGTCAAACTTCCCCTAATGCCAATCAAACTTCCCCTAATGCCAGTCAAACTTTCCCTAATGCCAGTCAAACTTCCCCAATACCAACCAAACTTCCCTAATGCCGGTCAAACTTCTCCTAATACCAATTAAACTTCCCCAATGCCAATCAAACTTCCCCTGTGCTAATCAAACGTCCCCTTATATCAATCAAATTTCCCCTAATGCCAATCAGACTTCCCTAATACCGGTCAAAATTCCCCTAATGCCAAGCAAACTTCCCCAATGCCAGTCAAACTTCCCCTATGCTAATCAAACTTCCCCTTATGTCAATCAAATTTCCCCTAATGCCAATCAGACTTCCCCTAATACCAGTCAAAATTCCCTAATACCAACAAAACTTCCCCTAATGCCAGTCAAACCTTCCCCTAATTCCAATCAAACTTCTCTAATGCCAGGCAAACTTCTCCTAATACCAATCAACTTTCCCCTAATGCCAATCAAACTTCCCCTAACACTAATCAAACTTTCCCTAATGCCAATTAAAATTTCACTAATGACAGTCAAATTTCCCTTTGTGCCAATAAACTTCCTTTTCTGCCAATCAAACTTCCCCTAATGTCAGGCGAACTTCCCCTAATGCCAATCAAACTTCCCCTAATGCCAATTAAACTTCCCTTAATGCCAATCAGACTTCCCCTGATGCCATCAGACTTCCCCTAATGCCAGGCAAACTTCCCCTAACGCCAATCAAACTTCCCCTGGTGCCACTCGAACTTCCCCCAATGCCTATCAAAACTTCCCCCATTGCAATCAAACTTCCCCCAATGGCAATCAAACTTCCCCTAATGGCAATCAAACTTCCCTATGCCAATCAAACTTTCCCTATTGACAATCAAACTTCCCTTAATGCCAATCAAACTTCCCCTAATGCCAATCAAACTTCCCCTAATGCCAGTCAACCTTCCCCAATACCAACCAAACTTCCCCTAATGCCAGTCAAACTTCCCCTAATACC
>CM060311.1:20791536-20801536 GCA_030674185.1 Monoplex corrugatus
ATGGATGGTGGGTTGGTTGGTTGGACAAATGGAAGGATGGGTGGGTGGACGGATGGATGGTTGGATGGATGGATGGACGGATGGTTGGTTGGCTGGTTGGTTGGTCGGTTGATTGGTTGGTTGGTTGCTCAATTGGTCAGTCGGTTGGTTGGTTGGTTAGTTGGTTGGTCGGTCAGTTGGTTGGATGGATGAATAGATGGATGGATGAATGGATGGATGGATGTTTGTTGAGATTTCTGACCAGCTCTTTGAATGATTGTCTGGTTATCTGGTTGGTGATATGAAGAAATGGATATTAGTTATTTGGTTCATTGGTGGTAAGTAGGCGGGTGAATAAGAAGACTGGTTGGTTTGCTGGTTGCATGTATGGGTGGATACTGGTTGGTTTGTTGCTGGTCATGAGTGGATGGCTAGGTTGTCCAGTTTGTCTGACCCGTATGTTTTCATCCATAGTATATATTTGTAACCAGTCCTCTAAAGCTGTGTGATAAGTCACACAGGCTGTGTGGCACAAGAGGCCCTGGAAAGGTGATCAGGGGTCTGGCTAATAATTTTTTTTTGTTTTGTTGTTGTTCTTGTTGTTGTTTTGTGGTGGGTGGTGGGGGGGTGTGAGTGTGGTTTTTTTTTCTTGTTTTTGTTTTTTTGTTTGTTTGTTTCAACTCCCTAGCTGTCCGTTCTAACATTTTTCTATTGATTTTGTTTCTAAACTGCAGCCTTTGGGGTCACTTTTTCGAGGTAGTGGCGAAAAGACGGGACAGTCGCACACGTACACAGGCTGGTCGTTCTTGTACACGATGCCACACATCACTCGCTGACCACCCCTTCCCCCCCCACCCCACTTAAACGGCTTGCTGTGTAGCGTTTCAATTTTCAGCTGTACAACAAACGCCTTCAAAACGTATATAGAACTTTGCAGCCAAGAAACAAACTACTGTAGACCAAGAGAAAGGAACGGTTAGAGAAAAGTGCAAATTCTAATTAAGAAATTGGACCGTTCTATGCGGCTTTTAATACTTTTTTTTTTTTTTTTTTTTTTTACAAAGTCCCTGATACGGATGTTCCAAAACGGTCCTGTTTCTTTTCGGTGTCTGATCCGTACAGCTGAGATAAGCTTTCTCAGTCTCTGCGACAAATACAGCTTTCTTCCTTCACCAGCAAGTCTGACTTGAAGTTTGGAGACGTATCTTTTTTGTCCAGCATCGATTTCCCATTTCACTTTAACACCCCACCCCCATCCCAGTCACTGTAACACCACCACCCCCTTCCGATCCCAATTTTTGTCTGTCTTCCCCCTCCCAGTGTGTAAGTGCCTTCTACCCTAAAGTTGGTTTTCTCTAATGTGGATGAATGTTTGAACGAACGACTGGAGTGTGGACTTTCATTTGATTTATATTTCAAAACGTATGCGCTGTAGTAGTAGTAGTAGTAGTAGTAGTAGTAGTAGTAGAGAGCAGCAGCACAGCAGCGCTGTAGTAGTATAGTAATAGCAGCAGAGCGGGCAGCAAAAGTAGAAGTAGTAGTAGTAGCAGCAGTAATAGTAGTAGTAAGTAGCATTACTATTGTTACTATTAGAAAAGAATAGCCGGGTGGACAGAGAACGTTTTTTCTTTGATAAGTGTATAATGTAAAGCGCTGTGAGTCCTTGCCTATGTGTGGGAGAATAGCGCTATATAAATGTGATTTATTATTATCATTATTATAATTATTATATTATTATTATTGTTATTATTGTTATTATTATTATTATTATTATTATTATTATTATTATTATTATTATTATTATTTATTATATCATTATTATTATTTATTATTTTCATCTTGTGCTAGTCCATAGAACAAAAGCTGGACTCCTTTCTTTAGCTCTTTTCTTTCTTTTTCGTTCCCGTACTCCTCGCTCTTCTTCCGATATTGGGCTATTCAAAACCCCTCCCTACAGACACTAGACTTTCGCTTTCCAATCTTTCGCCCATTCTTTTCTGTGGAAAAATCAGCCATTTGATCTGAGAAATTGTCTTTACCTTTCCCCTTTTAAGACCCAACTTAAAAAGCCCATCTTTTCTGTGAATTTTAAATAACTGGCCTTATCCTATTCTGGTTTTGTGCGTATTTGTAGCTGTTGTCTATTGATGTTAATGAAAGTGTGTGCATTATATTAATGGATAAAAATAGTGAATTTGTGTGACATGTATATTTCATTTGTTTTCATGCTGTAGAATTACGAGCGCCTAGAATAATGCTGAGCGTACTGTAAATGTATATCATCGTCATTATCATCATTAACGCTCTTCTTTCTTTCAGGAAATACTCAGAACGTGGGCAAGCCGAATATGGTGTGGATATGTCAATGCGGATGGTTTAATCCGTGGACTCTCATGACTTTTTCCCTTTAAGTTAGCTCAGACAATTTTATTTTGTATCTTCGCCTTAGTGTCAGTTTAATTAAGCTTTTGTTTCTCAAAAGAGCGTCTCTGTACTTAGAAATATATTGCCATATAAACTGACGCCACAAATGTTATATATTTGTGATGGAGAAGATCCACAATCATCATGACTTAAACCATGCGCCTGTGCGTAGGTCCAACTTTCTGGTATGGTATTGAGGTCCAGGTAGCTTAGGTGTGGGTTCTATGTCTTTTTTCAAAGGGTCATCCTTCGTGGTCACATATTTTTTGTTTGTTTATTTGTTGCTTTTTTTAGATCCCATGTTCTTCGCCACCTTAATGACCACAGAAGCTGGCACAATTTATAACAATGCGATGATGCTGATGACGATGAGTATGATAATTATGATGGTATGGAGTTTATATTTAGGACTGGGATTGCGTGATAGGGTTGTACTCAACGCTTACTATCATAACATATTCTGGTGTCAATCAGGTCCGAGAGATAAAGATACCTGCGGTGCTGGTTAAGAGATTTGAGCAGTGCCTTCAATGACGCATTCGTGAGATTCCACTGTGTGGTCCTAGTCTTTTCAATAAATTCTGTAGCACGCTCAACTCTGGGTAGGAGCCTGTTGGAGCCCAAAAATATCACAGTGATTTTTGAAAGAACTGATGGGGATTCAGACTCATAAACTTTTAGTTGATAGTCAGTTGCGCTAACCGTTACACCATGATGACTGGTTCTGTTGTATTTCTTTGTATCAGAGGGAAAACGTGAAAATGAACAAAACACATCCAGCACCTTAAAAAATAAAAGGAACTGACAAGATCAACATCTTATACAGATACGCAGGAGACACCTCCCCCTCCCCCCCCCCCCCCCCCCCATTCTCCAGACAACATAATACACAGCCCCAATCCACTCATCGACGTACTTTATCGTCTCCCAGTTCATAAGAATCTCACGATCATATCTTGTTAAAACTGTTGTCAACCAGCTTAGCATGAAACAGATCTGTATAGTTTATCTTTGTCGTCTGATACAGACGCAGACGCCACGAACTTTGCAACATCAGCTGCATCAGCTGGAAGCAGGCATGACACAACTGGAGAAGGAAATCTCTCACGTCAAGTCCAAACTAACGCAGGAGCTGGAGGAACGCTCCAGGATCAATCTGAGACAGCAGAAGATCTGCAAGAAACTCCAAAACTCATCGCGAGCCACCGCCGTCTCATCAGCAACAAGAATTTTCAGACGATCTTCAAGACTACGAGTGGCAGAGAATCCAGAACAAACTTTTTCTGGCCGACCAGCATCAGTACGAGGTAGAACAACAGGCACAGACGGTACGCAGACTTCGACAGCAGAAGGAAAAAGTGTACCGCCAACCCTTCAACAGACTGCCTGCTGCCTTTCCTCTCAGGCCTAATGGCATTTTCCCGCCAAAAGATCATGTGATAGAGACTCTCGAAACGGGTGGAGCCTTGTTGCTAGAAGAAGACTACACTAACAGCTCACTGGTGAAAATAGCAGAGGGCGTGACTGTCTACGCTGCCTACCACGATGACAGACTTCCCAGCAAAGTAAGTGAATTATTTCCAACTAGAAAAAATGTTTTCTGTCTATTGTTCTCATGTCGTTTTGATTTTATTTGCCCATCACTCTAACGACGTATGATGGCTTGGGTATTGATTCATACTTTATCCAGTCGGAATAACGTCTAACTTACTCCAGTCAATAACGTTGTGACGAGTTGTGGCTTCTTGCTTTGTAAATAATATCCAGGGTATATTTTTTTTGTACTGCAAATTTTTCCATTTAAAATGTCCTGCTATTTGGCTGCTTGTCGTCTTCTGTTTTTCTAACAACAGAAGGTTGCCACAAAACTGAATTGAATCTTAATGGATGATACAGCAACATCAAATAATTATGTCTGTATGCTCGGAAGCCCTATGGCATTGCGAGGTGAACATATCACACAGTGCAACACAATAGTCAGTCTCCTGATCTATGTTGGTGGTTCCTGGTAACAAATTCAACGCCATGAATTCTTTGTAGTTGCTATGTCCTTTCTGCATTCTTTTCAGTGTGACTGCCAGAATTACTTCAAATGGATGGTGAATCAGATTACGAATACTGTTCTCAGTGCTGGCCGACTGACTAAATTCACAGAGCTTTTAATTTAATATTAAATATATGTTAGCTGAATGATATTAAATATATGCTAGCTTTTAATTTATATATTAAATATATGCTAGCTGAATGGGTAGCGCAAACTATGTTAGATTTGAGAAGTTTCACAACATGGGAGATAATTCCTACGTGACTCTCAAGAGTTATGTCCTTTAGTTGAATTTAGATATTGTTTATCAAATGAATCCCAGCTTGCTGTCTGCCCACCTACCTCTTTCACTGTATCCACCAGCGTCCTGCATTGTCATTCATGACAGCGAAGCAAAAACTTGACCCTTTCACTCTCTCATCATATCCGCCAGCTTCATGTAGGAGATACAGGTGAGGGAGACACAGGGTTCAGTTTTTGCAGCTTGCAGATAGGGTACGGGCGTGAAAGGGTTAATGAAGCTCGTGTCGTCAATCTGCTATTTGATCTAGAACCTGTTTCCCACCATCTTCACATTTCAAACCTCACTTGGTAAAGATTCTCTGACACATCAAACAGCCAACACATCCAGGAGTGCACCATTTCATTATCTGAGAACTCTTTGACCCCAAGTGGGGTGGGGGTGGGGGGGTCACGCCCAGTCAAATTTCGTGACTGCTTTATTCGCCCAACCGAAATTCCAAATTAAGTTTGTCAGAATCCGCGAAAAGAAATCCTCTTCTGTTTCAGTTTTCAGCCACTTTGAGTAAAGTATTTGCATATTCATTCAGAGTATGTATTTGCAACTATCTGATGGAGTGAGTTGTCATCCCCCCCACACCTATCTTCTCAGAAATAAGAAAAAAAATCCGCGCATCACAAACACTTTTTGTGCTGACACATTTTTCAAATCTACCTTAAAAATAAGGAAGGGGTGGGGGGAAGAGATTATTTCATGTAAACAGGAGGTGTGTGTGTGTGTGTGTATGTGCGTGCGTGCGTGCGTGTGTGTGTGTGTGTGTGTGTGTGTGTGTGTGTGTGTGTGTGTGTGTGAGTGTGAGTGTGTATGTGTGTATGTGTGTCTCTCTGAGTCTCTGTGATAAAAGTGTATGGATACGATGTTCCCAGTTCTTTATGGCAAATCCATACCAAATTTTAGTCAAAGGTGTGGATTTTTAAGAAGTGGTGAAACAATTACAAGTTTTGGAAAATAACGCATCAAGGTCACACATCAGACCGGAAAAGATGCCTAAAACATGAATTTTGAGTAAGGTATGTGAATAGCACTTTCTCAGAAACCTATGGCAATATTTCCTGACACTGTAAGGGTCTGAGCCGCATCCGTGTCATAACTGTTGGATGCCCTTCTGCTGTGGCCATTTTTATAAAAACACCAGAAGGACGTCCAGGAGTCATGACTTGGCTGCGTCCCGGCCCCCACAGAGCGTCAGTAGTTAATAGGCCGAAACACTTGCTTGACAGGGATTTCTCCTCTGAGGACCTTCTGTTGTCCGGCTTTCCCCAGAGTTTCTTGCTACCAATCTTGTTTTCAGCGTTGTAACTGTCAGTTATTGTCTTCACTTCACGTCAAGTTTAATTGTATCTGAAGTTTCTTCAAGGTCACGCTGACTGACATTCCTGATCTTGTTTATGTTCATGTTGACACCGTATGCAATATAAAAATTAAAAGGTTACGAAAAATTCAATACATTAATTGTGTATATAAGTTTAATAACAGAAGTTGTTATTTGTACTTATGTCTAGTTTCTGTTTTTTTCTTCGAAGTGTGTATATTGATGTGCTGTGCATTTTTAGAATCTCAAGATATTGGATTCGTTCATTTTTACAGTTTCAAGGTATTATATTCGTGCATTTCTAGAATCTCAAGGTGCATTTCTAGAATCTCAAGATATTGGATTCGTTCATTTTTAGTTTCAAGGTACTGGATTCATTCATTTCTAGAATCTCAAGGTATTGGATTCATTCATTTCTACAGTCTATTACATTCGTTCAATTCTACAGTTTCAGGGTAGAAACTGTAGGTATTATATTCGTGCATTTCTAGTCTCAAGATATTGAATTCGTGCATTTCTAGAGTCTCAATGTATTGGATAGGTTTAATTCTACATTCTCAAGGTACTGGATTCGTTCATTTCTAGAATCCCAAGATACTGGATTCGTTCATTTCTACTGTCTTAAGGTATTGGATTTGTTCATTTCTATCGTCTCAAGGTCTTGGATTCGGTCATTTCTGCAGTCTGAAGGTATTTGATTCGTTCAATTTAACCGTCTTAAGGTCCTGGATTCGTTTTATTCTACTGTCTCAAGATATAAGATTCGTTCATTTCTACAGTCTCAATGTCTTGGTTTCGTTCATTTCTAGAATCTCAAGATATTGAATTCGTTCATTTCTAGAGTCTCAAGGTATTGGATTCGTTCATTTCAAGAGTCTTAAGGTATTGGATTTTATCATTTCTAGAATCTCAAGGTATTGAATTAGTTCATTTCTAGAATCTCAAGATATTGAATTCGTTCATTTCTAGAGTCTCAAGGTATTGGATTCGTTCATTTCTAGAATCTCAAGGTACTAGATTTGTTTTTTTCTAGAGTCTCAAGATACTGAATTCGTTCATTTCTAGAGTCTCAAGGTATTAAATTCTTTCATTTCTAGAGTCTCAAGATATTGAATTCGTTCATTTCTAGAATCTCAAAGTATTGGATTCGTTCATTTCAAGAGTCTTAAGGTATTGGATTTTGTTCATTTCTAGAATCTCAAGGTATTGGATTTGTTCATTTCTAGAATCCCAAGGTATTGGATGCGTTCATTTCTAGAGCCTCTGGATATTGGATTCGTTTATTTCTAGAATCTGAAGGTATTGGATTCGTTCATTTCTGGAGTCTCAAGATATTGGATTCGTTTATATTTAGAAATATGGAAGAAAAAAGTGTGAGCTCTTCGAATGAATTTTTTTCAGCCCACAGTACGACTGATTGTGATACTTAGTGCCCCCAAGCCCAGCCGGCGAGTTCTCTGCCATTTCTATACCACGGATCTCCGGTCGACTGTCGAAGCTCAGCAGTATGAAGTATGTATTACAGGACCGTCTCTGTCTGTCTGTCTGTCTGTCTGTCTGTCTGTCTGTCTGTCTGTCTGTCTGTCTGTCTGTCTATCTCTGTCTCTTTTTCTCTCTATCTCTGTTTCTCTGTCTCGGTCTTGGTCTCGGTCTCTTCTTGGTTCTGCCTTTGTCTCTGTCTGTCCGTCTGTCCGTCTGTCTGTCTGTCACTCTGTCTCCTCTCTCTCTGTGACTCTGTCTCTGTCTCTCTGTCTGTGTTTTTGTCTCTGTCTGTCTCTCTGTCTCTGTCTGTCTCTCTGTCTGTCTTTCTCTCTTTCTCTCATCTGTAGGGAATTTAATCCTTATGAAGTTCATTTTTGGTTCCTCCTTGCCCAGATCCAGCTTGAGCTCCTTTCTGCTGCCTCTGCCATCGCTTTAAGGGCTCTAGTCCTCTTCTTCCCAGAAATGGCAAGTTGTTTCATGAGATCATAAGCGGAGGTGCCCACAAACCCTCTTGCCCCGACCTCTATGGCGAAGATTTTGACCCGCAGACCTGCTTTCTTCAGGGTGCTGGCAAGACCGGCGTATTTTTCGGTCTTGTAGATATGTGCTTCTTCCATTCTGCTTTCGTATGGCACAGTGAGTTCTATCAGAATCACTTGTTTCGAGGAGTCAGAGTGGAGAGCGATGTCTGGTCTCATGCCTGTCTTGCTGATGACATCTGGGTAATTTCTCCACTCTGGGAGGTCTGCTGTACACTCCCAGTCGACTGTTCCATCCAGAAGACCCTTTGGCAATGTGCTGGTTGTCATAGCAATTTCGGGCCAGACCTGTTTCCCTCCTGCTTTGTAGAACGTTGTCATAGCAATTGGTGCGTTTGGGGTCATGGTTTTTTCGCTAACCACGTCTGTGATCACTTTCAGAACTTGGTTGTGCCTCCATGTATACCTTCCTTGGGCTAGCGCTACTTTGCAAGAGCTTAGGACATGTTCCACTGTTTGTTTCTTCTGACAGAGCGGACATGCTGGATAATCTGATTTCCCCCATTTCACTAAGTTTGCATTCGAGGGGAGCAGGTCATATACAGATCTGAGGAGGAAGCTTATCCTTAGAGGAGCCATGTGCCACATATCGTTCCAGCTGAGACTTCTTTGGAGTGCACTGTCCCATGTTGTCCATTGCCCCTGTTGACCTTGCTGGACTGCCTTCTGCACTCTTTTGACATCTTCTGCTTTCTTCAACTCCTGTATGATCATGTCTCTTTTTCCTTCCCTTTGGCTTTGGACCACCACTGCATTTTTGTTGCTCCCAGTCCCTGTCTGTTGGTTTGCGTGTGTCCAATTATTTCTTTGATGCTGAGGTTTCTCTTGGCATAGTTTACAGCCTCTTGGACTTTCCATTTTTTGCCAGTTCTCAGCTTTGGCTGAAGTGATCTCACGATATTGTCTTTCGATTCCTCCAGCATGCTCAACAGTCTTGCTTTTCCAACTTTGTATTCCTCCACTATGGATTTGAGAGGTAGCTTCAGCATTGCTTGACGACAGTAGAATGCAACATCAGTGAGACCAGGTGGGACACCGAGCCATTTTCTTGTGTATTTGTTGATTTTGGCTTCCATTGCTTCCACTGTGCTGGTGCAAATGTCATAGATTAGCAGTGGCCACAGCAGCTTTGGTATCAGCATGAACTGTAGACACCAGACTTTGTATTTGCCTGGCAGTCCGCAGTTATCTATTTTCTTCAGGCCTTCTTCTGCTGTTTGCTTGGTTTCACATCCCCTTTGTGTGTCTTTCAGGGAGTCATCATACCATCTTCCGAGACTTTTTCTGGCTCTTCTGTGACAGTGGGGATGGCTTGGTTGGCTACCATGAATTTGACTGAATCTGCCACTTTTCCTTTTCGCAGTGAGAGACTTCGGGATTTCTTTGGTTTGAACCTCATTCTTGAAGAGGCCACCACCTCATCCAGCTGCTTTAAGATTTGGTGTGTCTCTTCCTCATCCGTGGACAAGACTATTGTGTCATCCATGAAAGCTTTCAGAGGAGGCATCTGGTATCCATCTCCCAGATTCACTGGACCTGAACTCTTCATTGCAGCTTTCAAGATGACTTCCATTGCCAACACGAACAGTATGGGAGAGATTGCACAGCCCATTGCAATGCCCACCTCTAGGTCTATCCAGTCCGTGGTGTATTCTTTGGTAGAGAACCGCATTGAGAACCCTTGGAAATACTTCCTCAGCATTGTTCGGATGTTTTCTGGGATGTGATACATTTCAAGAGCCAGCTGGATCATATCGTGTGGAACTGATCCATATGCATTAGCCAGATCAAGCCAAACTACGTCAATGTCTCTCTTCTCTGTTCTTGCTTTTTGGATGGCATCCCAAATCAACGTGGCATGTTCCAAGCATCCAGGCATTCCTGGTATGCCTCCCTTTTGGACTGACATATCCAGATTT
>CM060311.1:20806536-20821536 GCA_030674185.1 Monoplex corrugatus
GGAAACAGATTTAGCAGTCTATAATATCAGCTATGGAAACAGATTTAGCAGTCTGTAATGTCAGCTATGGAAACAGATTTAGCAGTCTATAATATCAGCTATGGAAACAGATTTAGCAGTTTATAATTTCAGTATGGACAAGCAGTCTGTAATGTTAGCTGTGGAAACAGACTTAGCAGTCTGCAGTTTCAGCTATGGAAACAGATTTAGCAGTCTGTAATATCGGCTATGGAAACAGATTTAGCAATCTGTGATGTCGGCTACGGAAAAAGATTTAGCCGTCAGTAATTTTTTGCAATGGAAGTAGATTTATCAGTCTGTAATGGAGACAGATCTAGCAGTCTATAATTTCAGGTTAGAAACAAATTTAGCAGTCTATAATTTCAGTATGGAAGCAAATTTAGCACTCTGTAATTTCACGTATGAAAACAGATGTAGACGTCTAATGCAGGTATCATAACAGTATCATCGGTTTTTTAAATGTATCAGGACGAATTGCCAATTTATTTCACATACTGAAATAATATCACTATTTCAGGTGTCCACATAGAATCTCCAGTATTTACAGTGTGTGTGTGTGTGTGTGTGTGTGTGTGTGTGTGTGTGGTGTGTGTGTGTGTGAGTGTGTGTGTGTGTGCGCGCGCGCGCGCGCGTGCGCGTGTTTGTGTATGTGTGTGTATGTGTATATGCGTACGTGCGTGTGTATGTGTGTGTGTATGTGTGTGTGTTTGGGTATGTATGGGTTTGGGTGTATATGTATGTGTTTGTACATGTATGCTGGTGTGTGTATTTGTGTGTGTGTGTGTACGCGCGTGTGTGTGTGTATGCGCACGCGCGCGTCCGCGTGATTTCGGACGCGTGTGTGCTCAGGTATCGGAAGACAAACACCAGTACAAGTACAACCACAGTGTATGCGTGTCCCCGCTGTTCGGGTCGGTGCTGGCCATACGTCTGGTGGAGTTCCTGGAGCTGACCAGAATCCTGGGCGTCCAGCAGGTCTTCTTCTACGACTTCCAGCTCTCCTCTGTCATCCAGAGAGTCCTCAGCTTCTACAAGGACAAGGTACTGAGGCAGAAGCGTTGACTTATAGCAGTGCTAGACGACTTGGTGGACACTTGTCTTTTTCAGACATTGCCAGTATTAGCAATTTTTGTCCCTGCACTGTTGAATCGACTGTTTTTGAGCGAGAATTTATTTATTACGAAAGGAAAGTTAAGATAAGCTACGCACAAAAAGTTAAGGATCACTTGCACAAAAATTCATAACTTTCAAAATAAGAAAGCCAATGCGTTGAAGTTTGGCAAACATTTAATTCCATGCTTTAGTGATAACGATACACAATTGCCTTCAATTTCGAGCAATCGTTTGGTGTGTACATTTGATCAAAGTGGGTACGTATCGAAATTTGATTTCCCAAAGTCATTGAAATCACAAGACAGGGCATTCTGATGCTCCCAAAAGTTCAGTAATGCGTGTAACCGCCATGGCTGTTCTGGCACTCGACGCAGCGAGTCCTCATCGAGTTGACCAGGTTGGTGAAGATCCTCTGTGGAAGCGCCTGCCACTCAGCCTGCAGCATCTGGTAGAGGTGTTGGGCATCCCTGGGAGGGTGGTGGTTGCTCCTCACTTTGCGATCCAGCTCATCCCAGAGGTTCTCAATCGGGTTGAGATCGGGACTGCATGCTGGCCACTCCATTCTGTTGACCCCAGACTGCTGCAGGAAGTCGTTGACCACCCTTGCCCTGTGGGGGCGAGCGTTGTCATCCTGGTAGACAGCCGTCGGTCCCATCTGCTGCAGTGTAGGCACAGCCAGCGGTCGAAGGATCTCATCCCGGTATCGGAGGCCAGTCAGGTTACCCTGTACATGATACAAGGGTGTTCTGTGGTGAAGGCTGAAGGCCCCCCAGACCATTACAGAACCTCCACCAAAGGCCACCTTTTCTTGGACAGTGGTGTCAATAAAGCGTTGCCCTGGGCGCCTCCAGACCCTCAGTCGGCCGTCGTTGTGGTTCATGGTGAAGCGTGATTCATCACTGAACAGGACCTGGGACCATTGCTGACGTGTCCACCTCACGTGACGTCTGCAGAAGGCGCGGCGTGCTGCCCTATGGGCTGGAGTTAAGCGTGGCCGTACAGCTGGGCGACGAGAACGGAGGTTAAACCCATGAAGGCGGTTCCGTATGGTCTGCTGGCTGATGTTGTTAGTAGCCACCCTCAGCTGCCTTTGAATGATGCTGGAAGAGGCTGTTCTTGTCTGCAGGGCTTGTCGTTCAATGAGACGATCTTCACGTGGGTTTGTCTTCTTCGGTCGACCAGATCTGCGTCTTTCACGGACCCTCCCAGTGGCTGTGAAGCGTTGAATCAGTCTGACAATGACCGAGATGGACACCTGAAGTCGCCTGGCCACTTCTCGCTTGGGAACACCATCTTGGAACCATGCAACAGCTCGTCCACTCTCAAACTCGCTCAATTTTCGTCGTGGAGGCATTGTCAGATCAGGCCTACTACTGGTGGAATGTCTTCTTATAAAGCCAAGCAAGAGACAGCATCTCACACATAAACAGCAGTGCTTGCACGTGCATAATGGTTTTTCCATCTGGCTTGTGCAATGTGTTCAGGCAGAACGGTCCAAAACAAGGTCCTTTTTCGCAAGTTTCCGCTTTTCCGTTTGCGGCCAAGCTCAGTAGTAGAGAATCCCGTGCAATTTTCGCACTAACACAACATCGCCCACTTACAGCTGAACAAGAATTCATAACAATTTGGCTGGACTGAGAAATAAATAACAGTAGCGAACTGAGTTTATTACGCACCTGTTTTCTCATAGTGATCCTTAACTTTTTGTGCGTAGCTTATGTTTCTAGGTAATATTAGGCTTGTTTATCGTATGAATTCGATTTTTAAAACATATGCACATATACGCTCGTCCATACACACACACACACACACGCACGCACGCACGCACACACACACGCACGCACGCGCGTGGGCGCGCGCGCACACACACACACACACACACACACACACACACGTATGCATGCATGTGCTCACGCATACACCTGCTGAGGACATCTTAAACCAAACTGATGGGAAGATATCCACACAAAATAACGCACGTGATGTCATGTTCTCAAGGCCAGTTGGGTACTAGCAAGACTTGCGTTTTTTCTTTTCTGTTTTTTTAAAAATTTTTACTTTGTTTTATTTTATTCTTTTTTGTTTTGTTATTTTATTTGACTTGACTTGACTTGACTTGACTTGACTTGACTTGACTTGACTTGACTTGACTTGACTTGACTTGACTTGACTTGACTTGACTTGACTTGACTTGACTTGACTTGACTTCACTTCACTTGACTTCACTTGACTTCATTTGACTTCACTTGAGCTGGCTTGAGTTGAGTTTAGTTTTTTTTCTCCCCCCCCCCCCCCTCCTCTCCCCATTTCCTATGCTGCGTGAATGACCACAGGATCTGGTACAGTCTCTCACAGTGCTGGAATGATAAATATGACGGGTATGATAATCCTGATGCTTTTGAGTTCCATCTAGGATCGAGACTGGGTGATGAGTTTGTACTCTATGCTTACCTTCATAATACAACTTGGCGTCAGGAAAGTTTCAGTTTCAGTTTCAATTTCTCAAAATGACATCTCCGCGCCGCCGGAATGAATTCCATATGCACTAACATCACAGATGCCATGTGATGGAGAAGATCCAGAATGATCACGGCACAAACCTTAAGCCTGCAGATAAACCCACAAGCTGGCCAGGTCCTGAGGTCCTACACAATGGCGTCAACCAGACCCAAGAGACACGGACACATTCAGTGTGGGTCTGGGGATTTTGAGTAACACCCTCAACGAAGCATCCTTGAAGTAGATGAAACTCAACTGTGTGGTCCAGTCCTCCCAAGGAGGTCATAGAACAATCTGTTCTGGGAAGGGGTCGCTTTGAGCCGAAAAATTCCACAATGATTTTTGACAACTCTATATGCGCTCCACCCAAATCTGTCAGCAGTTTCGTCGCAGGCTCCCTGAGCACCCTCAAAACCCTATGCAGTGGCAAAGTCTTAAACTGTGGAGCGAAAAGAGGGACGGTAGGGAATGGGGAGGGGAGGGGGAGACTTATGAAATTCAAGGCTGACACCACCAGAAATGGAGAAACAATGAAAATGGGCAGCAAATAGGCAAAGTTTCAATTTTGCGGGCTGGGACTGAACTGAAGACATCAGATTCTGGGTCTCGGTTCCATCAAAAGAACCAAGGACATCTTTCGATAGTACTATGGCGATGAGAATGACGGTGATATCATGTGATAATACTGTGGACTTTCCATTTTGAATGAAGACTGCGTGTAGGAGTTGTACTCCTCTACGCCTACTATTGTAATACGTCCTGGTTGTTAACCAGGCCCGAGAGACGTAGATACCTGTGATGTTGGTCAGAGAATGTTGAGCAACACCGACAATGACGCATCCACAGAGTGAATACGACTGGACTGTGTGGTCCTAGTCTTCCCAATAAGACCATAACATACTGAGATTTGGAGAGAAGCCATTTTGTGCCAAAGTATCCCACAATATCTTTTTGGACTGATGGAGATTCAAAACCATGACTTGCCCTAGCAATCTGTTGTACAAATCACATCACATTATTGTTATAATTAGTAGTAGTAGTAGTAGTACTAATAGTAGTAATAGTAGTAGTTTCCTTCTTCTTTTTCTTCTTCTTCTTCTTCTTCTTCTTCTTCTTATATTGTTATTATTGTTATCATCATATCCTTATTATTATTATTGTTGTTGTTGTTATCAATAGTAGTAGTAGTGGAAGTAGAATTAGTAGGAGCAGTGGCAATATCACCATTATTGTTGTTATTGTTGTTGTTTTTGTTGTTGTTGTCATCGTCGTTGTTGTTGTTGTTGTTAATGTTCTTCTTCTTCTTCTTCTTGTTAGCATTATTGTTACTATAATTATTGTTATCATTAATATTATTATCATCTTTACTATCATAATTTTTACCAGGGCTGGGTGAGCGTGTTGCCATGGAAGCTGCCGGCCAGTATGACAAACACTCGTATCTGGTACCACGGTCAGCTAGTGAGCAACAACGACTGTCTGTATCACACCATGCCTGTCTCTGCCTTCACTGCCTTCCACGACATTGATGAGTTCATAGTGCCGCACCATCCACACATCCGGTAGGCCTGATAGTAACCAGTAATTCGTAGCACGAGAAATTAGAGCACCTAGTCACAACAGGAAAACTGGAGGGAAACAGAGCACCAGGTAGACCCAGGGAGAAAGATTTGAACTGTCTTGCAGAGTGGATGTTGCAGAGAGGGTCGGAGATGTCCTTGAAGCGACAAGAGGTAGATTCGTACGGAGGGCTATGATCGCCAGTGCCATGCGGCAGGGCACATGATGATGATTGGATATCGATTTTTTCTTATAATGGATTTAGGCTGTTTTATCAAATATGGGTTGCTACGTTCTATTTTAATTGTGTGTATTGTTTTGTTGTTTATCCAGTATGTTGTATTTTTTTCTATAGAATTTTGCTAGAGGCAACATTCATTCTAGGTACATTTTGTTCATCATCATCATCATGTGTTCTTCCGTATGGCGTTGGCGATCATGGCCCTCCATAAGAATCTATGGCTATCCCTTGTCGCTGCAAGTACATCTCCCACACTCTCCGTCCTCAGCCACCCTGCAAGTCTGTTCAATATTTTCTCCTTGGGTCTACTTGTTGTTCTCTTTCCCTCCAGCTTTCTTGTTGTGACTAGGTGCTCTAATTTCTCTTGCCTCATAAAATATCATATAAATGTTGCTTGTCTTTTTTCCTAATCTTCTTTATTCATGATCTTCTTGTGTCTGCCTCCTTCAAGACAGTCTCGTTTGTTTTCTTTGCTGTCCATGGAACTCTCAACATTTTTCTCAGAAACCACACTTCAGTTGTCTCAATCTTGTTCTGACTTTGCGTAGTAAGAAATCCGAAACAAGTGTGACTGCCCGCGTTCAAGCAAACAGGAACCAGAAAAGAAAAACACGAAAACAATGCATGATAATGGCGATGACGATGGTGGTGGTGGTAATGGCTGAATTTCTACTAGCGACTTTTGGAGCGTGTAGTAATCGTTCACGACCTGGTCTGCCAAATTTATAGAATCCTCGAGCCGCTACATAGAAAATAGCAAGGGTCAATCTACCAAAATATTGTGTTACAAAAGGAATACTGAATGCAGATACACCGTTCTGACAGAGAACCCTGGAATTACGAGATGCTGGTAAGGTCTCCAAAAGGAAGGGCAGATAGAGTCTGTAGCGTTGATAATGGTAACGATGATGACTCTTGATGCTGATGACAATTTTAGTGATCAGATGGCATAGATTGCTGATGCAGTGAAATTTGTTGTTTCCTGCAAAAAATATAATTGTTGCTTATAAATAGATACCAGGTTACGTGAGTATGCTGTTTCATATGTATTTTGTTAATATTCTGATGCTGGTGCTGCTGGTGCTGGAGATCACATGCAGAAGCCATTTTTTTTTTATTTCATTCGTCCATTCTGAGGTGCAAAGCGTATTACACACACATACACACACACACGCACACACACACACACACACACACTCACTCACTCACACACACACAGAGAGGCACGCACGCACGCACGTACACACACACACACACACACACAGACTCACACACATGCACACATACACACGCAAAAACAAGCACACACAGACACTCACAGACACACACGCACACACATAGACACAGAGAGAGAGAGAGACAGAGAGAGAGAGACAGAGAGAGAAAGACAGAGAGAGAGAGAGAGAGAGAGAGAGAGAGAGAGAGAGAGAGAGGAGAGAGAGAGAGAGAGAGAGAGAGAGAGAGAGAGAGAGAGAGAGAAGACGTTTGAAACAATTTACAATTGAGAATAAGCTTACGTTCTACAAGCTTTTACACACCCATCATCATCATCATTATTTTTGTTGTTGTTGTTGGTGGTGGTGGTGGTGATGTTGTTGTTGTTATTATTATTGTCGTTGTTTTCGTTATTATTATCGTCATCGTCATCATCATCATCATCATCTCACAGTTGCAAGATGACTATTATTGTTTCAGAACGTTAAGCGAGCTGCTGCCCCCTGTGCTTCCAAACGACACGTGTGGCTACTCCTTCCAGTCTGCCTTCTACGACCCCGGCATCACCGCCAATGACTTCCCCGACGACCTCATGACTGTCTCTCTGACTGCCAGGCCCGCCATGCTTAGCAAGGTTAGTCGTTGTCTTGATCCAACCATCCATCTATCTGTCAATCAGTCTGTCTGTCTCTCTGTCTCTCTGTCTGTCTGTGTCTTGATCCAACCATAAATCTGTCAGTCAGTCTGTCTGTCTCTCTGTCTGTCTGTCTCTTTATCTGTCTGCCTCTTTATCTGTCTGTCTCTCTGTCTGTCTGTGTCTTGATCCAACCATAAATCTGTCAATCACTCTGTCTGTCTCTCTGTCTGTCTCTCTGTCTGTGTCTTGATCCAACCATAAATCTGTCAGTCTGTCTGTCTCTCTGTCTGTCTCTCTGTCTGTCTATGTCTTGATCCAACCATAAATCTGTCAGTCTGTCTGTCTTTCTGTCTCTTTATCTGTCTGTCTCTCTGTCTGCCTGCCTGCCTGTCTATCTGACTGTCTGTACTTTACTCACACTGCCAATTATAGGGAGAAGAGTGGCAGAATGGTTCAGACGCTCGCCTGCCAATTATTTAACTCGAGGTTCCAGGGTTCGCTCCCCGTAGAGGCCTCGACTTCTCTCCTTATTTTGACTGGAAAATCGAACTGAACGACTAGTCCTTTGGATGGGAACGAAAAACGAGTCGGACCTGTGTGCCTTCTGGCTGCGCACGCCAAAGATCCCATGGCAGTTGACAGTCGTGAAGAGCAGGGCATTGCCGAGCTGCCTTGGTATAAAGCTTCGGAGATATAGCTTGATTTCCGAGGTCTCACCCCTTGAAGACCAATTAGCCTTCTTGCCTTTCTGAAATCTTGGTTTAAGAAAATGTGAATATGAATATGAATTTGAAGCGATTGAAAGGGGATGGGCGTTGCCCTCATAATGCTGGCCCCGGGAGAAGTTGAGGTCTCTGTCACTTCGCTCCTCTGTGACCTCAGGGTTATGGAACTATCTAGGTAGGATCTCAGGACCTGGCCAGCTCTTGGGTTTGTGTGCAGGTTTAAGGCATGAGCCGTGATCATTCTGGATCTTCTCCATCACATAGCACCCGTGACCATAGTGCATATGGGATTCATTCTGAGCGCGGAGACATTGTTTTGAGAAACTGAAACTGATACTGCCCACTATGCCATTGGCATTGAGGACGGCAACAGAGGTTCTCCACTGCGCCACCTCTGTCAATTCTAGGCCAGCCTCTGTCTAGTACTTCAAGTGTGTTTCAGGGTCATAAGACATCCTTGTATAATACGTCGTCACTAGATGCTCTCGGGTCTTCTTCTCGTAAGTCTTACTTCGTGCGTCAAGTGAAGGGCAGTTCTGGTGTTGTGTTATCCTGCATTCTTAAAACTTTTCATGATGTGTGTGATCTGTCTACATGGTCTGTTCATGAGGATAGGTCCCATACTGTCTGTGTTATCCTGCATTCTTAATTATAATGATGTGTTCAATCTGTTTACATGGTCTGTTCATGAGGATAGGTCCCATACTGTCTGTGTTATCCTGCATTCTTAATTATAATGATGTGTTCAATCTGTTTACATGGTCTGTTCATGAGGATAGGTCCCATACTGTCTGTGTTATCCTGCATTCTTAATTATAATGATGTGTTCAATCTGTTTACACGGTCTGTTCATGAGGATAGGTCCCATACTGTCTGTGTTATCCTGCATTCTTAATTATAATGATGTGTTCAATCTGTTTACACGGTCTGTTCATGAGGATAGGCCCCATACTGTCTGTGTTATCCTGCATTCTTAATTATAATGATGTGTTCAATCTGTTTACATGGTCTTTTCATGAGGATAGTGCCCGTACTCTATGTTATCCTGCATTCTTAAAATGATGTGCCCGATCTGTTTATATGGTCTGTTCATGAGGATAGGTCCCATACTCTGTGTTATCCTGCATTCTTAAAATGATGTGCCCGATCTGTTTATATGGTCTGTTCATGAGGATAGGTCCCATACTCTGTGTTATCCTGCATTCTTAAAATGATGTGCCCGATCTGTTTATATGGTCTGTTCATGAGGATAGGTCCCATACTCTGTGTTATCCTACATTCTTAAAATGATGTGCCCGATCTGTTTACATGGTCTGTTCATGAGGATAGGTCCCATACTCTGTGTTATCCTACATTCTTAATTATAATGATGTGTTCAATCTGTTTACACGGTCTGTTCATGAGGATAGGTCCCATACTGTCTGTGTTATCCTGCATTCTTAAAATGATGTGCCCGATCTGTTTACATGGTCTGTTCATGAGGATAGGTCCCATACTGTCTGTGTTATCCTGCATTCTTAAAATGATGTGCCCGATCTGTTTACATGGTCTGTTCATGAGGATAGGTCCCATACTGTCTGTGTTATCCTGCATTCTTAAAATGATGTGCCCGATCTGTTTACATGGTCTGTTCATGAGGATAGGTCCCATACTGTCTGTGTTATCCTGCATTCTTAAAATGATGTGCCCGATCTGTTTACATGGTCTGTTCATGAGGATAGGTCCCATACTGTCTGTGTTATCCTGCATTCTTAAAATGATGTGCCCGATCTGTTTACATGGTCTGTTCATGAGGATAGGTCCCATACTGTCTGTGTTATCCTGCATTCTTAATTATAATGATGTGTGTGATCTGTTTACATGGTCTGTTCATGAGGATAGGTCCCATACTGTCTGTGTTATCCTACATTCTTAATTATAATGATGTGTGTGATCTGTTTACATGGTCTGTTCATGAGGATAGGTCCCATACTGTCTGTGTTATCCTACATTCTTAATTATAATGATGTGTGTGATCTGTTTACATGGTCTGTTCATGAGGATAGGTCCCATACTGTCTGTGTTATCCTGCATTCTTAATTATAATGATGTGTGTGATCTGTTTACATGGTCTGTTCATGAGGATAGGTCCCATACTGTCTGTGTTATCCTACATTCTTAATTATAATGATGTGTGTGATCTGTTTACATGGTCTGTTCATGAGGATAGGTCCCATACTCTGTGTTATCCTACATTCTTAAAATGATGTGCCCGATCTGTTTACATGGTCTGTTCATGAGGATAGGTCCCATACTCTGTGTTATCCTACATTCTTAATTATAATGATGTGTGTGATCTGTTTACATGGTCTGTTCATGAGGATAGGTCCCATACTGTCTGTGTTATCCTGCATTCTTAAAATGATGTGCCCGATCTGTTTACATGGTCTGTTCATGAGGATAGGTCCCATACTCTGTGTTATCCTGCATTCTTAAAATGATGTGCCCGATCTGTTTACATGGTCTGTTCATGAGGATAGGTCCCATACTGTCTGTGTTATCCTGCATTCTTAAAATGATGTGCCCGATCTGTCTCCATTGGCTTTTCATGAGGACAGTGCCCGTACTCTCTTGACCGTCTTGGGTGAGTTGGCTGGAGATGTTGCTGGGCCAGACGATTCGCATTATTTTTCTCAACATTTTCATATTGTTGTTCGAGCCAGCTTTCTTTATACATTATCACGCTGTATTTCCCATTGCCTTTTTTCGTTTTTTGTTTTTTTGTTTTGTTTTGTTTTTTTGTTTTTTTTTGTTGGTCTTTTGAGTTTCTTTCTAGTGTCACATATCTCCAAAATACTACTTGTGATCCATGCTTTGGATTTCCAGTGGCGTATCTCTTGAGATCTCTGTTGCTGTTTCAGCCATCACTTGGTTGAACTTGTTTGGGAGGACATCAAAAAGTCCCCCCGTTGGGTTGCCGGGGGCTCTTTCAGTATAAATAGTATCCCCACCTTCTGCAAATTCTGTGCTAGAAATTTCCTCTTTTTTGTCACTCTCTTTGTTTCTGCCTTGTTGCCTTGCTTTCTGTCATTTCTGCTTATTTTCTGCCTTAATGGTCCATTCACCTGTATTTTTTCGATAAAGTCTTACGTACTTTTTCTTTGGATTGATAATTGGGTACATGTATTAAGTGCATTTTTGGCTCTACGGAGGTGAGATATGCAGAACCAATTTCAGGTAATTTATGCCTGTTTTTATATATGTTTTGGTGTCCTTATGTATGCTTATATTTGTATTCAGGTGTTTTTTAAATCTCCCCTGTGCGATAAATCGGACGGAATAGTCCTTCGCCGGGGGCATGTCCTTAGATTATGTGCGCGAATGCATTGATATGTGTACTTAATTTTTTCTTCTTTTATTTTTCCTGTTGAAGTTGTGTGTGTTTTGAAGCGATTATAGCCCTGATATGGCTCTGCGCAGTCGGCTGGGCTTTAAACAACAATAAAAGAAAGAAAGGAAGGGCATCAAAGACTTCGTCAAACAGTAGAAGTCGGGCGAAATTTCCTCCTGTGGCCACTTGGCGTTGTTCACAGATGTCAGGATCTTTCAGTTTATCAAGTTTGAATTTGAGACGACTGTATTCTCATTCTCTTGTTCCTTCTTAACTGTACTTTAAGATTCGTCATGACAAGATCATGGTTATTGCCATTGTCGGCTCCAGGAACGTCCATGTTTTTGGCCTACGATCATAGTGCCCAAACTAAAATCACCAACGCCTCGCTGTATGAAACCAAATAACTGAAACCTGTGATTAGACCAGTATCGTCACCAAAGCCCATTTGTTACGTTAGCAGATATGGCAGTCCTCTGTGTAAGTTGGTCAGGATATATGTATATGGGTGTTTTCCTCTTTGCTGGTGTTGTTGTTGCTACTGTTGTTGTACCTGTTGTTGCCAGCCATCATGCTGTGTCGATACGGGTGTGTATGTATGAATGTATGTGTGTATGTCTGTGTGCGGGCATGTGGGTATATGCATGTATTTACTGTTATTTATTATTTTCATCTCTTACCTGTTTACTTGTCTACATACTCCTTTATTTCGTATTCATTTATACACCTATTTACTTACTTTTTATTCACTTACTTACTTACTCACTCACTCACTCACTCACTTACTTACTTATTAACTAACTTACTTGCCTATCTTTGACTAAGAAAATATTGTCTTCACCTAGTTGATAGACAGTTGAGCATTTGGGCATTGACAGGTGTGGGGGGGGGGGGGGTAGGTTCTGTCATGTGAGAAGAGTCAATACAGAATAGCTAAATGTGTTGTGATTCAGAGCTTTAATCATTTATTTCTTTACATATGTTCATTTTTTGAAGGTATACAGATACACATGTCATTTACATGTAACCAAGATTATTCCAGTGGAAGGCTGATAAAATACCAGTATAAAATATACACTACGCACAAAAAGTTAAGGATCACTTGCACAAAAATTCATAACTTTCAAAATAAGAAAGCCAATGCGTTGAAGTTTGGCAAACATTTAATTCCATGCTTTAGTGATAACGATACACAATTGCCTTCAATTTCGAGCAATCGTTTGGTGTGTACATTTGAGCAAAGTGGGTACGTATCGAAATTTGATTTCCCAAAGTCATTGAAATCACAAGACAGGGCATTCTGATGCTCCCAAAAGTTCAGTAATGCGTGTAACCGCCATGGCTGTTCTGGCACTCGACGCAGCGAGTCCTCATCGAGTTGACCAGGTTGGTGAAGATCCTCTGTGGAAGCGCCTGCCACTCAGCCTGCAGCATCTGGTAGAGGTGTTGGGCATCCCTGGGAGGGGGGTGGTTGCTCCTCACTTTGCGATCCAGCTCATCCCAGAGGTTCTCAATCGGGTTGAGATCGGGACTGCATGCTGGCCATTCCATTCTGTTGACTCCAGACTGCTGCAGGAAGTCGTTGACCACCCTTGCCCTGTGGGGGCGAGCGTTGTCATCCTGGTAGACAGCCGTCGGTCCCATCTGCTGCAGTGTAGGCACAGCCAGCGGTCGAAGGATCTCATCCCGGTATCGGAGGCCAGTCAGGTTACCCTGTACATGATACAAGGGTGTTCTGTGGTGAAGGCTGAAGGCCCCCCAGACCATTACAGAACCTCCACCAAAGGCCACCTTTTCTTGGACAGTGGTGTCAATAAAGCGTTGCCCTGGGCGCCTCCAGACCCTCAGTCGGCCGTCATTGTGGAGCGTGATTCATTACTGAACAGGACCTGGGACCATTGCTGACGTGTCCATCTCACGCGACGTCTCCAGAAGGCGCGGCGTGCTGCCCTATGGGCTGGAGTTAAGCGTGGCCGTACAGCTGGGCGACGAGAACGGAGGTTAAACCCATGAAGGCGGTTCCGTATGGTCTGCTGGCTGATGTTGATGTTAGTAGCCACCCTCAGCTGCCTTCGAATGATGCTGGAAGAGGCTGTTCTTGTCTGCAGGGCTTGTCGTTCAATGAGACGATCTTCACGTGGGTTTGTCTTCTTCGGTCGACCAGATCTGCGTCTTTCATGGACCCTCCCAGTGGCTGTGAAGCGTTGAATCAGTCTGACAATGACCGAGATGGACACCTGAAGTCGCCTGGTCACTTCTCGCTTGGGAACACCATCTTGGAACCATATAACAGCTCGTCCCCTCTCAAACTCGCTCAGTTTTCGTCGTGGAGGCATTGTCAGATCAGGCCTACTACTGGTGGAATGTCTTCTTATAAAGCCAAGCAAGAGACAGCATCTCACACATAAACAGCAGTGCTTGCACGTGCATAATGGTTTTTCCATCTGGCTTGTGCAATGTGTTCAGGCAGAACGGTCCAAAACAAGGTCCTTTTTCGCAAGTTTCCGCTTTTCCGTTTGCGGCCAAGCTCAGTAGTAGAGAATCCCGTGCAATTTTCGCACTAACACAACATCGCCCACTTACAGCTGAACAAGAATTCATAACAATTTGGCTGGACTGAGAAATAAATAACAGTAGCGAACTGAGTTAATTACGCACCTGTTTTCTCATAGTGATCCTTAACTTTTTGTGCGTAGCTTAGACTAAATAAAACATAGTCTAGGTAAGGTCTCAGGATCTGGCCAGCTCATGGGTTTATGTGCAGGCTTAAGGCTTGTGCCATGATCACCGTACCATGGCACCTGTGACGTTAGTGCATACGGAATTCGTTCCGAGCGCGGAGACGTCATCTTGAGAAACTGAAACTGAAACGGGAGTCCTTGTGGGTTAACAGCCGTTTACAGGTCTTCTTTCTTGCACAATAAACTAACTCCCCTAAAAAAAAAAAAGAGTTTATTCATGGTCTTACTCAAATCATGTCACATAATGTCCCAGACTACTTTAGTTTGGACATCTCTCGAACCTTCCAAATATATATTAGTTAGGACCTTAAGACCACGCATCGTCCCTTATTACATCCTAGAATATTTGACCAATCTCTCAGTCAACGGCATCATGCGTCAGTGAGGCCGTTCTGAGAATTTCGAAATCTGCCACAAAACAAATTGAGTCGTGATGTCAAGTCTTCACACGCATGAGGCACAAGCCCTGTCTATCTGCTTTCTTTCTGCTCTCCTCCTCTCCGCATTCACAACGCCTTGCTGAACGGCTGTCCTCCACGCTGCCCTGTCTTCCGCCAGAGTCTCCCAAGAGCCTGGGTCGATCCCTGAGCTTCTAAGGTCCCTTTTGCATGCGTCTACAAAGCGTAGCTGTGGGCGTCCTGGAGTTCGCTTCCGGTTTGCCAGTTCGCCGTAGAGAACGTCTTTTGGTATGCGTCCATCCTCCATTCGACGCCCATGGCCAAGCCAGCGTAATCGGCGTTGGCTTAGGGGGCAAAGATGGTCTGTAGGCCCGCACGATGGAGGACCTCTGTGTTGGTCGCCTTGTCTTGCCATTGGATCAGAATAACCACCCATCAGAATAACCCTTATGTGCACGCTTATGCCTTGATCATTATTTT
>CM060311.1:20826536-20856536 GCA_030674185.1 Monoplex corrugatus
CTTTTGTTGTTGTTGTGGTTGTGGTTGTTTTTGTTGGTGGTAATGGTTTGTTGTTTTGTTGTTGCTTTGTTGCTGTTTTGTTTGTTTGTTTGTTGGGGTGTTTGTTGGTGTGTTTGTTGGTGTATTTGTTGGTTTGTTTGTTGGTTTGTTTGTTAGTTTTTTTGTTTGTTTGTTGTTGTTGTCGTCGTTGTTGTTGTTTTTATTTTTGTGTGTGCTGTTTGCCAAATTGTATCATCTAAATAACGTCTCAGCATTTCCATGTGTCTTGTTTCAATAAAACTTGCCGTTGTCCCATCTGAGTGTTATGGGTTCAATCCTCGGGTAGGCCACTGTCTTTACACGTGGGGCCGGCCTGGCTCCTTTGATAGGTCCATGGACTCAAAATCCCAGCAACACAAAAAAAACCGTGGCTTCTTCACTGCTCTTCTTAACCCTATGACTCCCAGCACCCTATCCACCAGCTGCAAAAACTTAACCCTTTGACACCCTCACCCTATCCACCAGCTTTCTTGTATGAAGCTGGTGGATAGGGTGAGGGAGTCAAAGGGTTACGTTTTTGGTTCGATAGCATGGTTGATAATGCAGGATGCTGGTGAACAGGGTGAAGGAGTCAAAGGGTTAAAGTTTTTGCTTTGGTAACAGGGCGAGGGAGTGAAAGAGTTAAAGTTTTTGCTTTGGTAGCATGGTTGATAATGCAGAATGCTGGTGGACAGGGTGAGGGAGTCAAAAGATTTAAGTTTTTGCTTTGATAGCATGGTTGACAATGCAGGATGCTACTGGACAGGATGAGGGAGTCAAAGGGTTAAAGTATTTGCTTTGCTAGCATGGTTGACAATGGAGGATGCTAGTGGACAAGGTGAGGGAGTCAAAGGGTTAAAGTTTGTGCTTTGATAGCATGGTTGACAATGCAGGATGCTGTTGGACAGGGTGAGGGAGTCAAAGGGTTAAGTTTTGCTTTGATAGCATGGTTGACAATGCAAGATGCTGTTGGACAAGGTGAGGGAGTCAAAGGGTTAAAGTTTGTGTTTTGATAGCATGGTTGACAATGCAGGATGCTAGTGGACAGGGTGAGGGAGTCAAAGGGTTAAAGTTTGTGCTTTGATAGCATGGTTGACAATGCAAGATGCTGGTGGACAGGGTGAGGGAGTCAAAAGTTTTTGCTTTGATAGCATGGTTGACAATGCAGGATGCTAGTGGACAGGGTGAGGGAGTCAAAGGGTTAAAGTTTTTGCTTTGATAGCATGGTTGACAATGCAAGATGCTGGTGGACAGGGTGAGGGAGTCGAAGGGTTAAAGTTTTTGCTTTGATAGCATAGTTGACAATGCAAGATGCTGGTGGACAGATTAGGGAGTAAAAGGGTTAAAGTTTCTGCTTTGATAGCTTGGTTGACAATGCAGGCTGCTGGTGGACAGGGTGAGGGAGTCAAAGGGTTACGTTTTTGCTTTGCTAGCATGGTTGATAATGCAGACTGCTGGGGACAGGGTGAGGGAGTCAAAGGGTTACGTTTTTGCTTTGCTAGCATGGTTGATAATGCAGGATGCTGGTGGACAGGGTGAGGGAGTCAAAAGCTTAAAGTTTTGCTTTGATAGCATGGTTGACAATGCAGGATGCTGGTGGACAGGGTGAGGTAGTCAAAGGGTTTAAATCTATGCTTTGGTAGCGTGGTTGAAAATGCGGATGCTGGTGGAAAGGTTGAGGGGGTCAAAAGATTTAAGTTTTTGCTGTGATAGCATGGTTGACAATGCAGGATGCTGGTGGACAGATTAGGGAGTAAAAGGGTTAAAGTTTCTGCTTTGATAGCTTGGTTGACAATGCAGGCTGCTGGTGGACAGGGTGAGGGAGTCAAAGGTTATGCTTTTGCTTTGATAGCATGGTTGACAATGCAAGATGCTGGTGGACAGGGTGAGGGAGTCAAAGGTTATGTTTTTGCTTTGATAGCGTGGTTGACAATGCAGGATGCTGGTGGACAGGGTGAGGGAGTCAAAGGGTTAAAGTTTTTGCTTTGATAGCATGGTTGATAATGCAGGATGTTGATGGACAAGGTCAAAGGGTTAATGCTCCATTCCAATCATGTTGAGGGCGTCAGCGTTTGACACGCTCTTGTCCTCTCCCCATCTCCAGACCTTGCCAGCGCATAAGGATTTGCACCGAACTTTCGATAACTGCTGACAGATTACCGGTCATCATGGCTCTGTGATGTTTTGAAGATTTGGAGTTCGAATCCCAACAGTCTTCTCAAAATCAGTGTGGGGTTTTTTGGGCCCCATCCAGCTTCTGCCCAGATTTGAGAGAGCTACGAGTTCATTGGGGAAGACTGGGACCATACAGTCAAACTTCATCCACTTCATGGATACGTTATGAAGGATGTTGCCAACAGGCTCCTACCCAAGTTCGAGAGAGCTTACAGGCCCATTGGGAAGACTGGGGTCACACAGTCGAGCTTCATCCACTTCATGGAAGCGTCATAGAGGGCGCTGCTCAAATCTCCTGACCGATAGAGCAGGTGTCTGTGTCTCTCGGGTCCTGTTGACGGCAATGTTATGTTTTGAAGGAAAGCGGAGAGCACAGGCCTCGCCACGCGATTTTAATCCAGAATGGAATTGGATAGCATCATGATCGTCATCTCGACTTTTCGTCATGCATCATAATAGCATTCACACAAACTGTGCTAGACTCTGTGACCAATGAGACTGCGCAGAAATGGGATAGAAATACATGCTGGTATTTTTATTCCGAGCGGATATGGACATTTTCAAGTGTAATAAGTCCTTTTTGAACAAACTTCAGCTTCCAATTAACTTTAAACAGTTATTTACATTTTATCATTCCTGGATACTCATATTGATTGCAGGCTCTTGTGAGCTGAATTGTGCTCTCGATAATTTACCAGAGTGTTTATATTCATATGAGATTTTGTCGTTTGCATTCCAATAAAAATGACTGACTGAAAAAAGTCTGTGTGTGTGTGTGTGTGTGTGAAAGAGAGAGAGAGAGAGAGAGAGAGAGAGAGAGAGAGAGAGAGAGAGAGAGAGAGAGAGAGAGAGAGAGCGCATACGTGTGTGATTTTGTCTTCTGCACTTTAATAAACTGACCGACTTTAAAAAGATTCTTTGTGGTGTGTGTGTGTGTGTGTGTGTGGTTGTGTGTGTGGGGTGTGTGTGTGTGTGTGTGTGTGTGTGTGTGTGTGTGTGTGTGTGTGTGGTGTGTGCGTGCGCACGCACGCGCGCGTTGCATGTGTGTGTGTGTTTGAGAAAGATCCTGCGGTTTGTTTGGTTGGAGGTTGTTTTTTTTCATTTCAATAAAATAACCGACTTTGAACACATCCTCTCTCTCTCTCTCTCTCTCTCTCTCTCTCTCTCTCTTCTCTCTCTCTCTCTCTCTCTCTCTCTCTCTCTCTCCTCTCTCTCTCTCTCTGTCAATCCCCCTGTTGATTTTTTTAACAACCAAGACATCAGAAAGGCAAGAAGATTATTTGGGCTTCAGTGGGAGGGACCTGGGGAATAACCCTACCTCTCCAACATTTTTATACCAGGCCAGCCTGGGGGTGAGGGGTGAAGATGGGCGGGTGGTGATGTGTATGTGGGGTGTTGGTTTCTGTGTATCTGTGCGCCAAAGTGCATGGGAATGCGTGTAACCTATGGATGGGTGCCTTTGTGTGTGTATGTGTGTGTGTGTGTGTTGTGTGTGTGTGTGTGTGTGTTGTGTGTGTGTGTGTGTGTGTGGGTCGTGTGTGCATGCGCATGCAAGCGTGCAAAGTGACATAACAAGAGAGAAAAGAAACGATAAGAAGAAGGAAAACAAAACTGACGAACAAAGAAGGGTGTGAAGCACTCAACAATAACAAGAACGACGATGACAACAACAACAACAACAAAAATGACAACAACAACAACAACGATATGATACGACGACACAACACCAAAGAGTGATCCCATAACGACCCATTGGTTCTCACGCCAAGTTCCCCATTTGGTCTTCCCAATTCCTCGCCTTCCCACTCCCAATACCCTCCATTGGTTTCCCTACCCAAGTTCCCTGCATTGGTTCTTCCCTTCATCCCCACCAAGTACCCTCCCATTGGTTCTCCCTCCCAATTTCCTCCATCGGTTACTCCCCCCCCCCAATTTCCTCCAACCTTGGTTCTCATCCCTTCCCCTTTTGTGTATAAGTTCCTCCTTCCCACCCCAAGTACCTCCCTCATTGGTCCCCTCCCCCATTCCCATCCCTTAGTTGGTTTCTCCCTCCCACCAAGTACCTCCCATGGGTCTAGTTCTCCATGATTCTCCCCCCCCCCTTCAAGTTCTGTCCTATTGGTCCACAAGTCCTCTCTCATTGGTTCTCACCCCCACATCCCTCCCTTTGGTTCCTCCTTCCCCGAGAACCATCCCTTTGGTTCTTCCCCCTCCCCCACCTAAATTCCCTCCCATTGGTTCTCCCCTCCTCAAGTTCCTCCCTATTGGTTCCTTCCCTAAGTACCCTCCATTGGCTCTCTTCTCCTTAAATACCCTCCCTTGGTTTTCTCCTCCTCAAGTTCCCTCCCTATTGGTTCCTTCCCTAAGTACCCTCCCATTGGCTCTCTTCTCCTTAAATACCCTCCTTTGGTTTTCTCCCCCCTCGAGTTCCCTCCCACTGGTTTCATTCTTCCCCAAGGAACTTGCCATTGTTTCCCCCCCCCCCCCTAATAACTTTCCACTGGATCTCCCACCCACCCCAATTTCCCTTCCCCTTGATTGTCCATCCCCCAAGTACCCCCTGCTGGTTCTCCTACCCAAGTTCCTCCCATTTGATTCTCCCTCACTAATTTCCCTCCCTTGGTGTCTCTCCCCCCCCCAAAGTATCCTCCCATTGGTTCTACCCTCCCCAAGTTCCCTCCATTTGGTTCTCCCCCCAAATGCCATCCCATTCCTTCTCCACTCCCAAATTCCCTCCCATTGGTTCTCCCCTACCCAAGTTCCCTGCCCAAATTGGTTCTTCCCCCCCTCCAGCCCCCCCCCACTAAGTTACCTTTCCATTGTTCTCCCTCCCAAGTTCCTCCCATCGGTTTCCAACCCCTCCCCCCCCCCAAGATCCCTCCCATTAGTTCTCACCTTCCCCACCAAGTGCTCTTTCTCCATCATTGGTTCTCCCTCTCAATGTCCCCTCCCCCCCCAGTTCCCCTTCAGTTGTTTTCTCCCACCAAGTACCCTCCCACTGGTCTAGTTCCCCATTGGTTCTTCTCCCTTCCCCCCCTTCCTCAATTACTGTCCCATTGTTAATCCAAGTCCTCTTCATTGGTTCTCACCTCCCAAATACCCTCCTTTGGTTTCTCCTTCCCCGACAAGTTCCCTCCCATGTTCTCCCCTCCGCAAGTTCCATCTCCATTGTTACCCTCCCACCAAGTTCCCTCCATTAGTTCTCTCCTACCCCCAAGTACGCTCCCATAGTTACCTCCCACCCCCATTCTGTCTTAGTTGTTTCCTCCAACCAAGTCACCCTCCATTGGTTCTACCTACCCAAGTACCCGCCAATCGCCCCCCTCCCCTCCGCAAGTTCCCTCTCATTGTTCTCCCCCACCCCCAGTGCCTCCAATGTTCCTCCTCCTCTCAATACCCTCCCATTGGTTCTCCTTCCACAATTTCCCTCTCATTGGTTCTCCCCTCCCCCAAATACCTTCTCATTGTTCTCCCCCCCCCCCCCGAAGTACCCTCTCATTGGTTCTCTCCTTCCATAATACCTCCCTTTGGTTTCCCACTGGTTCCCCCCCAAGTACCCTCCCTTTGGTTTTCCACCACCCCTAAATTTCGTCCCATTGGTTCTCCCCCATCCCACCCCAAGTACCCTCCATTGTCCCCCCCCCCCCCCAAATACAACATTGGTTCTCCCCCCCCCCCAGCCCCAGGTATCCACCCCCTAAATACACCATTGGTCTCCCACCCCGCCAAGTACCCTCCATTGTCCCCCCCCCCAACCAAATACCAAACCATGGTTTTCCCCCACACCATATACCGTCCATTGGTTCTCCCTCCCCAAATTCCCTCCCTCTGGTTCCCTGTCCAAGTAACCTCACATTGATTCTCCAGCCCTCTCCCCAAGTTCCCTCCCATGGGTTCTCCCCCTCATGTACCCTTCCTTGCTTATCCCACCCCCCGAAGTTCCCTCTCCTGGTTATCCTGCCCCCAAATAACCTCTCTTTGGTTCCCCCCCCCCCCCCACCAAGTTCCTTCCACTTGGTTCTCTTCCCCAAGTTTCGTCTCAATGGTTCTCCCGCCCCTCCCTCCTAAGGACTGTCCCAGTTGTTCTCCTCTTCCCCCCCTCTCCGACCCTCCCATTGGTTCTTCCTCCTTCCCTCGGGGCTCCCCTCTTCTAAGTTCTCTCCTTCCCTCCCTCAGGCTCCCCTCTCTTTGACCCCCAAAGTTCTCTCCCTCCTTTCCTCCCTTGTGGCTACCCCCCCCCCTACCAACCTTAAGTTCTCTCCCTCCCTTCATTGGGATAACGCTCCTCTTCGAACCGCGAGGTTTCCTCACTCCTCCCTTGGGGTTCACCCGTTCTCTGACCCCCAAAGTCCCCCCCCCTTTTTTTTTTTTGCTCCCCCTCATTTCCCCCAAGTACCCTCCCATTGTTTCTCCAACCACCCTAAGTTCCCTTCCATGGGCTCTCCTTTCCCAAGTTCCCTTCTATCGGTTCCCGCCCCAAGTTTCCTTCCTCCCTTCCCTGGGGTTTCCTCTGCTTTGACATCTTAAGTTCCCTCCCTTCCTTTGTTCTCCCCCTCTCCCTCCCCAAGCAACCCTCGTATTGGTTCTCCATCCCTGAGTTCCCTCCCATTGGTTCCCTCCCCAAGTAACCTCCCATGGTTCTCTCCCCCCCCTCCCCAAGTTCCCTCCCATGGGTTCTCCCTCCTCAAGTTCCCTTCCACTGGTTCCCTCCCCAAGTAACCTCCCATTGGTTCTCCGACCCTACCCCACCCCAATTCCCTCCCCTATTGGTTACCCACCTCCCAGGTACCTCCCATTGGTTTCCCTCCATGAGTTCGCTCCCATTGGTTTCCTGCCCAAGTGACCTCCCATTGATTCTCAGGTCCCCCCCTACCCCATTCCATCCCATGGGTTCTCCCTCCCCTAGTTCCCTTCCACTGGTGTCCTCCCCAGTTCCTTTCCTCCCTTGTTCCCCCTGCTTTGACCCCCAAAGTTCCCTCCCTCCCTTCGTGCTCCTCCTCTACCTCCAAAGTCCCCTTCCTCCTTTGGGGCTATCCCCTCTCCCCCCCCCCCAATCCCCAAGTTCTCTCATCTCTGTCCCTTTTCCTTCTCCCAAAGTTCGTTCCCCTCAGACCCTCCCCAATTTCCCTAAGTTTTCTTCCCATCAATCCCTTCTGAATTCAAGTTCCCTACCCTTAGTCTTTTCGCCGTTCACTTAAGTCCGTCCCCTCTGAGTCTTCTCCAAAAAGGTCTATACCCTCTTTCTGTTTCCCAAATTTGCCTCCCTTCCTGTGTTCCACCCATTGGTCCTTCTCCAAAGTTCCCTCCCCTTGGTATCTCTTCAAGTTCTCTCCCATCTGTCCTTTCCCAATCCCTGGAACACATTCACTTGGACACAGTCCTTACCTTAACATTTCACAAAGTTGCAGCCTTTCTCTCGAAATTTATTCACCCGACTTGGCCGCATGCAGGATACTCATATCCTTGAAGACACATTGTACGGAGAACTTTACTGCAGGATCCTGGCACACAGGGCGTTCACTGCTGCTTATTGGGCAACCTTGCAAATGAGACCTGAAATCAGCTGATGTCAGTGTGTCCACATACAAAGAAACAGGTACAAATCGCTGTGTCTAGTGGTTGTACGTGCAGGCAAGGTACCGCAGAGGAGAAAAGATCTCCTCGTCTTGGAGAGATGAAAAAGAAAGCTGCAGCAGTCGATCACCTACCAGCTTTCAGGTGTGTCAGATGTGCCGAGGACTGCCACTCGAGTATAACGTTGAACCACAGCTGATGCTGTTCACCATATGACTCCTCAACTGAGGATGCATCCGTTGTCTGATCAGATGAATCCATCAATTCAAAAATTATTCTTTTCTTATTGTTCACAATGGTAGTAGTCTTGCTGACCATTCTAGAGGCGGGGATTCGAATCCAGATAACAGCAAAAACAAAAAACAACAAAACAACAAGAACAAAAAGCAGCAAGTACGAGAAAAAACAAAATGAAAACAAATGATAAAATTAACAGCATAAAAAAATCAGCAAAAATAGAGAAAGGAAAAACTACAAAAAAGGTAACAACTAAGAGCATAAATAGCGCAAATAAGAAAAAAACTACTGAACAGAACAGAAACACGGAGAAACAACGCAAAACCGGTGACTTAAAACAACAAAAACTTCTACATTTCAACACAGAAACCCAAAGCAAAGCAAGACAGAAAGAAAAAACGTCAACTGCAAATCACAATGAAAAGCGCGAAGAAAAAGAGTGAAAGGGAACAATATCAAGAACAAGAAGTACATAAAAAAGAAACAACAAAAACAGGATCAAATTTAAAAAAGACAACAAATATCACCAGGAAACAAGGAAACAAAATCAAAAGCAACAACAAAGTGCAAAAAACACAGCTTAAACAGTATTAAGAAAGCGAGCAACAAAATAGAAAAAAACATGAACACAAAACAAAAAGCAAAAACATAAACAGAAAAAGGAAAGACATACTGAACACTGAAAGAAAGAAAATATGTCATTAATAACAAGAACGATAGAGTGAAAATACAAACATACAGGCAGACAAAAAGAACTACAAAAAAAAAAGAAAATCCAACCAACCAACCAACCAACCAACCAACCAACCAAACCAACCAACCAAACCAACCAACCAACAAAAACAAAGGAATAACATAACAGGAACAAGAGAAGGAACAAAAACAGGACGAACACGTATAGAAGAGCAAGAAGTACACCAGCAAGAATACATCAGCATTATCAAGACATGATGGGAGCCACAACGCCAGCGCCACCAAGGAACTAGAACAAACTGTAGAGGAGAACAACAACAACAACAAGAGCAACAAGAACAAGCACAAATAAATACAAAAACAAAAATAACAAAATCAAGAACAACGCCAACGTCTACAAAATGAATAAAATGAACAGTTACAAGAATAATTGAAGTAGAAAAATAAAAATACTGCCACCCACCCCCCCTCCCCCAAAAACACTAAAACAAACGAAAAAAAACGCAACAGCATGAACATAAGAACGATGTCAACACATGCTTAGAACTAAAAAAACAAAGAGCAATAAGAAAAATGACAAAGCAAAAAACAAAGAAAACCGCCACTAACAAGAGCATTAAGATCAAGATAAGCAAAAACAAGAATAACTATCGTAACCAAACTCTACAACAAGCAAGTCCAACAAACAAACAAAAACAACAACAGATCTACAAAAACAAGACAAACGAGCACAGGAAACACTACAACAAGAATAAAACAGCAATATCAACAAATAGTGGAACCACAGCATCACAGACTCCAGCAATATCACTAATAAGTAAAATTACAATGCAAAACAAACAACAACAAAAACAAAAGACAAGAAAAACACTCGAGCAAAAGAAACAAGAAACAACAAAACAAAAATATCCAAAAAGAACAAATTCAAGAACAAAGATCAAGACAAATACAAACCCAGGACAAAACACAAATCTATATCAGCAAAAACAAAACACCAAATCTACTTAAAAAGAAAGCAAACTGAAGAACAAAGACCAAAGTCAACTAGAAGTCAAAAGCAAACGACAACTGCAACAACAAAGTCAACAAGAACCCGTAGAGAAAAAAGTCTGAATGAGAGCAAAACAACAAAAAAAAGAGCAAAAACAACAGCAAGAATAAAAAACAATGTTAATAAATAACCGAACCAATCATCTAAGGGCAACAACAAGAACACAAGTAGATACTAATGAGCTAAACAAAAACAAGACAATAGAAAACAAAACAGGAGAATAGAGACACACAACAATGCATAAGTAAATCACAGAGCCAAAACCACAACAGGCACAGGAAAAAGAAATTGAAGATTAATAACACAGAATAAAATAACGAAGAAAAATTAAGAACAAAGCAAATGACAACCAGAAGTAAACAAACATACAATCAAAAACACCTATCGGTCAAGACGAAGAAGAACAGGAACACAACAAAAAGTGTTAAAATAAAAAGCGAGCTTTTGAAGCCCTCGATCGTACCTCCATGTGCACCTTCCTTGGGTTGGTGCTACTTTGCATGAGCTCGGGACATGTCCCACTGTTTGTTTGCCATGGCAGAGCAGGGCACGCAAGGTCTTTAATTTCCCCCATTTACCAGATTCGAGGGCAAGAGTTAAACAGAACTGGGAACTGATTGTGTAAGTGGCCACTATTCCAGACATTTGGAGTGCACTTCACATCGAGGTTTCTCTTCTGTTTTATTGTTTTGTTGGATTGCTTCCTAAATCGTTGTGGCATGCTCTCCACAGCCTGACAGTTCCGGAAAGCCTCTTATCTGGACTTAGAAAGTCAAGTATTCATTGTCTGTAAGGCGTTTAGTCAGCCTTGCAGCCTTGACAGAGGAGGATTTTCCATTTGAGTTCAGAAGTGATAGTTGTTTGAACTAGTTATCACTCGAATTCTGTTCTTTTGGAAGTATAATCCATCACCTACATGTACATGTACAATCCATTGGTTGCTAATCTTCAGGTTCCAGCATGCTGACCATAAGTTTCTGGAGCCACTTGAAGGCACGTGGACATTTCCTCATGCAGTAGGTCTTTCCGTGCGTTGTTGCTGTTGTCATCTTTTTCCGTGCGTTGGCGTCGTCGTCGTCGTTATCTTTTTCCGTGTGTCGTCGTCGTCATCGTTGTCATCTTTTTCCATGCGTCGTCGCCATCGTTGTCATCTTTTTCCGTGCGGCGGCGCGGCGGCGGTGGCGTCGTAGTTTTCTCTAATTTTTTGCTTCTTTAACTTCTTGAAGTCTTTGGTTATGTTAGTATTTTTTTCCCATTTGTTTTCATTGTTCTTCTCATTTGAGGACACGTGGACATTTCCTCATGCAGCAGGTTTTTCCATGAGTTGCTGCTGTTATCTTTTCCCGTGCGTTGCTGTTATTGTTATCATCATCTTTTCCCGTGCGTTGTTGTTGTTGTCGTCATCTTTTTCCGTACATTATTGTATTGTCGTCATCCTTTTCCGTGCGTTGTTATTGTAATCTTTATTCCGTACATTGTTGTTGTTGTCTTTTTCTGTTCGTTGTTGTTGTGGTTATCATTTTTTCCCGTGCGTTGTTGTTGCCGTTGTCGTCATCTTTTTTCGTACGTTGTTCTCGCCGTTGTCATTTTTTCCTTGTGTTGTTCTTGTCGTCATCTGTTTCCGTGCGTTGTTCTTGTAGTCATCTGTTTCCGTGCGTTGTTCTTGTCGTCATCCTTTTCCGTGCGTTGTTCTTGTCATCTGTTTCCGTGCGTTGTTCTTGTCATCTGTTTCCGTGCGTTGTTCTTGTCATCTGTTTCCGTGCGTTGTTCTTGTAGTCATCTGTTTCCGTGCGTTGTTCTTGTCGTCATCTGTTTCCGTGCGTTGTTCTTGTCGTCATCTGTTTCCGTGCGTTGTTCTTGTAGTCATCTGTTTCCGTGCGTTGTTCTTGTAGTCATCTGTTTCCGTGCGTTGTTCTTGTAGTCATCTGTTTCCGTGCGTTGTTCTTGTCGTCATCTGTTTCCGTGCGTTGTTCTTGTCGTCATCTGTTTCCGTGCGTTGTTCTTGTAGTCATCTGTTTCCGTGCGTTGTTCTTGTAGTCATCTGTTTCCGTGCATTGTTCTTGTAGTCATCTGTTTCCGTGCGTTGTTCTTGTCGTCATCTGTTTCCGTGCGTTGTTCTTGTCGTCATCTGTTTCCGTGCGTTGTTCTTGTCGTCATCTGTTTCCGTGCGTTGTTCTTGTAGTCATCTGTTTCCGTGCGTTGTTCTTGTCATCATCTGTTTCCGTGCGTTGTTGCCATTGTCCTCATCTTTTTCCGTGTTTTGTTCTCGTGGTTGTCATTTTTTTTCGTCCGTTGTTATTGTTGTCATCTTTTCCGCGCGTTGTTGTTGTCGTCGTCGTCATTTTTTTGCTTGCGTTGTTGTTATCTTTTTATGTGCATTGTTGTTCCTGTCGTCTTTTCCGTGAGCTGTTGTTGTTGTCATCTGTTTCCGTGCGTTGTTTTTGTTGTCATCATTTTCCGCGCGCTGTTGTCGCCGTTGTCATCTTTTCCCGTGCGTTGTTGTTGTTGTTGTCTTCATCTTTTTCCCTGCGTTGTTGTTGTTGTCTTCATCTTTTTCCCTGCGTTGTTGTTGTTGTCTTCATCTTTTTCCCTGTGTTGTTGTTGTTGTTGTTGTCTTCATCTTTTTCCCTGCGTTGTTGTTGTTGTTGTTGTCTTCATCTTTTTCCCTGTGTTGTTGTTGTTGTTGTTGTCTTCATCTTTATCACTGTGTTGTTGTTGTTGTCTTCATCTTTTTCCCTGTGTTGTTGTTGTTGTTGTCTTCATCTTTATCCCTGTGTTGTTGTTGTTGTCTTCATCTTTATCCCTGTGTTGTTGTTGTTGTTGTTGTCTTCATCATTTTCCCTGCGTTGTTGTTTTGTCTTTATCTTTTTCCCTGTGTTGTTGTTGTTGTCTTCATCTTTTTCCCTGTGTTGTTGTCTTCATCTTTTTCCCTGTGTTGTTGTTGTTGTCTTCATCATTTTCCCTGTGTTGTTGTTGTTGTTGTCTTCATCTTTTTCCCTGTGTTGTTGTTGTTGTTGTCTTCATCTTTTTCCCTGTGGTGTTGTTGTTGTCTTCATCTTTTTCCCTGCATTGTTGTTGTTGTCTTCATCTTTTTCCCTGCATTGTTGTTGTTGTCTTCATCTTTTTCCCAGCGTTGTTATTGTTGTTGTTGTCTTCATCTTTTTCCCAGCGTTGTTGTTGTTGTCTTCATCTTTTTCCCAGCGTTGTTGTTGTTGTCTTCATCTTTTTCCCAGCGTTGTTGTTGTTGTCTTCATCTTTTTCCCAGCGTTGTTGTTGTTGTCTTCATCTTTTTCCCAGCGTTGTTGTTGTTGTCTTCATCTTTTTCCTGCGTTGTTGTTGTCTTCATCTTTTTCCCTGCATTGTTGTTGTCTTCATCTTTTTCCCTGCATGTTGTTGTTGTTGTCTTCATCTTTTTCCCAGCGTTGTTATTGTTGTTGTTGTCTTCATCTTTTTCCCTGCATTGTTGTTGTCTTCATCTTTTTCCCTGCATTGTTGTTTGTCTTCATCTTTTTCCCTACGTTGTTGTTGTCTTCATCTTTTTCCCTGCGTTGTTGTTGTTGTCTTCATCTTTTTCCCTACGTTGTTGTTGTCTTCATCTTTTTCCCTACGTTGTTGTTGTTGTCAACTTTTTCCCTACGTTGTTGTTGTTGTCAACTTTTTCCAATGCACTGTTGTTGTGGTTATCTTTTTCCGTGCCTTTTTGTTGTGGTTGTAATTTTTTCTCGTCCGTTGTTAACGCCGTTATCTTTTTCCGTGCGTTGTTGTTGCAGATGTTATCGTTTTCCGTCCGTTGCTGTTGTGGTTGTCGTCATCTTTTCCCGTGCATTGTCATCTTTTGCTGTGCGTTGTTGTCGCTGTTATCTTTTTCACTGCGTTGTTGTTGTTGTTGTTGTCGTTATCTTTTTCCTTGCGTTGTTATTGCCGTTGTCATTTTTTTTCCCTGTGGTGTTGTCGCCGTTGTCGTCATCTTTTTCCCTGTGTTGTTGTGTTTTGTTGTTGTTGTTGCCGTCATCTTTTTCCATGCGTTGTTGTTTATTGTTATCTTTTCCCTGCGTTGTTGTTATCTTCTTAAGTGCGTTGTTGTTATGGTTGTCATCTTTTCCATGCGTTGCTGTTGTGCTTGTCATTTTCCCCTCGTGCGTTGTTGTCGCCGTTGTCGTCATCTTTTTCCGTACGTTGTTATCGCTGTTGTCATTTTTTCAGTGCGTTGTTGTTGTGGCTGTCATCTTTTTCCGTGCGTTATTGTTGTAATCTTTTCCCCTGCGTCGTTGTTGTTATCTTTTTTCGTGCGTTGTTCTCATTTTTTCCGTGCTTAGTGATGTCTTTTCTGTGAGCTGTTGTTGTTGTCATTTTTTTCCGTGCGTTGTTGTTATCTTTTCCGGTGCGTTGTTGTTGTCGTCATATTTTTCCGTGGGTGGTTGTTTATCTTTGTCCGTGCGTTGTTGATGTTCATCTTTTTCCATTTCGTTGTTGTTGTTATCTGTTTCCGTGCGTTGTTGCTGTTGTCATAATCTTTTTCCATGCGCTGCTGTTGTCATATTTTTCCGTGCGTTGTTATTTTTCCATGCGTTGTTATTGTCGAAATCTTTTTCCATGCGCTGCTGTTGTCGTTGTCATCTTTTTCTGTGCGTTGTTGGTTTTGTTGTCACTTTTTCCGTCCGTTGCTGTTGTTTTTTTTTCCCATGCGTTGTTGTTGTAGTCGTCATTTTTCGTGCTTTGTTGTTGTTATCTTTTTCCGTGCGTTGTTCTTGTCTTTTTCCATGCGTTGTTCTAGTTATCTTTTTTTCGTGCGTTGTTGATGTTCTTGTTGCCTTCATCTTTTTCCGTGCGTTGTTGTCGCCGCTGTCGTCATCTTTTGCCGTGCGTTGTTTTTGTTGTCACATTTTCCCGTGCGTTGTTATCTTTTTCAGTGCGTTTTTTGCAGTTATCTGTTTCTTCAGTGCGTTGCTGTTGTTGTGATTTTTTTCCCGTGCATTGTTGTCACCGTTGTCGTGATCTTTTTCCGTGTGTTGTTGTCGCCGTGGTCGTGATCTTTTTCCGTGTGTCGTTGTCGCCGTGGTCGTGATCTTTTTTCCGTGTGTTGTTGTCGCGTGGTCGTGATCTTTTTCCGTGTGTTGTTGTCGCCGTTGTCTTTTTCTGCGCGTTGTTGTCGCCGTGTTCGTGATCTTTTTTCCGTGTGTTGTTTGTCGCCGTTGTCTTTTTTCTCGCGTTGTTGTCGCCGTGTCTGATCTTTTTCCGTGTTGTTGTCGCCGTTGTCTTTTTCTGCGCGTTGTTGTGCCGTGGTCGTGATCTTTTCCCGTGCGTTGTTGTCGCCGATGTCATCTTTCCATGCGTTGTTGTAGCCGTTGATCGTGTTCCGTGCTTGGTGTCGTTTTTTTGTATCTTTTTTCGTGCGCTGTTGTTTTTCTTGACGGTCACATTCTTACCTGCGTTGTCATTTTTCCGTGTGTTGTCACGTTGTCATCTTTTTCCGTGTTGTACGTTGTATCTTTTTCCGTGGTTGTCAGTTGTCATCTTTTCGTGCGTTGTCCTGTCATCTTTTTCCGTGTGTTGTCACGTTTTTACCCGTTTCCGTGTTGTTGTCTTTATCTTGTCCGTTGTTGTCGTGTCATCTTTTCGTGTGTTGTACGTTGTCATCTTTTTCCGTGCGTTGTTGTTCATCTTTTTCCGTGGTTTGTTAGTTGTTATTTTTTTCCGTGGTTGAGTTGTCTCATGTTTTTCCGTGGTTGTCCGTTGTCATCTTTTCTGTGTTGTTTTCAGTTGTCATCTTTTTTGTCACCGTATTGTGTTATCTTTTCTGTGTGTTGTTGTAACCGTTGTAATCATCTTTTTCCGTGCGTTTTGTTAGTTGTGTCGTATCTTTTTCGTGCGTTTGTTGTCATCTTTTTCCGTGCGTTGTGTTGTATCTTTTCCGTGCGTTGCTGTTGTTATCTTTTTCCGTGCGTTGTTTGTCATCTTTTCCGTTTGCTGATGTCATTTTTTCCGTGCGTTGTCGCCGTTGTCATTTTTTCCGTGTTGTCTTTTTCGTGCGTGCCGTCATGTTTTTTCCGTGCGTTGTTGTGTCCGTATTTTTCTGTGCTTTTTTGCGTTGTTTTCGCCTGTGCATGTTTTTTGCATGCATTGTTTGTGGTGTTTTGTCATTTTTTCCGTGCGTTATGTTGGTTGTTTCTTTCTGTGCGTTGTTGTACCGTTGTAACCTTTTTCCTGTGCGTTTTTGTTGCTTGGTGTCGTAATCTTTTTCCGTGCGTTTTTCGCCGTTATCGTTTCATATTGTTGTGGTGTTGTCATTGTTTCGTCGTTGTTTTTTCCCGTTGTCGTTACTTTTCTTGCGTTCTTGTCCCCATTGTGTCAATTTTTCCGTGGTTGTCGCCGTTGTCATTTTTTCCGTGCGTTGTTTCTTTCCCGTCGTTGTCTGTTGTCTTTTCCCATGTGGTGTTGTCCGCCGTTGTCATTTTTTCCGTGCATTGTGCTGCTTGATTGTCATATTTTTCCGGCGTTGTCGACGTTATCTTTTTCCGTGCGTTGTTGTAGCCGTTATCTTTTTCCGTGCGTTGTTGCCGTTTTTATCCGTTTCCGTGCGATGTCGTCATCGTTATCTTTTTCTTGTGTTGTTGTCAGTTTTCATCTTTTTCCGTTGCGTCGTCGTCGTTCATCATCTTTTTCCGTGCGTCATCGTTATCTTTTGCCATGCGTCCGCGGTGTCGTTTTCTCTTTTTTTTTTTTCTCTCTTCTTAAACTTCTCAATGTCTTTGGTTATGTTAATATTTTTTTTTCCTTTTCATTGTTCTTGTTATTAAATTTTGCTTTTTCTTTTTTCCTGCTGTTTTTTCCTTTTTATTTTATTTATTTTTTATTTTTTTTGCTTTTTTTTTCTGCTTGTTTTGTTGTTTTGTTAAGCCGTTTCTTATTCTTTTGTCTCTGATTTTGATTTTGTCCCCGAGTTATGTTTCTTTTAGTCTTTTTTTTTCATGTTGATACCACTGCTATCGATAGTGCAGTAATTATGGATTTGCCATTTTCCATGTACTGTTGTTTTTCTTAGCTTTCTTTTTTTTGGGGGGGGGGGTGGGTTACGTGGTGGGGGTCTCTTCGTGTTTTTGTAATAGTAGTAGTTTTTCGTTCTGTCATTGTGCATTTCTTTGTCTTGTTTTTGCTCTGTCTACTAGATTTTGCAACTCGTGTTATTGTTCGTGACCTTGATGTTGTGGTTCGGCTATTTGTTGATGTTATTCTTATGTTCGTGCTGTTGCTGCTTTTTTCCCTGCATTTTCTTTTCCGAATGATTTTCTTTTGTTTTTGGTTTTATTTTTCGTGTTCTTGCCGCTATTGTCGTTATTACTGCTTTTGTTCTTTTTTCTCGTGTTTTTCTGTCTTGTATTTGTTCTTTTTGAAGATATTTGTTTTGTTTGTCCCTGTTCTTTGGTGCCTTTGGTGTTCTGGTTCTGTCATGTGTTGATATTGTCATCGTATTCTTACTGTGTTTTGCTCCTTTACACTTATTCTTCCTGTGCTTGTTCCTCCTCTTGTTCCTGTTGGCATTGTTGTTCTTTTGTTTCTTTGACTCTTGTGGTATTAGTTTATGTTTGTGGGTTTTGTTGTTTTTTTGGGGGGGGATTTGTTTTGTTTTTTGTTGTTTCTGCTCTTGTCAAAAATGCTCTCACTTTTTGTTTCTTCCATTTCCTTTTTGTTTATTTGTTGTTGATTTTGTTGTTGTTTTGTTTTGTTGTTGTGTCTGTTTTTTGTTTTTGTTTTTTGGGGGTTTTTTTTTTTTTTTTTTTTGTTTTCTTCTGTTTATTTTGTTGCTCGTTTTCTTCGTATCGTTTCAGGTGTTTTCTGTTGTTGCTTTTGATTTCGTTCCACTACTGATGTTAAGCTTTTTTTTTCAAATTTTATTCCTGGTTTTGTTGCAATTTTGTCTTGATTTATTTTTTGTTCTTAATATTTCCCTTCCACTCTTCTTTGTGATTTTATTGTTGACTTGTTGATATCTTTGCCGTTATTCTTATCAATAGGTTTTGTTTTCTGCTTCTTGTTGATCTGCTTCCTGTCCCTTTCACTCTTCTATTTCTCTTTTTTCCTTGCCGTTATTGTTGGTTTTGATTTGGTACTCTTTTTTGTGTACATACTGTTAATGACTGTGCAATGGCAGTAGTAATTGATCTGCTATATATTGTGTACTGATCTTGCTTTCTCCGTTTTTTCCTTCGTTTGTGACTTAATTTTTCTATTGGTTTTTGTTTTGTTGGTTTTTTTGTTTTGTTTTTTGTTTTGAGGGTTTTTCTTCCGTGTTGCTGTAGCTGTAATGTAGCATTTTAATTCTCTTGTTTTGTGTTTGTTGATGTCTTCTGCTTTGTAAATTGTGATTTGGTGTTTTTCGGCTATTTATTGATATTTTTATGATTTTGGTGTTGTTTTTTGCTGTTTCTGTCTTGCTCTTTCTGTGCTTGTTTCTCTTCAGAATAAGTTTTTTTTGGGGGGGGGGGGTTTGTGGTTTGGTTTACTTGCTCTTGCTGCTTTTTTAGTTCTTACTGCTCTTGATCTTTATTCTCGTGTTTTTCTGTCTTATGTTTGTTCTTTCTGAAAAGGTTTGTCTGTTCTGTTCATAGGTACTAGGTGCCTTTGGTGTTCTGGTTCTGCCATGTGTTGATATTGTTACTGTATACTTGCTGGTGTACGTTTTGCTTTTCTACACTTGGTTCTTCCTGTACTTGTTCCTCCTCTTGTTCTTGTTGACTTTGTTGTTTTTCTTTTGTTTGTTTCTTTGACTTCTTGCCGTCTTTGTTTATGTTCGAAATTTTTTCCGTTTTGTTGTTTTTGTCATTGCTCAAATTTTCTTTCCTTTTCGTTTTTGTTTGTGTCAGAGTTTTTTTTTTCCATTTTTCTTTTCTGTTTTGTTTTATTGCTTGCCTTCTTTTGTGGTTTTAGCGTTTTGTTTTGTTGTTTTTCTTTTTTTCTGTTTTTGATTTTGTCCCCTAGTTACGCTCATTCCATTGTTTTTCATTCTTGATCCTGTTGGTGTTTCTATTCTTTTCGACGTGTTTATTTTTCCCCTTTCACTGTTCTTTGTGCTTTTCTTGATTTGCTGAAGAAGTTCTTGCCGTGGTTGTCATCACAGATGTTTTTCTGTTGCTTGTATTTTTTCTTGTTGCATTGCTTTTTGTTCCTTTTGCTGTTCATTTCTCCTGTGTATCCATGCTGGTCTTGTTATTGATTGTGTAACAAGCATAGTTTTGGATTTGCCGTGGATTGAGTATTGTTCTGTTTTCTATTCTTTTCATTTTAACATTGTTTCCGTTTTGTCATGCTCTCTTTGCTCTGAGTTTTTGTTTTGTGTTTTTGTTGCTGCTGTAGTTTCGGAGGGGGGGGGGGGTTCGACTTTCTGGTGACGAATATTCGTTTTTTTCCCCATTTTTTTGTCGTTCTTGTTTTTGATTGTTCTTGTCGCTCCTGTTGGGTTTTTTTTTTTTTTTGTTTTTTTTCTTTGTACGTTTTGTTGTTCTCATTCTTGCTGTTTTGTTCATGTTGCCTTGCGTTTTCTCCGTTTCCTTTTCTGATCATCTTAGTTTCCTCTTCTTGTCTTTCTTCTTCGTTTCCTTTTGTCTTCTTCTTCGTTTCCTCTTGTCTTCCTTCTTCGTTTCCTCTTGTCTTCCTTCTTCGTTTCCTCTTGTCTTCCTTCTTCGTTTCCTCTTGTCTTCCTTCTTCGTTTCCTCTTGTCTTCCTTCTTCGTTTCCTCTTGTCTTTCTTTTTCGTTTCTCTTGTCTTTTTCGTTTCTCTTGTCTTTCTTCTTCGTTTCCTCTTGTCTTTCTTCTTCGTTTCCTCTTGTCTTTCTTCTTCGTTTCCTCTTGTCTTTCTTCTTCGTTTCCTCTTGTCTTCCTTTTTCGTTTCCTCTTGTCTTTCTTTTTCGTTTCCTCTTGTCTTTCTTTCTTCGTTTCCTCTTGTCTTTCTTCTTCGTTTCCTTTTGTCTTTCTTCTTCGTTTCCTCTTGTCTTTCTTCTTCGTTTCCTCTTCTCTTCCTTCTTCGTTTCCTCTTGTCTTTCTTCTTCGTTTCCTCTTGTCTTCCTTCTTCGTTTCCTCTTGTCTTTCTTTTCGTTTCCTCTTGTCTTTCTTTTTGTTTCCTCTTGTCTTTCTTCTTCGTTTCCTCTTGTTTTTCTTCTTCGTTTCCTCTTGTCTTTCTTCTTCGTTTCCTCTTGTCTTTCTTCTTCGTTTCCTCTTGTCTTCTTCTTCGTTTCCTCTTGTCTTCCTTTTTCGTTTCCTCTTGTCTTTCTTTTCGTTTCCTCTTGTCTTTCTTCTTCGTTTCCTTTGTCTTTCTTCTTCGTTTCCTCTTGTCTTCCTTCTTCGTTTCCTCTTTCTTCCTTCGTTTCCTCTTGTCTTTCTTCTTCGTTTCCTCTTGTCTTCTTCTTCGTTTCCTCTTGTCTTTCTTCTTCGTTTCCTCTTGTCTTCCTTCTTCGTTTCCTCTTGTCTTCCTTCTTCGTTTCCTCTTGTCTTCCTTCTTCGTTTCCTCTTGTCTTCCTTCTTTGTTTCCTCTTGTCTTCCTTCTTCGTTTCCTCTTGTCTTCCTTCTTGTTTCCTCTTGTCTTCCTTCTTCGTTTCCTCTTGTCTTCCTTCTTCGTTTCCTCTTGTCTTCCTTCTTGTTTCCTCTTGTCTTCTTCTTCGTTTCCTCTTGTCTTCCTTCTTGTTTCCTCTTGTCTTCTTCTTGTTTCCTCTTGTTCCTTCTTTGTTTCCTCTTGTCTTTCTTCTTTCTGTTTCCTTCGTTTCCTTTGTCTTCTTCTTCGTTTCCTCTTGTCTTCCTTCTTCGTTTCTCTTGTCTTCTTTTTGTTTCTCTTGTCTTCTTCTTGTTTTCTTGTCTTTCTTCGTTTCTCTTGTCTTTCTTCGTTTCCTCTTGTCCGTTTCTCGTTTCTTTGTTCTTCTTCTTGTTTCTTCTTCCTCTCTTTGTTTCCTCTTGTCTTTCTTCGTTTCCTCTTGTCTTTCTTCTTTGTTTCCTCTTGTCTTCCTTCTTTGTTTCCTCTTGTCTTTCTTCGTTTCCTCTTGTCTTCCTTCTTTGTTTCCTCTTGTCTTCCTTCTTTGTTTCCTCTTGTCTTTCTTCGTTTCCTCTTGTCTTCCTTCTTTGTTTCCTCTTGTCTTCCTTCTTTGTTTCCTCTTGTCTTTCTTCGTTTCCTCTTGTCTTCCTTCTTTGTTTCGTCTTGTCTTCCTTCTTTGTTTCCTCTTGTCTTCCTTCTTCGTTTCCTCTTGTCTTTCTTCGTTTTCCTCTTGTCTTTCTTCGTTTCCTCTTGTCTTTCTTCGTTTCCTCTTGTCTTTCTTCGTTTCCTCTTGTCTTCCTTCTTTGTTTCCTCTTGTCTTCCTTCTTTGTTTCCTCTTGTCTTCCTTCTTTGTTTCCTCTTGTCTTTCTTCGTTTCCTCTTGTCTTTCTTCTTCGTTTCCTCTTCTTTTCGTTCTTCTTTTCGTTCTTCTTATTGTGAATGTCTGTTATGTTTGTATTTGATTTTTGTTTGTTTTTTGTTTTTATCTGTATTTTTATTTTTGTGGGTTTTTTAAAAGTTTTTCCCTTGTTGTCCATAACATGTTCCAAAAAAGACTTACTTGTTTTTGTTCTTCTTCTTGTTCTACTTTCACTGCTGCAGTTGTCGTTTTGCTGCTGCTGCTCGTCTTTTCAGGTGCAATATGAAGCGTAACACTTTTGCAGACACACTGAAACAAATTGAATCCAAATTGTACTTGCAGACCAAAAAAAAACATCAGTAAACAGAGAAATCAGGAGGTCTGAATGAATTATTGTTTTTGTTTAAAGCCCAGCCGACTGCGGAGAGCCATATCAAGGCTAGGAACATTTAAATACACAAATTTTGTCATTCTTGAAAACCGAAGTTGCTCTTCCAAACGCTTTCCAGCCAAGGATTCTTCTACGTGTGAAGTTTTCCTCTTTGGGGGAGGATTCTGTGATATGCTTTGGCCTGATTATATGTAGTGGTCGACTATTTCTAGCTCTTCATTTTCGATCGTTACTTTCCCGTCTAGGTCTTCGATGTAGTTGTTGACCATATTTTTTGCTTTATTCGAGTTTAACTTTTAGTCCCACTTTTTTGCCGCATTCGTTTGGTTTATTCAGCATATTTTGCAGTTGCTTGAACACTTCGCAAAGACGATAATGTCGTCAGCAAACCTGGGGTGACTGAGGTATTCTCCGTCAATTCTAATGGACTTTTTGGACCAGTCAAGACAAATATCATTGCGTTCACTTAAATAATCTAGGATGTATCCCTGGCGTTGGTATTCTGCCGAAGTTAACACCAAGGGGATCAGACAAAAGAAACTTGAATACAAATGCATTAACAGACCTTAAGTACACAAAAGCATAGGCCCCTATACGAACTGACCTAGAGGATATAACTGCCACAAAGCAGATCTTAGATCTGAAAATGCAGTTAATACATGTACGCAATTAATCCTGATGGTAGAAACTGAGGCTTAATGGAAAAATGGTAAAATAACAGTTCCATCATCATCATCACCATATCATCGTCATCATCATTATCATGACTTATCATTACCATCATATTCATTAATTATTGTTATTACAATTATAATCATTCTTATTGTCATTACTATCATTATTTAAAGCCCAGCCAGCTGTGCAGGGCCATTGTCAGGGCTATACCCATCTCTAAACACACACCTCGTTGATACTGGAAAAAAAAACATGGAAAAGAAAATTAAGTACAATTAAGTACACATACCAATGCAGCACACACATAATCTAAGGATATACCATTGGTGTTGATCATTCTGTCCAATTTATCTCTAGGGGGTAAAAATTCAAACCTGAACACAAATGTATGAAATACCTATAAAACAAATATAAAGACTCCTCTTAATAAAATAAAATTGGTTCTGCATTTTGTTAAAGCCCAGCCGACTGCACAGAGCCACATCATGGCTATAAGTGTTTCAAAACATATAACACTTCAACAGGACTAAAAATAAAAAGCACACACAACATGTTCGCGCACATAATCTAAGGAGATGCCCCTGGCGTTGACCATACCGTCCAATTTATCACACAGTGGATTTAAAAAAAGACATACCTGAATACAAATTTAAACATAACTACGGACACTAAAACATATATGAAAATGGGCCTAAACTATCTAAAATTGCTTCCGCATATCTCATTTCCCTAAAGCCCAAAATGCACTTATCAATCCTAAGAGAACGTACATAAGACTTTGTAGAACACATACAGGTGAATGGACCAGCATGGCAGAAAGTGATAGGAATAAATGACAAAAAGCAAAGAAGGAAGGAACAAACAAATAGAATGACAGAAAAGAGGAATTTTTATCACAATTTCCAAAAGGTGGAGATATTTATAATGAAAGAGACCCCGGTATCCCCACGGGGGTACTGCTTCTGGACATCATGTTTCCTTAGAGCAAAAAATGCATTTAATACATGTACCCAAATATCAGCCCTAATAGAAAGAATGTGAGGCTTTATGGATACATACAGGTTAAGTGTGCCAGCAAAGCGCAGGAAGGAAAAGATGACAAAGTAAATGAGCGAGGCAGACAAAGAAAATTAGAGGAAATTTCTAGCACAAAATTTCCAGAAGGCGAGGGATACTATACGTACAAAAAGCCCTTGGCTTCCACACGAGTGCGCACGCGCGTGTGTGTATGTGTGTATGTGTATGTGTGTGTATACATGTATGTGTATTTGTATATATATGTATATGTATATATATATATATAATATATATATATATATATATATATATATATATATATATATATATATATATATATATAATTCAAGCAGCATGTGCACAGAAAAGGCAACAAATCAATGTAAATATTTCCCAAATTTTCGGCGGTACACCCGCCTTCCTCAAGGGGACTTTAGTCACTGACTACGATATGCTACACAAACACATCAGAATATTTTACGTAGGCTACATTACGTAGTTTTGACTCGATATTGTTGTGACGTCAATTGACAGAGTTCAGGCCCAGAGAAAATATGGTTTTCATTTTGTTCATCCAAAAAGACTCCCTCCTCAGTCTGGTGTCCAGGTTCTCAGAGTGCACCTTTTCCACTGCGATACATTTTAAGTTTTGAAGTGAATGGCCAGTTTGGTTGAAGTGTTTGGTGACCCGAGTGCCTGTATTTTTTTGGATGTCTGACCAGTGTTGGTAGAATCTGGTTTTGAGAGAATTTTTCGTTTGTCCTATATATTGAGTTTTAGGGCAGATATCGCAGTGGAGGAGATACACTTCGTTGGTAGATGTAAATGTCAGTTTGTGCCTTATTTGGAAAGTTTCACTCGTGTTGAAACTGCTGAAAGTTACACCTTCAATCAAGTGTTGTTCACAAATGATGCACTGTTTAGCTGAACACTTGAAACAGCCGGCATCAGGGTCAGGAGGGATTGGAAGGCAGGATGGCATGAGGAGGTTACGCAGGGAACGACATCTCTCCCCAAGGATGGGTGGGTCGGGAACAGCCTTCTGCATTTTGCTGCTGGTGTGAAGGATTGTGGAGTGGAGTTCCCTGAGCCACTGACGGAGGTGGGTTAGATGGATGATGGGTGACGATGAAGGGTGTTCTGGTGGCTGTCTGGGTTTGTATTGAAGGATCTGTGATCTGGGGATGAGGCCAGCACGATGTTTGGCATTCTGTACAAGCCTGGAATTGTATCCTCGGCGGGCAAAATAGCGTGTCATTTCTGCACAGCGTCGACTGAAGATGGTAGGGTCAGAACACAGGCGGCGAAGTCTCAGAAACTGGCTGTATGGAATGTTTTTGATCACGTGTTGAGGATGACAGGACAGGCTATGTAGATAAGAATGGGAATCTGTAGGTTTGGTGTACACATCAGTCACTAGGTAGCCATTGTCAATGCTGACCTGAACATCAAGGAAGGGTAACTGGTTGGTGGATGAGTTCAATGTAAACTTAATGGTAGGGTGGAAGGAGTTGATGTAGGTTGAGAAAATTCTAACTCAGAAACAGGGCCTGTCCATAGTAAGAAAATATCATCAATAAAGCGTTTCCAGTACATACAAATATATACACATACATATATATAGATTGTGTGTGCGCGCGTGTGCGTGTGTGTGTGTGTGTGTGTGTGTGTGTGTGTGTGTGTGTGTGTGTGTGTGTGTGTGTGTGTGTGTGTGTGTGTGTGTGTGTGTGTGTGTGTATGCGTGCGTGCGTGTGGCTGATCGCTTATGCAGATTTTTGGGATCCTTTTTCATCATGGCTTTTGTGGCATCAGTACATTCGGAATCTCTTCCGAGCAGTGGGACAATAACCTTGATAAATCTTTAAACTGAAAACAAAACCAGATCCTAAACTGACTTTCCCTAGGTTTGGTTGTCACTGTTGTTTGCTGCCATCAGCACATGTTGACTTACCTGTGGTATTGTCTCAAACAGCTGACCGTGTCCCGTGATGGCAGAGTTGACATTCCTGTGACACCAGGTCCACGACACTTGTCTGTACTGGCACGACGTTTCTTGTGCCTGTTTGGAAATAGTGATTACAGCGTAGTTGTAAATGAGATCCACAACCAAACGTGTGCTTGCACTACATTGGCTGTACTTTATTAACCTGATATTCGTTCTTAGTTTATTAGTCCTATAATTATCTGTTCGATTAACTTTCAAACCTTATGTTGTTCACATTATCTCTGAAAAATATACAGGACCTATATTGTACCTGTCAACATCCGTACGGTCTCTTTTATGATAAAAGAAGTGTCTTGAAAGAGGACTTTTTTCGGAAGGGGGATGGGGTGGAGCTAACCAACCATACACCTAGCAAACGATGGGCAGAGAAGAGAGACAGAGTCTTCAAGAAGATGCGTAAACAGGGTACAGAGGAACTGAAGCAACAGAACAAGCAGCTACGACGAGAAGTGCAACGCCAGCTTAGGAGGGCCTACTGGAACTACCTAAGCAATACATTCGAAGAAAGTGACTCCCAACAGGGCATCAAAAATAAACGATTCTGGACATACATCAAACACCACAAGTCGTCAAATGTAGGAGTCGCCCCCCTCAAGGTCAACGGCCACCTGGTGTCTGAAGCGAAGGAGCAGGCCGAAGCACTGAACCACCAATTCCAGAGAGCTTTCAGTGAGGGCAAGAGTTACACCAGAGAAGAGTTCGCTGCTAAGTGTGAAATGCCTCCCAACCAGTTTCCAGTCCTAGACAGTGTGGACATTACTGAGCCAGGCGTCACCAAACTACTGCATGCTCTCAGACCTGGAAAAGCCCCTGGCCCTGATGGCATCACCAAGATTCTGAAAGAATTAGAAGAGATTTCCCCCATCCTTACCATCATTTTTCAGTCGTCCTTCGACACTGGCACCCTACCATCTGACTGGAAGGACGCAAATGTGACACCAATATTCAAGAAAGAACATTATGATCCAGCAAACTATAGACCAGTGTCACTGACCAGTGTTTGCTGCAAAGTGCTGGAGCACATCCTTGCCAGCACCATCATGGACCACCTAGAGCTACAGGGCATTCTGTGTCACCAACAACACGGATTCAGAAGAAAACGATCGTGTGAGACGCAGCTCCTTGGTTTCGTGGATGAGCTCGTTAACAATATGGCCCAAGGGAAACAGACATCCTTGTCATGGATTTTGCAAAAGCATTTGATAAGGTCAACCACTCACTCTTGGTCCACAAGCTCCATCATTATGGCATCCAGGGAACGCTCCTCACATGGATCTCTGATTTTCTTAAAGACCGAAGGCAGGCAGTGGTAGTCAACGGTGTACGGTCAGACTTCATCAATGTCCAGTCTGGAGTCCCACAAGGAAGCGTACTTGGCCCCTGTTTGTTTCTGGTCTACATCAATGACTTGCCAGACCTTCTGACTGCCCATGCCAGACTGTTTGCGGATGACAGCTGTGTATGACGTGGTGGCATCACCGGACGACCAAGATCATCTACAACGGAATCTCAACCAACTTGCAGAGTGGGAGAAGAGATGGGATTTGGTCTTTCATCCAGGGAAATGCACCACACTACCTGTAACCCGCAGCAGGAAAGGCTTACTTCAGCCCCAATACCAGCTGCACGGGCACACACTAGAAACTGTCAGCAACGTAAAGTACCTTGGTCTGACATTCACCAAAGACCTCAACTGGAATGAACAAATCAACAGTGTTTGCTCAAAAGCCAACAAGACCCTCGGCTTCTTAAGGCGAAACCTGAAAATCAGCTCCCGGGGAATCAAAGAGACAGCATACAAGACCCTTGTGCGACCCATCATGGAATATGCTGCAACAGTCTGGGATCCCTACACACAGGAAAATATTGACAAGATTGAGAATATCCAGCGCAGAGCAGCTCGATTCGTCTTGAGGCGCTATCGCAACACCTCCAGCGTATCAGACATGATTGACGAACTGCGATGGCCCTCGCTCCAAGACAGACGTCAAACTGCCCGCCTCACCATGCTATACAAAATCCAGAACAGTATGGTGTGAATGAACAACATGAAGCAAAGGATGGAGCCTGCCATAGCCCGCCAGAGGAGAGGCCACGACCATCAATATAACCAACCGAGATGCCGCACACAATACCAACAACAGACTTTTCTACCAAGAACAATCCGTGACTGGAACCGCCTGCCCCAGAGCGTCGTGGAGGCCACAACCATCGACACCTTTGTGTCAAAGGCCTCCAAACTCTCTAAATATGTTTGGGGTTTTTTGTTTTTTTCCCTACATGCTTCCGACCTCCTCCAAAGTGACAGAATAATCAACTAGTTGAATGCGGTCACTTCCCTGGAAGAAGAAGAAAGGTCGGATGGGCATAGGTTTTTTTCTCTTTTTTTTCATTTATCTGTCCGCTTGCACCATTGTTCAATTTCATCTTTTTGTATGGCAAATTTCTGTAGAATTCATGAAATGAACAAAATACAAAGAAAATGCAAATGAGAGAGAGAAAATATGCAGCAAGAACAATAGAGACACTATAAAGGTGAACACCAAAATATATTCATACGTAAATGCAAGTGTTCAATTTAACTGATCAAGATAACTGTATTTCCAGTATTTAACTTAATAGGTGCTCGGTGTAGATTCCATTTGTGATAGAAATCAGTGCATGGCATTTACAAGAAAATGAAAAGACAAAACATTTTTCAGTGACATGTTTGTGTTTGTCTCGTCTAGAAAGTAATATGTTGGTGTAACTTTGTTTATGCTATATCTGTGGGCAAAGTGTTTTGCTGATTGTCCAGGCGGCAACAACAACGTATGTAGGCTACTTGCTATATGGGGGAATCCTCTTCAGTTCCACAGATTAACTATGGCGTAAACGCTGTTCAACACATTTAATTATCAAATCACTACATAATCCTTTTTCCCACGTGACAACGGGTCGCTCATTCCGGGAAAAAAAGTCACTATAGTGCACCAATTGCTATGACAACGCACCAATTGCTATGACAACGTTCTACAAAGCAGGAGGGAAACAGGTCTGGCCCGAAATTGCTATGACAACCAGCACATTGCCAAAGGGTCTTCTGGATGGAGCAGTCGACTGGGAGTGTACAGCAGACCTCTCAGAGTGGAGAAATTACCCAGATGTCATCAGCAAGACAGGCATGAGACCAGACATCGCTCTCCACTCTGACTCCTCGAAACAAGTGATTCTGATAGAACTCACTGTGCCATACGAAAGCAGAATGGAAGAAGCACATATCTACAAGACCGAAAAATACGCCGGTCTTGCCAGCACCCTGAAGAAAGCAGGTCTGCGGGTCAAAATCTTCGCCATAGAGGTCGGGGCAAGAGGGTTTGTGGCCACCTCCGCTTATGATCTCATGAAACAACTCGCCATTTCTGGGAAGAAGAGGACTAGAGCCCTTAAAGCGATGGCAGAGGCAGCAGAAAGGAGCTCAAGCTGGATCTGGGCAAGGAGGAACCAAAAGTGAACTTCATAAGGATTAAATTCCCCTACAGATGATGTGTGCCCCGTTAGCACATTGGTAAAACCGCGTACCGCAGTTCTGAAGCGCAGAATCGCCCAGGTTCGCTCCCCGGCGTGGGAAAAAAAAAAAAAAATAAACAGCAGAAGGGCATCCAGGAGTCATGACCTGGATGTGGCCCGGCCCCCCGAGAGTGTAAGGAGTTCAGGGCCGAAACACTTGTCTAAAGGGGGTTACTTCTCTGAAGACCTTCTGTTGTCTAGCTCTCCCTAGAGTTTCTTTCTACCAGCCCCACCAAGTAATTCTTTTTTTATGCGATTTTTTTTCCTATGAAAACGTTCTTTTTTACAGGATTTTGCTCTAAGAATTCTTTTATCCCGGCGGGTTCTTCATGTGCTAGAAGCATGCTGCACACAAGAACATCGGTTCGTCATCTTATCTGAAATACTAGCGCCCAGACCACCAATCAAGATATACTGTAAAGGTGGGGTGGGGTGTGGGGGGTGTTGGGGTAGACAACTTCATCCCGGAATGGAGTCCGGGGTTTCTCGCATCTAAAACGGATCAGTGTCATACAGTTCCCCTATCCTCTTCCCCGCCCCCCCCCCCCCCCCCCCGCATTTCATCATCATCATCAGGTGCCCTGCCGCGTTGGCGATCATGGACTTCCATCTGTCTATCTCTTGTTGCCCCTAGCATCTCCCCCACCCTCTTCATTCCCAGCCACTCTGCAAGTCCGTCCAGCATTTTCTCCCTGGGTCTACCTAGTGCTCTTTCCCTCCAGCTTTCCCGTTGTGACCAGGTGCTCCAAATCCTTCCGCATAAAATGGCCTATAAATGTTGCCTGTCTTTTACTAATCTTCCTTATGAGTGATCTATTTGTGTCTGTCTCCATCAAGACTGTCTCGTTTGTTCTTTGCTGTCCATGGAACTCTCAACATTCTTCTGAGAAACCACATCTCGGCTGCCTCAATCTTGTTCTGGCTTTGCTTGTTGACTGTCCACGCCTCACATCTGTACAACAGTATTGGTTCTATATAACATTCAAGAACTCTCTTCCTGATGTTATTTGATAGGCATTTGTTGGTAAGAATGCTTATCTTCTTGAATGCTGTTTTGGCTTGGTCGATTCTGCCAGCTATTTCCGATGTGCATCTGCCGTCTGATGAAATGATCGTTCCCAGGTATTTAAATTTATCAACTTGTGTCAAGGTTGTGCCATTTGCTGTTATTTTGCATGGCACATATTCCTTTTAAACTATTCACGTCCAGTGCTTTTAGACAACAATTACAAGAGTCTGAAG
>CM060311.1:20864036-20866536 GCA_030674185.1 Monoplex corrugatus
TGTTCGATTAAGTCTTACGTACGTTTTCTTGGGATTGACAATTGGGTGCATGTATTAAGTGCATTTTTGGCTCTAGAGAGATGAGATATGCAGAAGCAATTTTAGGTAATTTATGCCTGTTTTTATGTATGTTTTCGTATCCTGAGGTATGCTTAAATTTGTATTCAGGTGTGTGTTTTTTTAAATTCGCTGTGCGATAAATTGGATAGAGTGGTCAACTTCCGGGGCATGTCCTTAATTTTCTTTTCTTTTTTTTTCCTGTTGAAGTTGTGTATGTCTTGAAGCGGTTATAGCCTTGATATTGCTCTACGCGGCCGGCTAGACTTTAAACAACAATAACAATAACAATGATAATGATCCAGCCTGGATATATCAACCTCTTGTGGTAGAGATTTGTTTGACTCCCAGGTCAGTGTGTGGACAAACCTGCTGCTAGTTCCTAAGACCCCTTCGAAAGGGTACACTTGTAGAATCTCCAATATGCACTTACTGTTGCTGTTGTTTTTGTTTAAAGCCCAGCCGACCGCATAGTGCCATATCAGGGCTAAAACTCGTTTCAAACTGTAATACTTCAATAACGACTGCAGAGTGCCATATCAGGCTATGACTCGTTTCAAACTATAATACTTCAACAACGTTTACAAAAAAAGAGAAGAAAAGAAAATTAAAGCATTCACGCAAATTATGTATGGAAACGCCCCTGACGTTGATCACTCGGTCCGATTTATCGCACAGGGGATTAAAAAAAAGCTAACTGAATGAATACAAATTTAAACACAAAACGTACATAAAAATGGGCCTAAATTACCTAAAATTGCTTCCGCATATTTCATTTCCTTAGAGCCAAAATCTTTCTGTATTCCATGGACAGCAAAGAAAACAAACGAGACAGTCTTGATGGAGGCAGACACAAGTAGATCATTCATAAGGAAGATTAGGAAAACGCAGGCAACGGTCATAGGCCATTTTATGAGGAAAGGGGAATTGGAACACCTGGTCACAACGGGAAAGCTGGAGGGAAGGAGAGCACCGGGTAGACCCAGGGAGAAGATACTAGACGGACTTGCAGAGTGGCTGGGAACAAGGAGGGTGGAAGAGATGCTTGAGGCAACAAGAGATAGAGACAGATGGAAGTCCATGATCGCTAACGCCATGCGGCAAGGCACCTGATGATGATGATGATGAGAGCCAAAATTGCACTTAAATACATGAACTTAATTATCAGTCCTAAGAGAAAGGATGTAAGAATTTATCAAACACATACAGGTGAAAGGACCAGCAAGGCAGAAAAATGATAGGAAGAAATGACAGAAAGCAAGGGAGAAAGGCAGAAACAAAGAGACTGACAGACGAGGAAATTGCTAGCACAGAATGTCCAGAAGGTGGGGATACTATTTATACTGAAAGATTCCCCAGCATCCCCAGGGGGGAAATATCTGTTGGCATCACCGGGTGCGATGTTGACTGCTGCAGTCAATGACACCAACAGGTTTATCCTCCATTTGTTCCGGTCTTCGCTACCCCTGCTGAATTCATGGATTCTCATGCCGCTGGATTTGGTGATGTTGCCAGTGACAGAAGTTGGTGGTCTGCCTCTTTTTCTTTTTGCCTCAGTCTTGCCTTGAAAGACAGTCTTCATATGATCAGTCTCTTGGTGTCGTAGCGCATGGCCTACATATCTTAATTTTCTTTCATTTATTAATGATAGAAGTTTTCTTGCTGTTTTCAGTTCGTTTAGTATACTTTCATTTGTTCTTCTATCTGTCCAACTGACCCTGAGCAGCCTCCTAAGAAAACACATCTCAGCTGCTTCAATTCTTTTGTCCTCATCTTTTCTTTGTGTCCAGGATTTGCAGCCATATAACATGATTGGCCGTACTAGGCATTTCAATATATTCATTTCAGATGGAGAGGAATGCTGCGATTTTTCCAGATGTTGTTTAGTTGGATTATTCTGCTTTTAGCCATGCCTATTCTTGTTTTTATATCTTTGGTACATGATCCATCACCTGTTTCGACTGAGCTTGGATATTTAAAGTCTTTGACATTTTCTAAAGGAGTTTTATCAATCTTTATTTCATGTTCTGTTTGGCAACTGATTCCGGCAACTTAGAGTACTTTTGCCTTTTTGGCATTAAGCTTGAGACCGGCTCTTCTTCCTGTTTCATCTACTCTGTGTAGAAATCTCTTCATAATAGTGATGTTGTCGGCTGGTAGTGCTGTATCATCAGCGTAGAGCAGATTTGTTGTATTTGTACCACCAATCTTAAGACCCAAGTCTTCAATAAGAGGTGGGGGGGGGGGGGAGTAGGCACTTCTGCAAATCGTATCAGTATCCAGTGGCTTATGAAAACACGAACGCACCCAGCATGTACGCCCACCAAAGATGCAGACCGTTATTGTTATTGTTATTGTTATTGCTACTGTTGTTGTTATTGCTACTGTTTTATTGTTACTGTTTTTTTTATTATTGCTATTGTTATTGTTATTGTTTTCAAAG
>CM060311.1:20876536-20879036 GCA_030674185.1 Monoplex corrugatus
AATCCTAAGAGAAACTTAGACAGTCTTGATGGAGGCAGACACAAGTAGATCACTCATAAGGAAGATTAGGAAAAGACAGGCAACATTTATAGGTCATTTTATGAGGAAGGGGGGTTTGGAGCACCTGGTCACAACGGGAAAGCTGGAGGGAAAGAGAGCACCGGGTAGACCCAGGGAGAAAATGCTGGACGGACTTGCAGAGTGGCTGGGGACGAGGACGGTGGGGGAGATGCTAGGGGCAACGAGAGATAGAGACAGATGGAAGTCCATGATCGCCAACGCCATGCGGCAGGGCACCTGATGATGATGATGATGAAGAGAAACTATGGAAGACTTCATTGAACAAGTATAGGTAAATGAACCAGCAAGGCAGACAATGATAGGAAGAGATCACAGAAAGCAAAAGAACAACGCAGAAACAAAGAGAGTGACAGAAAAGAGGAAATTTCTTGCACAGAATTTCCAGAAGATGAGGATACTATTCATACTGAAAGAGCCCCCGGCATCTCAACAGACAATTGGTTCTTTTGATAGAGCCATGGTGACTCAAAAACTGTTGTCTCTTGTTCAATCCCAAGCCACAACATTTAAAATGTCCCTGGTCGCTGCCCAACTTAAAATGTTTGACAATGTCCCTGGTCGCTGCCCAACTTAAAATGTTTGACAATGTCCCTGGTCGCTGCCCAACTTAAAATGTTTGACAATGTCCCTGGTCGCTGCCCAACTTAAAATGTTTGACAATGTCCCTGGTCGGTGCCATCTTAAAATGTTTAAAAATTTCCCTGGTCGGTGCCATCTTAAAATGTTTAAAAAATTTCCTTGGTTGCTGCCATCTTAAAATGTTTGAAAATTTCCCTGGTCGCTGTCCGTCTTAAAATGTTTGAACATTTCCCTGGTCGCTGCCCATCTTAATAGTGTTTGAACATTTCCCTGGTCGCTGCCCATCTTAAAATGTTTGAAACTTTCCCTGGTTGCTGCCTGTCTTAAAATGTTTGACCATTTTCTCCTTGGTGGATGTCCATCTTAAATTGTTTGAAAATGTCCCTGGTTGATGCCCATCTTAAAATGTTTGAAACTTTCCCTGGTCGCTGCCCATCTTAAAGTGTATGAAAATTTTCCCGGTCGCTGTCCATCTCAAAATGTTTGAAAATTCCCTTAGTCGATGTCCATCTTAAATTGTTTGAAAATGTCCCTGGTCGATGTCCGTCCTAAAATGTTTGAAAATTTCCCTGTTCGCTGTCCATCTCAAATGTTTGAAAATTTCCCTGGTTGATGTCCATCTTAAAATGTTTGAAAATGTCTCTGGTCGATGTCCGTCTTAAAATGTTTGAAAATTACCCTGGTCACTGCCCATCTTAAAATGGTTTCCTCATCAATCTGGTGGTGTCAGTTTCCTGTCTCTTAAATTCCTTCTTCCACCTCCTCCTCCCCAGTTTAAGACCTTGCCAGCGGATAGAGCACTGTGCAGGCTGGGGAAGTCTGCAAGATAACAGCTGCCAGATCTGAAAATAATATGGAATCGGATCCGTGTGCCCTCTAACCTACGCATGTTCAAGATCCCTCAGGCAGCTGAACATATTAAAGAGCAGGGCATTACCCAGCTATCTTGGTATAAAACATTGGAGAGAGAGAGAGAGAGAGAGAGAGAGGGGAGAGAGAGAGAGAGAGAGAGAGAGAGAGAGAGAGAGAGACTTTTTGACTCTCTGAAGTCTTGGTAAAAAACAAATGGGTGATATTCATAAGGCGCCAAATCCTGATTCAAGAATCAAAACCAAGGCGCGCACACTCTTTATTCACCAAAGCAATCGGTCGAAATACGACCATAACTCCAGGGCACAAAGCACACACGAAACAGGGCGGGGAAGATTGGAGGGAAGTGATCCCTATCGTCATCCTCCCTCTGTCTCCTCCCCCCCCCCCCCCCACACACACACATTCACACACAAGCTAAGACTCTAGAAAGGCAAGAACAATAATTGGGCTTCGTGGGGAGGGACCTGGGATATATCTCTCCAAGATTTGTTTTGCCAGGGCAGCTGGACGAATGCCCTGCTCCTCACAATTTTCAACTGCCGTGGGATTTTTTTTTCGATCTTCTCGTCGAACTGAGGAGAAAAATTGAGGCGTCAACGGGAAACGAACCCTGGAACCTCGAGTTTAGTTACTGGGAGACGAACGTCTGAACCATTCTGCCACCTTTCTTCTGAGAGGGTTTGCAAGGAAACGTTGAGGCCGAAAGAAATTCGGGTAGACCATCCACCTTCTATATGGACATCACCACCAACATACCAACATTGGTGGTCTGAAGGTCAATGATGAAGCACGGGGAGAAGAGTGGCAGAATGGTTCAGACGTTCGCCTGTCAATAACTAAACTCGCGGTTCTAGGGTTCGCTTCACGTAGAGGCCTCGACTGTTCTCCTCAGTTTGACCGGAAAATCAAACTGAACGTCTGTCCTTCGGAAGGGTACGAAAAACGAGTCGGACCCGTGTGTCTTCTG
>CM060311.1:20889036-20891536 GCA_030674185.1 Monoplex corrugatus
CTCACATACTCACACACGCACACACATACATACACACACTCACATACGCACTCATACACTCACATACTCATACACACACACACACACACACACACATACACACACACACACACACTCACTCATACACCACACACTCACACACACAAACACACCACTCTCTCTATCTCTCTCTCTCTCTCTCTCCACACACACTCAGAAACGCGCACGCACACACACACACACACACACACACACCACACACACACAACACACGCATACACACACACACACATATACACACACACTCTCTCTCTCTCACTCATGCGCACACTCACAGGCACGCGCACAGAGACACAGCACACCCACGCGCACATAGACACACACAAACATGCGCGCGCACACACATACACACACTAAAAACACACACACACACACAAACATGCGCGCGCACACACATACACACACTAAACACACACACACACACAACACACACAATCACACATAATCACATACACACACACGCATACACATACACTCACACACACACACTCTCTCTCTCCTACACACACACACACACACTCACTCACACACACACGCGCGCGCGCGCGCACGCACACACACACACAATATTCACTCACACATGCAACACATACACACACACACACATACACACACATACACATGCACACACACGCACACTCACACATACGTACACACTCACACACACACACACTCTCTCTCTCTCTCTCTCCTTTCTCTCTCTCCACTTTCTCTCTCTCTCTCTCTCTCTTCTCTCTCTCTCTCTCTCTCTCTCTCTCTCTGGTGTTCTATGATCGAGTCACAAATCGATTGTCCTTCTAGTTTACTGGCTTGCTGACAGTCTGATGTTTGGGTTTGCTCAAGAGGGTCATCGTACTCGTACAAAGCTAAGTACAGTTCCACGCAAATCTTCCAGCAATTATCTGCTAGGTTCCTTGAGCGTTCGCAAAACCATGTTCACTGGCAGTTTCTTGAAACATTCATATTCATATTCATATTCGTATCCATATCCATATTCATATTCATATTCATATTCATGTTCATGTTCAATAAACAAACGAGACAGTCTTGATGGAGGCAGACACCTGAAGATCATTCAGAAGGAATATTAGGAAAAGACAGGCAACATTTATAGGCCATTTTATGAGGAAAGGGGAATTAAAGCACCTGGTCACAACAGAAAACCTGGGGAGGGAAAGAGAGCACCAGATAGACTCAGGGAAAAAATACTGGACAGACTTGCAGAGTAGCTGAAGACAGAGAGGGTGAAAGATATGCTTGCGGCAGTAAGGGACAGATGCACATGGAGGGCCATGATCGCCAACGCCATGTGGCAAGGCACTTGATGATGATGATGATGATTCATGTTCATAGTCATATTCATGTTCATGTTCATATTCCTATTCATGTTCATATTCCTATTCATATTCATGTTCATTTCTTTTGTCACAGTGGATTTACCATTGAAACTCGGGCTGCTCTCCCCTTTGAGAACGCGTCGCCGTAGTGCAGCGCCACCCAGGGAGGGGCCTAGGAAATCAACCTATCTCTCCAAAGTGTTATACCTAGGCAGCCAGGCAAAATCCTTACTCTTCACGATTTTCAACTACCATGGGTTCTTTAGCGTGCGCAAACCAGAAGGCACACCGAGTCTGACTCGTTTTTTGCCCCATCCCGAAGGACTAGACGTTCAGTTCGATTTTCCGTTCAAACTGGAAGAGAAAAGTCAAGGCCTCGACGGGGAAACGAACCGTGGAATCACGAGTTTAGTTATTGGCAGGCGAACATCTGAACCAGTCTGCCACTCTTCTCCTTCACATTCACAGAGAGGGGAACAGGATCCGTGGGACTCCGACGCCATCAGTACGATAGGACCCAAAACCTGTCTAGTATGCCTTCAGTGCCATCGACCGAATATTCGGTCGGCGACTTTTCCTATTTTTAGACAGAAAACTCCAACGCTTTCAGTGACGTATGAGATATCAACAAATGCCTATCAATTAACATCAGAAAGAGAGTCCTTGAATGTTATATAGAACCAATACTGTTGTACGGATGCGAGGCGTGGACAGTCAGCAAGCAAAGCTAGAGCAGGATCGAGGCAGCCGAGATGTGGTTTCTCAGAAGAATGTTGAGAGTTCCATGGACAGCAAAGAAAACAAACGAGACAGTCTTGATGGAGGCAGACACAAGTCGATCACTGATAAGGAAGATTATGAAAAGACAAGCAACATTTATAGGCCATTTTATGAGGAAAGGGGATTTGGAGCACCTGGTCACAACGGGAAAGCTGGAGGGAAAGAGAGCACCAGGTAGACCCAGGGAGAGAATGCTGGACGGACTTGCAGAGTGGCAGGGGATGAGGAGGGTGGGGGAGATGCTGGGGGCAACGAGAGATAGAGATGGTTGGAAGTCCATGGTCGCCAACGCCATGCGGCAAGGCACCTGATGATGATGATGATGAGATATCAACGGAAACTTC
>CM060311.1:20894036-20896536 GCA_030674185.1 Monoplex corrugatus
GTAACTATCTATCTTCTAGAAACATCCAAGTCTTGCTTCTACAATCGCTGAATACCACCAAAACCAATATACCTAAAATATTGGGGTTTTATTATCCACCAGTATATGACTCTATCAATGACAGTGGCCGAATACAAACAGCTATATATGTTCGTGAAGGACTGAACTACTGCGAAAGATCATCGCCAGTACCAAAATCGTCCTCATCTATTTCTTCATGTGCAATCATTATAAAATGTTCATCATCATTAGTTCTGAATTTGGCCCCTGTTTATCTACCAAGAGGTCCCGATTCTGTGAATACTGAGTGGCTGAAACATTTTCATGACCAACGTGACAAGTGGATAGTTGGTGGTGATTTTAATACACATGCCCCATTTTGGGACAAGAATTGTAAAAACATAACTAGCAACAGGTTGATTGAAAATATTATAGATTCCAATTTATGCTTACTAAACAATGGACACGTTACCCGTGTCCCTGATATACCAACCCACAGACCCACAGCTATCGACCTTACCTTAATCTCACCATCACTAGCACCAAATGCCACATGGAAAACAGAGGATGACTTGTTGGGATCAGATCACATCCCCATACTTCTTACCCTTAACCTTATCACTGAGTTTGATGCAATAGCACAAGATAGTTTACCCAAGTTTAACTATAAATACGCAGATTGGGACAGTTTTAAAGCTTTCCTACGAAATACAAGAACAGATCTATCTGAAACAACGACCTTAAACGATATGTACGCAGATTTCTGTAAGTCACTCTTAAGGGCTGCAAAAATTTCAATTCCAGAACTTAAAGCATCAAAAACAGGAAAACATCATGGAAAAGTCTGGTGGAATAAAGATTGTGGAAAGGCAATCAACGAAAAGAAAGAAAAATACAAACAATATATAGCTAATAGGTCACCTGAAAATCATACGGCAATGAAAAGTGCGAACATAAACTGTAACAGAGTCATAGAACAAGCTAAAGAACAATATTGGACATCTTTTTGTACATATGAAGTAAGTGACCATAAAGATATGCAAAAGATTTGGGAAAAACTGAAAACAATGAAAAATGGGATCAAGTTGCCATCAATTCCAGTAAAGCTAGAAAACAACCCTTTACCTAGCTCACAGGAGAAAACAGAAGCTTTTGCAGACATGTTTGCTGAGGTCTGTCGAGTAGAAGGACTTCCTGCCTCTAGTAGAAATTATAGGGTACAGGAAGAAAAGACCGACGCATACAAGGATCCTGTCCCAGATAATACGCATTACGTAAATGCACCAATCACGCTCCAAGAATTAAAAGATGCCATTAAATCAATTCCAAATAAAAAGACATCAGTAGGATTTGATGCAATTTCCAATGAGATGTTGAAAAATTTACCAGAAAATTTTTTTAATCTTGCTACATATGTTTAAAAAATGCTGGAATAGCGGCAAACTGCCCGACTATTGGAAACAATCAATATGGTTCCTGTACTAAAAGCAGGTAAATGCAATATTGACTTGAAAAACTATAGGCCAATTGCATTAACATCGCACGTATGTTAACTTATGGAGAAAATAATTCTAAAGAGATTGATGTACTACTGTGAAAAGAACAACATATTACCAGTGAATCAGGCAGGGTTTAGAAAAGGCAGGTCACCAGTGGAACTCCTAACAAAGCTAACCACTAATATCAAACAACAATTTGCCAGACGCCAATGTGTTTTAGCTACATTTTTGATATAACTAAAGCATACGACCAGGTATGGCACTCCCGATTATTACTCAAATTGAAAAGTATTGGGCTAACAGGTCACATTTTTGATTATGTCAAATGCTTCTTAGAAGACCGTGTAATTCAAACGAGGATCGAAAATGTGTATTCTTCAAAACGATTTCTTCAAATGGGTATCCCTCAGGGATCCGTATTGCTTCCCTTCTCTTCATGATATTATTGCATGACTTACCCAGTAAAATTTCTAAACATGTAACTTTAGCTCAATATGCTGATGATTTATGCATGTGGATGCAGGTCAATATGAAAAGAAAAACTCCTTTGCGCTGTCTTAATTATACGCGTAAATGTTATCAATTAGAACTCGATAAAATAGCACGATATATGGTAGAAAATGGACTGCATCTATCCGTGGAAAAAACAAAGATAGTTTTGTTTAACAGTGGAGCTAACCCAGCAAATGTTCCCACGTTCAAACTGGGAGATACTCTTCTTCAGTATAATGAGTCGATTAAATTCTTAGGGGTTTTCCTTACAGCCAAATTATCTTGGAATCAGCATATTGAATACTTATTAACAAAAGCTCAAAAAAGTTTAAATTTCTTGAAAATAGTTCGCAAACAGATATGGGGACAAGATGCATCAACACTTGTTCATCTCTGTAAATCGCTTATTAGATCTAAATTAACCTATGCCCAAGAAATATTCTTCAGTGCACCAAAACACTTACAAAACTGCAGAGCATAGATTGTAAAGGTTTCAAACTTGCGCTGGG
>CM060311.1:20901536-20981536 GCA_030674185.1 Monoplex corrugatus
CACCACTTCTATGCTGATGACACCCAACTTCAAGATAGTGACTCACCTGATAATATACAGCGCCTGTTGACTCGCACCACTGAGTGTTACTCGGACATTAAGAACTGGATGACACACAATAGACTTCAGCTTAATGACGACAAGACAGAAGCTATCCTCATTGGCACCCGTCAGAAACTTTCCCAGCTGCCTCCTCTTTCTCTCCCATTATGTAACACATCAGTCCCAATTTCTGATTCAGCTAAAAACCTTGGTGTCTGCATTGACTCTACCCTCTCCATGAACAACTTTGTTTCTCAAACTGCCAGATCTTGCTACTATCACCTCCATCGTATAAGCCTGATCAGGAAGTATCTCTCTGTCGAAACAACTGCAAAACTCGTTCTCTCCTTCATAATGTCTCGCATTGACTATTGCAATTCACTCTGTCTGGTCTTCCTGCCTCCACCATTCACATCCTACAGCGCATTCAAAACAATGCTGTACGCCTTGTACTCAAAAAGAAAAAAGCTGACCACATATCTCCTCTCCTGGCACAACTTCACTGGCTCCCTGTATCAAAGCGCATACAGTACAAACTAGACACCATGTGCTACAAAAGCCTCAATAACGCAGCCCCCGATTACCTGTCAAGCCTACTTGAGATCTATGTTCCCTCACGTACCCTCCGCTCTGCCTCCGATCCTCTGACTTTTCGCTTTCCACGCACTAAGCTCAATACCTATGGTCCACGAGCCTTCTCTGTTTCTGGTCCACTCTCCTGGAACAAACTTCCTCTCTCAGTCCGTCAGCAACCTACTTTTGCCTCCTTCAAGTCCGCTCTCAAAACTCACCTTTTCTCCTCTGCATAAAATCCTAACCTCACTCAACCCCCCTCTGCAGCCTGTCTCCGCTCGGAGGGGAATCACTTTGTTTTAATGTATAATTGTATATGATGTGCTCTCTGTGGTTTTCCATTGTTTTATTCTTGCTTTTATTGCTTTTATTCTTTTCTCCCCATTTGTGGCCATGCATTGTGTGTGTGTGTGTGTGTGTGTGTGTGTGTGTGTGTGTGTGTGTGTGTGTGTGTGTGTGTGTGTGTGTGTGTGTGCGTGTGTGTGTGCGTGCGTGGTGTGTGCGTGTGTGTCTTTTCGGCGCTTGGATTTGATTTTGTCGAGATTTGCGCTATATAAATATTGTAATTATTATGTATGCATGTGCGTACGTATTATGTATGTATGTATGTATGTATACGCTTAGATTTATGTATGTATGTATGTATGCATGTATACGCTCAGCTTAGATTTATGTATGTAAGTATGTAAGCATGTATGTATGCATGTATACGCTCATATGTATGTAGGTATGTATGCATGTATACGCTCAGCGCTTAGATTTGATTTTATCAAGATTTTGCGCTATATAAATAAAATATATTATTATTATTATTATATGGAATTCGTTCCGAGCGCGGAGACGTCATCTTGAGAAACTGAAACTGAAACTCATTGAAGACAGCAGCAGGGAAGTTTCAGTCTTTTTCTCAAATTTTTTGTATCTAATGTTTGTTTGTTTGTAATCTTACGCTTGACAAAGGGCAGTTGGCCGAAAATTTGCGCCTGTCTTGTTTTGTTGTATTAAATACGTGTTCATATTCTTCTTTCGTGGGTTTTTTTTTTCTGGTTCCTGTTTGCTTGAAACTGAAACTGACTGTGCTGGTACGGTCTTAGCAACGTCAAATGCACTTTTCACTCTATATAGAAACTCGATTTGGAGCTGAAATTCGGTGATACTTTGTGGTTGTCGAGAATTCCAGCCCACAATATTCCAATCTTCAGTAAGATATACTCGTCACATCACCACGGCTACCGTTTTTGCATCATCATGTTTCTTTATTTCTCATCTGAACCAACCCATCAAAAAGGTCACATTCTTGACTGGATCATTTCTTGTGATCACCACAATTCAGCTACTGACAACTGCTTAGTTCTTTCTACCCGTCTAACTTCAGCCCTTCCATCTGACCACTCTGCAATTCTCTGTTCTCTCGACATTTCTCCTCCTTCCCGTACCATGCGCACAGTGACTCGACGCAATCTCAAATCTATCGACCTCTCTACATTTTCATCTGATGCCTCCCGTCTCCTTTCTGAAAAGTCACATAACCTTGCCGATGAATTCTATACTACTCTCCACCATCTTCTGGACACTCATGCTCCAGCCACAACCCGTCTTTTACCTGACCGCCCCCCTACCCCCTGGCTCACTCATGAGATAGCCTGTGCAAAACGTGCCCGCCGCAGAGCAGAGCGCCGTTGGAGCAAATCCAAACTCACTGTACAAAGGCAAATTTTCCAAGCCTCTAAAACAAAAGTATCCACCCTCATTGCATCAGCAAAAACAAGCTATTTCCAAACCAAAATCCTGAATGCCTCTTCTTCAAAAGAACTCTTTACAACCATGAATCATCTCCTTGGTACACGAAAAGATTTACCTCTCCCAACAAAACATACAAATGAAGAACTCCCATCTGTATTCTCCAAGTATTTCACCACCAAAATACAAACTCTTCGTGACAGGCTTGACAGGACACCCTGTCAACCATGCCCACCTGACCCTTCCTTCTCTGGCACACCTCTTACTACTTTTACCCCAGTCTCACAAGAAGAAATTTTCAACACAATCAGATCCATGTCGTTCAAAACCTGCGAACTGGATCCTCTTCCAGGTTCTCTCTACTCCGACTGTCTCCCTACTCTCCTCCCATTCATCACTGACATCATCAACACTTCTCTTCAAACTGGAACTGTCCCAGATTCTTTCAAGTCTGCTATTGTTCACCCTCTCCTCAAGAAACACAATTTAGACCCAAATGAACTGAAAAATTATCGGCCTATCTCTAATCTCTCTTTCTTGTCGAAACTCCTTGAAAAAGTTGTCCTCAACCAGCTGAACTCTCACCTGTCTGCCAACAATCTCCTCAATCCTTTCCAGTCAGCCTACCGCCAGTGCCATAGCACTGAAACTGCCCTACTACACATTCTCAACAATCTCCTCCTTGCTACTGATACTGGCAAAGTCTCTCTCCTCACACTCCTTGATCTGTCTGCAGCCTTGATACCATTGATCATGGTATTCTCCTTTCTAGACTTCATCATACTTTTGGCATCTCTGACATTGCTCTCTCCTGGTTCACTTCATACCTATCAAACAGAAAACAAACTGTTCTCATCAATGGCATTTACTCTCAACCTGCATACCTGACCTATGGTGTTCCACAAGGATCTGTCCTTGGCCCTGTTCTTTTCACTCTTTACACCTCCCCCCTGTCCACCATCATCAACTCCCACTCTATAAAACACCACTTCTATGCTGATGACACCCAACTTCAAGACAGTGACTCACCTGATAATATACAGCGTCTGTTGACTCGCACCACTGAGTGTTACTCGGACATTAAGAACTGGATGACACACAATAAACTTCAGCTTAATGACGACAAGACAGAAGCTATCCTCATTGGCACCCGTCAGAAACTTTCTCAGCTGCCTCCTCTTTCTCTCCCATTATGTAACACATCAGTCCCAATTTCTGATTCAGCTAAAAACCTTGGTGTCTGCATTGACTCTACCCTCTCCATGAACAACTTTGTTTCTCAAACTGCCAGATCTTGCTACTATCATCTCCATCGTATAAGGCTGATCAGGAAGTATCTCTCTGTCGAAACAACTGCAAAACTCGTTCTCTCCTTCATAATGTCTCGCATTGACTATTGCAATTCACTCCTGTCTGGTCTTCCTGCCTCCACCATTCACATCCTACAGCGCATTCAAAACAATGCTGTACGCCTTGTACTCAAAAAGAAAAAAGCTGACCACATATCTCCTCTCCTGGCACAACTTCACTGGCTCCCTGTATCAAAGCGCATACAATACAAACTAGACACCATGTTGTACAAAAGCCTCAATAACGCAGCCCCCGATTACCTGTCAAGCCTACTTGAGATCTATGTTCCCTCACGTACCCTCCGCTCTGCCTCCGATCCTCTGACTTTTCGCTTTCCACGCACTAAGCTCAATACCTATGGTCCACGAGCCTTCTCTGTTTCTGGTCCACTCTCCTGGAACAAACTTCCTCTCTCAGTCCGTCAGCAACCTACTTTTGTCTCCTTCAAGTCCGCTCTCAAAACCCACCTTTTCTCCTCTGCATAAAATCCTAACCTCACTCAACCCCCCTTCCCCCCTCTGCAGCCTGTCTCCGCTCGGAGGGAATCACATGGTTATAATATATAATTGTATATGCTATGCTCTCTATAATTTTCCATTGCTTTTATTCTTGCTTTTATTGCTTTTATTGCTTTTATTCTTTCTCCCCATTTATAACCATGCGTATGTGTGTGTGTGTGTGTGTGTGTGTGTGTGTGTGTGTGTGCGTGTGTGTGCGTGCGTGCGTGTGTGTCTGCTTCAGCGCTTAGATTTGATTTTATCAAGATTTTGCGCTATATAAATATTGTAATTATTATTATTATTTATCTGTCTCCCTCTGTCTGTATGTCTCCCTTTGTCTGTCTATCTGTCTGTCTGTCTGTCTGTCTGTTTGTCTGTCTGTCTGTCTGTCTCTCTCTCTCTCTCTCTCTGTCTCTCTCTCTCTCTTCGATTTCCCATTTTCATTCGTTGTTTTTTTTTCTTCCTTATATTTTTCTTCTTCTTTTCATTGTGTTCAAACAAAAAACTCTTCTCCAGCCTCCCAGACGATCAATAATCCGAACGTGACAGTGATGGGGTTAGTCATACAACAACAACAACAACAACAACAACAAAAGGACTGGCCGATAGTAAAAGTCATGCGACTAACGCGTGTTCGTGGCCCATACAGGATCAAGGTTTAAGTACACCTGTTAGGCCTGCATGTCATGTTGTGCTTACGAACAGATAGCACAAGATCTCGCAGATAACACTAACGTTTTAATGACTCATCTTCTGCGTCACTTCTGAGTCAGTGCACGATGCTCCTGTCAGCTTTGAGAGATAAACGAACACACACACACACACACACACACACACACACACACACACACACACACACACCACACACACACACACACACACACACACACACACACACACACACACACACACACACACACACACACAAATAGATAGACAGATAGGCAGACAGATAGATAGATAGCTACATTTTTTGATATAACGAAAGCATACGATCAAGTGTGGCACTCCAGATTGTTATTTAAATTTAAAAGTATTGGGCTGACAGGTCACATTTTATACTATGTTAAGTGTTTCTTAGAAAACAGAGTATTTCAAACGAGGATTGAAAATGTATATTCCATGAAACGAATTCTTCAAATGGGTATCCCTCAGGGATCCGTTATAGCTCCCCTTCTTTTCATGATCTGCATGACTTACCCAGTAAAGTATCTAATCATGTAGTTTTAGCTCAATATGCTGACGATTTATGCATGTGGATGCAGGTAAATATGAAAAGGAAAACTCCTTTGCGCTGTATTAATTACACGCAAATGCTATCAATTAGAACTTGATAAAATAGCACGATACATGGTAGAAAATGGGTTGCATCTATCCCTGGAAAAATCAAAATAGTTTTATTTAATAATGGAGCTAACCCAGTAAATATTCCCACTTTCAAACTGGGAGATACTCTTCTTCAGTTTAACGAGTCAATTAAATTCTTAGGAGTTTTTCTTACAGCAAAATTATCTTGGAATCAGCATATTGAATACTTATTAACCAAAGCTCAAAAAAGTTTAAATTTCTTAAAAATAGTTCGCAAACAGACATGGGGTCAAGATTCATCAACACTTGTTCATCTTTGTAAATCGCTTGTTAGATCTATCTTAACCTATGCCCAAGAAATCATCTTCAGTGCACCGAAACACTTACTAAAAAAACTGCAGAGCATAGATTGTAAAGGTTTCAAACTTGCACTGGGTCTTCCAATGCATGCTTCCTGTCTTCGCACATATAATGAAATCAAACTGTTGCCATTTGATGAACAAAGGAAAGTCGCTTCTACTAAATTTTTGTTAAGACACACCACCGTAGAAAACATCTCTGAAACAGAAATTAAACTGAGATCGGATACCGACTTTCCAAAAAGAGCTAAATCAATATCTTCACAGGTCACTCTTGCAACATACACATCTGACGTCATGAAAGGCTCAGGAATTGATCTACACGTAGATCCTGTATCTATAAGACCTTCCTTTTCGCCAGTACCCAATTGGGAACTCGAAGAGCACAATTTGACGTACACCACACTAATTTAAAAAAAGAAGACAATATAAACTTACTGGCAAGTCAGGTTAACCCGTTAGACTACTTATATTCCGATCATTTGAAAATTTACACTGATGGATCAGCAATTGAAAGAAAAGCAGGCTCAGCGTTTTTAATACCTGCTCTCAAAATTGAAAAATCTTTCTACATAGGACTTGATAAATCTGTCTTTACAGCTGAACTCTTTGCAATATTAATGGCTTTAAACTTTATGATAAGTCTTCCTAGGACAATTTTTCAGATACTTTTTTGCGTTGATTCAAAATCAGTACTTCAGGCTCTTGAATTATCAAAATTACAAACAAGATCAGAAATGATTCTGGAAATTAGTCACTTGATTCATAATTTATCTTTAAGAGGCACTGATATTACTTTCTGCTGGATACCTTCTCATAGTTCTTTTCGTTATAATGATAAAGTTGACAGGGCTGCCAAACGGGGAGCTATTAACTCACCAGATTCAAACAATATCCAGCTTTCTCTCTCGTTGCACGAGAATTACACTTTAGTAGACAACTACGTCTGGAAGCAGTTCCAATTAAAACAGAAAAAGTATGATAAATGTCACATGAACTTTGAAGTTAGCAAAATACTTAAGCAGCTTCATGCCAGCAGAATTGTACAATCCCTTATGTACAGATGGAAACTTGATGCATTCAAAACAAAATACACCAAGAACATAGTGTGTCTGTGTGGAAAGAAGATAACACATAGTCACATACTTCCTTGCGTTAAAGTAAAACGACATATTCCAACACTATCTATGAGTACAGTTTCTGACATATTTGCCTCATCATCATTACTGTATGAATTTTTTGTTAACCTGTCAAAAAGTCCTATAGCGAATTACCTTTAAAATGTTATTTCACTTGTTCACTGTTATGGTTAGTCAATTATTAGTTTTATTTTTTCTTCGTTTCTTCCAGATATTTATTAATTTGTTTCTTAGTTTGTTTGTTAAATCGTTAATTATGGTAACATTATTTGTTAGTTTTACCTTCCACTCTTCAAAACTGTTGTTTTCTGGATCATCTTTTCTCAAATTCAAAATTGACAATTTTCAAATATCCTCTTCACTCCTCCTCTATCACCCCCCCCCCTCTTTTTTGTTGTTGTTGTTGTTGTTGTTGTTGTCTAAAATCACTTTAGTGAATAGACATTAAATCAAAGACCACCACCACATACGTACATACATACACACATACATATAGACATACATGCATGCATACATACATACACACACAGATAGATAGATAGATAGATACATACATACATACATACATATATACAAACATGCATGCATACATACATACATACATACATACATACATACATACATACATACATACATACATGCATACATACGTACATACATACATGCATACATTCATGCATGCAAACATACATACACACATACATATACACATACACACACTTTTCTCTTTGCGCCTGTTGATTTTAAAGTTTTGTCTTTGAGGTAAATTAAATCGTCTGTCAACATGTGACAGATCAACGCAAACATATCACAGTGCAGGTGATGACGGTTCTGAAATAAACAACAGTTTCTGTGAGATCTTCCCCCCTCCCCCCCCCCCACCCCCCAGTAATATAGGCCTATATGACACAAGCAGTAATCAGTGTTTCAGTTTATCTAGGGAGTACAATTTGACTTTGTTCAAAAGGGATTCATTGCACACGGATGAATTTCTGGCAATGTTCAAGTCTTAAGCCTCCACAGAGTCTTGTGCACAGAAAGTGTGTTGCAATGAGTTTCACTTGCAGTCTCAGTATCCCAAGGCGACATCTCCGCGCTCGGAACGAATTCCATATGCATTAAAGTCACAGGTGTCATGTGTATGGTAATCATGGCACAAGCCTTAAGCCTGCACATAAACCCATGAGCTAGCCAGGTCCTGTTGCAATGAGGAGAGAGGGACGGGACCAATGCAACACTAAGCTGTCAACTTCAGAATGATTGGAGTATCAAATGCGGCTGCAAACAGGTAAGTTTTTGGTGTTTTTTTTAACCCTTTGACCCCTGCACCCTGTCTACCAACTGCAAAAACTGAACCCTTTCATTCCCTCACCCTATCCACCAGCTTCTTGCAGGAAGCTGGTGAATAGGATGAGAGAATCAAAGGGTTAAGTGTCTGCTTTGCTAGCCTGGTTGGCAATGCAGGATGATGGTGGACAGGGTGTGGGAGTCAAAGGGTTAATATTGCCGGCTGGGATTGAACTCGAGACATCAGACCTTAAATCCACAGCCATATCAAAAGAGCTATCCACCCTGTTAAGAGGAATGGGAGGAGACAGCGGTGGAGGAGGTATGGTGATGTGGGAGTTATACAAGTCACGTTTCAATTACCGTTACTGTTAGTTTTGCTTAAAGTCCAGCAGTCTGCGTAGAGCAATATTAGGGCTATAACCATTTCAAAACACACAATAGTTTAACACTGTTACTGTTATCCTATAAACATTTCAAAATATACCAAAAAGAAAAAGAAAATTAAGTATACATATCAATGTATTCACGCACATAATCTAAGGACATGCCCCATGGCGCTGACCACTCTGTCCAATTTATCGCACAGGGGATTTTAAAAAACACACCTGAATACAAATTTAAGCACAACTAAGGATACCAAAACATGAATAAAAACGAGCCTAAATTACCTAAAATTGTTTAAGCGTGTATCATTTCCCTAGAGCCAAAAATGCACTTAATACATACTGAACACATACGCTCGTATAGGTGTATGGACCATCATCATCATCATCATCATCATCATCATCACGTGCCCTGCCGCATGGCGTTGGCGACCATGGACTTCCAACCATCTCTATCTCTCGTTGCCCCCAGCATCTCCCCCACCCTCTTCATCCTCATCCACCTTGCAAGTCCGTCCAGCATTCTCTCCCTGGGTCTACCCGGTGCTCTCTTTCCCTCCAGCTTTCCCGTTGTGACCAGGTGCTCCAAATCCCCCTTCCTCATAAAATGGCCTATAAATGTTGCTTGTCTTTTCCTAATCTTCCTTATCAGTGATCGACTTGTGTCTGCCTCCATCAAGACTGTCTCATTTGTTTTCTTTGCTGTCCATGGTACTCTCAACATTCTTCTGAGAAACCACATCTCGGCTGCCTCAATCCTGCTCTGGCTTTGCTTGCTGACTGTCCACGCCTCACATCCGTAAAACAGTATTGGTTCTATATAACATTCAAGGACTCTCTTTCTGATGTTAATTGATAGGCATTTGTTGGCAAGAATGCTTGTCATCTTCTTGAATGCTGTTTTGGCTTGGCCGGTTCTGCCAGCTATTTCCGATGTGCATCTGCCGTCTGATGAAATGACCGTTCCCAGGTATTTGAGCTTACTAACCTGTGTCAAGGTTGTGCCATTTGCTGTTATTTTGCAGGAGGGGATTTCCTGTTTTTTACTGATCACCATGACTTCAGTCTTCCTGCTGTTTAGTTCCAACCCCTTACCTTTGCTTTCTGTTTCTAGTATATTCACAAGGTTTTGTAGGTCCCTTTCATTTTCTGCAATTAGCACGGTGTCATCTGGGTACCGAATGTTGTTTATCATTTTCCCTCCAACCTTTAATCCAGGGTCTTCTTCTAGGTTTCTCATGATGTTTTCGCTGTATAGTGAAAACAGATCTGGTGACAAAACACAACCCTGTCTGACTCCTCTTTTGATGTTTTGAAAAGAGCTTATATTGTTTTCTATTCTCATTGCAGCTATTTGATCCCAGTATATATTCCTGTTTATTCGTAGATCTTTTCCATCGACATTGAGTCTCTCCAGTTGGTTGATCAATTCTTCATGTCGTATCCGATCGAAAGCCTTGGTATAATCAACAAAGCATAAATACAAATCCTTATTCATCTCAACTGACCTCTCTATGATAGTTCTTAGGATGTATATGGCATTAATAGTTCCTTTCCCCTCCACAAATCCACACTGTTCTTCTGCTATTTCTCTTTTGATTCTATTCCTTGTCCTCATCATGATTATTCTTAACAGGATTTTTGTTACATGACTCATCAAACTGATTGTGCGATGGAGTTCGCATTCTATAGCCCCTGTCTTCTTTGGAAGTGCAATGAAAATTGATTTCGACATATCTTTGGGGATTTTTCCTGTGTCATAAATTTCATTTAGGAGGACTGTTATTTTTTCTATGCCAAATTCCTCCAGGGCTTCAATCATCTCTGTAGTAATGTTGTCTGGTCCTGGGGCTTTTCCTGGTTTCATCTTTTTCAGTGCTGCTCTGACTTCACCTTTCATTATGGGTGGTCCATCAAAGTTCTTTTTTATAATATGTTCTTCGTTTCTGTCATCCTCAAAAAGGTCTTTAATGTACTCTCCCCATCTGTCTAATACCTTGTCTTTTTCCATGATAAGCGTGCCATCTTTTGATTTTAAGCAACCAGTTGATGTGCATGTATTTTTCCTGTGAACAATTTCTTCAATTCGTCTGTACATACCCTGAGGATTTATTTTGTGTCGTTCTTCTATCTCTTTGCATTTTGTGTTCAGCCAAGCTTCCTTAGCTTCATTGCACCTATACCTGATTTCTTTGTTTATCTTCCTGTATATCTCCTCGTTTCTCTTTGCCTTCCTCCTTTTCTCCATCAGGCCCAAAATTTCATTAGTCATCCAGCTCTTTTTTGCTTTTCTATTAGCCTTAGGGATTTCCTCACAAGCTTCATTTATAGAACTTCTCAACTTTGTCCATTGTTCCTCACTGTCACCAACTTCTTCCAGAGCACTGAATTTGTTTTGAACATGTACATTAAATTTTTGACGTATCATTTCATCTGTCTTCAAGAGTCCAAGGTTTAGTTTGATGTTGCTTTTGGTCTGTTTCCTTTTCCTCAATTTCAGCCTAAACCTTCCCACTACCGGATTGTGGTCACTGTAGCAGTCTGCGCCTGGTAGTGTTTTTGCTGGTAGTAAAGAATTTCTAAATCTTTGTTGATCAGGATGTAGTCAATTTGATTTTTGGTATTATCTCCTGGACTCATCCAAGTCCATTTTCTTCTGTTAGGCTGCTCAAACCAGGTGTTTCCTACTATGAACTCATTCATCTGTGCCCATTCTACAAGCTTCCCCCCTCTTTCGTTTTGTGTACCAAGGCCATGAGGTCCAACTATATCCTCCACCCTATCCTGTCCCACTTTAGCATTAAGATCTCCCATTATGACTGTAACTTCCTGTGATTTACATTGGACCTTGGCCATCTCTAAAACTTCGTAGAAGTTGTCGATGTCTTCCTGAGTACTTGCGGATGTTGGTGCATACACCTGTATGATGTTGATATCAAAAGGTTTCCCTCCAAATTTGACCAGTAAAACTCTGTCGGACACTGTCCAGTATCCTTTAACTGCTTTTGATTTGTCTTTGTCCATTATGATGCCTACTCCTCTTTCATGTGAATTACCACCAGAGTATATCACTGTATATTCTCCTGATGTTATCATGCCTGCCCCCTTCCATCTCATTTCCCCTAGTCCTAAAATATGATGTTAAGCCATTCCATCTCCATTTGATGTTGTCTAATTTACCTTTCTGCAGCATTGTTCTTACATTCCATGTTGCCACCTTGGTGTTGAATTTAATCTTGGTTTTGGTCGCAGTATCTGGCTGACGGTCTGGTATCACCTGTGCCGCATGACAGTCCCTACCGGACGAAGGTGCTCCACAGGAGCACCTATTGACGTCGTTAACTTTCTTCTTTATTCTTCCTCTGTCCATGGATTTCCTGGGGAAAAGTACGATGGTGGTTTCCCCTTGCCTTCCATCGGTTTTTTATTTTAGGGTTGACTCCCTTAGCCTTACTCTCTCCCGAGATGTCCACAAGGCAGTGGAGCTATTTACCCATAGCTTGGGGATCTGGTTCGTGGGCACCAGGGAGTGTCCACACGCCGGTGGGCCTGCATGCCTCACGTCTGGGGGCCAGACCTCCTTCGAGTCCTACGAGATTCAGCCTGAGTCCGTGAGGTGCTCAGTTACCGCCTGTCGCCACGAGGAGGCACAGCGTAGGGCTTGCTGATGGAGAGGCTATGTACTGACAGGAAGAGACTTATGCATTGCTCTTCTTTTCGCACAGCAATGCTAGCCAGCGGTGCAGGCCGAAGCCGACACACTAGACGCATCACATCTGCCAATATGAATGGACCAAGGCAGAAACCAATAGGAAGAAATGACAGAAAGTAAAGGAACAGGGCAGAAACAAAACGAGTGACAGAAAAGAGGAAATTTATAGCACAGAATTTCCAGAAGGTGGGGATACCATCTATACTGGAAGAGCTTAGTCCCAAGTGGTCTAGTGGTTAGGTTTTCGCAATCTCACCGTGACGGCCGGGGTTCGTTTCCCCGCTAGGGAATTTTTTAGAAGGGATGGGCGCCGCCCTCGTGGTGCTGGCCCCGGGAAAAGTTGAGGTCACTGCCACCTCACTCCCCTACGACCCCAGAGTTATGGAACTATCTAGGTAGGACCTCAGGATCTGACCAACTCATGGGTTTATGTGCAGGCTTTAAGGCTTGTGCCGTGATCATTCTGAATCTTCTCCATCACATAGCGCCTGTGACGTTAGTGCATATGGAATTCATTCCGAGTGCAGAGATGCCATTTTGAGAAACTGAAACTAAAACTGAAACTGAAAGAGCCCCTGGCATCCTCACAGGGGCACATGTTTCAATTAACAGTTAGAGAGGCAGATACACTTCATATGTTATATATATATATATATATATATATATATATATATATATATATATATATATATATATATATAATATATATATATAATAATTATATCTATACCATGCTTCCTGTTTAGTTGCAGACTATCAGTGTCATCTCCCCACAACACCTTCCTGGTACAAGCACATAGATAAGATGAAGTAAAACATGTAACTAACAAACTGTTTACCTTTATCACAATAATATTTCCAACGTTTACATATAAATTGACTATCGTCTCTTCAGAATTCTCACTCCATGGATGCATGCATGCATAAACATTCTGAAACATTTTCTTCACACACTCACACACAAACACACACACACACACACTCACACACGCACACACACACACACACACACACACACACACACACACACACACACATACACACACACACAGAGCACCCACACGGACACAGTCATCATTCTGTTCCAAGCACCACAACAGAAAACAAAATGCAATATTTCTTCATATATTTTTATTATTATTATATCTTCATTAGTATCTAATTCTTGGCATGAAATTGACGATGCGCAGAAAGAAAGGAAAGCAGAACCTTTCAATAAACATCCTCACACTCATTATCGTCCTTCATAACTACTGTTCCTCATTGTCGTATGTAAATACGAACGCTATCCTTCACAGTTTTTAAGCAAAGATATCTTTCAAGATGAGCAATTTTTAAGCAAATATATCTTTCAATATGACTTTTCCAAAACACGATACAAACAGTTCTTAATACTTTCACTCCTGCACTCAATCCACCAGCTGCAAAAAAATTAACCCTTTCACTCCCTCACCCTATCCATCAGATTCCTGCAGGAAGCTGGTGCATATGGTTAGGGATTCAAAAGGTTTAAGTTTTTTGCTTTGTTGTCAGGCTGACAATGCAGGATGCTGGTGAATAGAGTGAGGGAGTCAAGGGGTTAAGCAAATATATCTTTCAAATCAATATCACTTCTCCAAAACACGATACAAAGACAGTCACGTTTGATTCCGTTTTCTGTCTATAACTTTGTATGTTGTGCATAGCTCTTAAACATCACAGTTTTCAAAAAAATATCTGAGTTCACAAAATACCAGATAGAAAAATATGCTTGTTATGTTTCATCAAGGGACCTGGCTTACCAAATTATTCATGAGGAATTTTTTTTTTCTGAATGAGACAAGTTGCTGCCATAATGTAAGTAATGACCCAAAACAGTTGCCATTTCACTGGTCGTTCAATACAATGTTCACTAAAAAATTATATCGGGCAAGTGCAGTTCTCATATTCCATACTTCGAATATTTATTAGTGTTTTAGCTTCATTACTGACAGAGTGCAATATATCTTCTCACAAAATATGTTTTGTAATGCAGTGTGTTCATATTTCCTGGCAATACATTTATTATATAACACAATGTGTTGATACTTCTTGAAAATCTTTATGTATGTATATAGTTTTTTGTAGTCATCAGGTTAACTTGGTATGTGATGCATAGCTCTTATTACAAGAGTAATTAGAATTCAGTTTGCCTTTACACCAACAGTTATTGGACTTTACAGTTCATTTTTACACAAAAATTATTTAACAAATTCACAGTTACCAATAAGTTTGTTCATTCTATCGGTCAGTATCCCTCTGTATCTTCCAGTCTTTGGGTTCCATTTTTTTCCCATTCTGATTCTCCCTCTGTGTCTTCCAGTCTTGTGGTTCCCTTTTTTCCCATTCTGATTCTCCCTCTGTATCTTCCAGTCTTGTGGTTCCCTTTTTTCCCCATTCTCATTCTCCCTCTGTATCTTCCAGTCTTGTGATTCCCCTTTTCCCATTCTGATTCTCCCTCAGTATCTTCCAGTCTTTGGGTTCCCTTTTTTCCCATTCTGATTCTCCCTCAGTATCTTCCAGTCTTTGGGTTCCCTTTTTCCCCATTCTGATTCTCCCTCTGTATCTTCCAGTCTTATGATTCCCCTTTTCCCATTCTGATTCTCCCTCAGTATCTTCCAGTCTTTGGGTTCCCTTTTTTCCCATTCTGATTCTCCCTCAGTATCTTCCAGTCTTTGGGTTCCCTTTTTTCCCATTCTGATTCTCCCTCTGTATCTTCCAGTCTTGTGGTTCCCTTTTTTTCCCATTCTCATTCTCCCTCTGTATCTTCCAGTCTTGTGGTTCCCTTTTTTTCCCATTCTGATTCTCCCTCTGTATCTTCCAGTCTTTGGGTTCCCTTTTTTTCCCATTCTCATTCTCCCTCTGTATCTTCCAGTCTTGTGGTTCCCTTTTTTTCCCATTCTGATTCTCCCTCTGTATCTTCCAGTGTTGTGGTTCCCTTTTTTTCCCATTCTCATTCTCCCTCTGTATCTTCCAGTCTTTGGGTTCCCTTTTTTTCCCATTCTCATTCTCCCCCTGTATCTTCCAGTCTTTGGGTTCCCTTTTTTTCCCATTCTCATTCTCCCCCTGTATCTTCCAGTCTTTGGGTTCCCTTTTTTCCCATTCTCATTCTCCCTCTGTATCTTCCAGTCTTTGGGTTCCCTTTTTTTCCATTCTCATTCTCCCTCTGTATCTTCCAGTCTTTGGGTTCCCTTTTTTCCCATTCTCATTCTCCCTCTGTATCTTCCAGTCTTTGGGTTCCCTTTTTTCCCATTCTCATTCTCCCTCTGTATCTTCCAGTCTTTGGGTTCCCTTTTTTCCCATTCTCATTCTCCCTCTGTATCTTCCAGTCTTTGGTTCCCTTTTTTCCCATTCTCATTCTCCCTCTGTATCTTCCAGTCTTTGCGCTTCTCTTTTCTTCCATTCTCATTCTCCCTCTGTATCTTCCAGTCTTTGCGCTTCCCTTTTCTTCCATTCTATTCTCCCTCTGTATCTTCCAGTCTTTGCGCTTCCCTTTTCTTCATTCTGATTCTCCCTCTGTATCTTCCAGTCTTTGCGCTTCCCTTTTCTTCCATTCTGATTCTCCCTCTGTATCTTCCATCTTTGCGCTTCCCTTTTCTTCCATTCTGATTCTCTCCCTCTTGCTAATCTTCCAGTCTTTGGGTTCCCCTTTTTTTTCCATTCTGATTCTCCCTCTGTATCTTCCAGTCTTTGCGCTTCCCTTTTCTTCCATTCTCCCTCTGTATCTTCCAGTCTTTGGGTCCACCCCCCCCCCCCACCCTCCCACCTATTTTTCATTCTGATTTTTCTCAGCTGCACAACGTTTTCCCCACTGTGTAAGGCAGTATGTTTTGCACAGTCTGCAAGACTCCATCTTCGGTGGGCATGAAAGCTTGGTTCCAGCAAGGCACTGCCATGACTTACAGGGTGTTTAAGGTGCTTATCTGATTTCTGTGTGCATACACACACGAAGGGGGTCTAGACACTGGCATCCAGTCTTTTTTTGTCTCTCTCGACTATACGATTACAAAATGCTGCCATTTCCTTTTCTTGCACTTCCATTTTCTTTAATCGTTTACCTTTTTTTTTTTTTTTTAAGGATGTTTTGCTTCACCTTTTACTTTCTTGACAATGCTGGCCTCATACCAAACAATGTCAAGTCTGAAAGGGTTAAAACAATATACAGACGAATGTGCAAGTCTATGGAAAAACAATGATGTCGTTCACCTTAAATTTAAGCAATATTGACAGAAACATTTATTATGGCACAGTTCATTGCCTCGAGTGAATTATCAGAAAATTCAAAGACAACAGTCAATAATTTTTAAAACAATAATACGCAAAAATATGATTTTTTTTTTAAAAGATGAGACCAAGACTGATAGACAGACAGGCTCAGACACAAAGAAAGTGGTAGCAAGACATAGAATTTAAAATAATGACAATGATAACAAGATAGAATTTAAAATAACGACAATGATAACAAGATAACAAGACAACTCAAGAGAGAGAGAGAGAGACAGAGAGGAGGGAGGGAGAGACACGCACACAGACAGCCACACAAAGACAGCCACAGACAGACTGACAGACAGCCACAGACAGACAGACAAAGTTAATACAGAGGTAATAATAACAAAGTAATTTTCTGAAGAAAAGAGAGAGACACACAGAGACAGACAGACAGACAGATTGACAGAGAGAGAGACAGACAGATTGACATAGAGGGGGAGAGACAGAGAGAGAGAGACAGACAGACAGAGAGAGAGAGAGAGATCAGTTAGGTTTGTCTAATTCTTTTTAACTTCTCTGGTTTTCTGGCTCTTCTGGAACTTTGTTGTTCATGTCACGCTGACAAACATTAAACACATTTTCACACATAAACCTACAAAAAATCTTAAGAATGTGTCGCATACAGCTGTAAGATATAATCATACAACATTGAGAAGCAGTGTTTGTGTGACTCAGATAACATTCTCCTGCTGAATTCCCCCTACTACCCCAATCCAAACAAATGCAACTCATTAACGTACAAGATATACTGATATGTAAAACAAAAATTCATAATTAGCACTGACACCCACCCAAAAACACAACTGCAATACAGTTGAACGTACATTAATCAATACAGACTGATTGTAATACTACTTGAAAAAAAATACATGTAAAGGTTGGCAAAAATACAGATTGCTGAAAAGCAAGCTGATATCCGTTCCTGCAATCATTTCTGACACCACTGAAACCATGGTGGGAATTTTGTAGTCATTTGTAAAAGTTTACCAAAACATGGAGAAGCAACAACAGCACACACACACACACACACACACACACACACACACACACACACACACACACACACACACACACACACACACACACACACACACTGAGACATTATATTAGCCACATCAGAAAGAAATTATGCAAATTCATGCACATTCACACAAAACGTTTGGAACTTTCAACATAAAGACACCATTAACAAACATCAGTTTTTTGAAAAGTGACAACAGTAACAACAGACATGTAACAACTACCAGTACCTCTGACACTTTCATGTAAAATCAACAACAACACCAACAACAATTGCAGCAGAAAGACAAACTACAAGGCAGTTAAATCATACCAATAAATTTGTTATAAAATTCTTCACTCATGAATTCACTGACCAGCACACACACACACACACACACACACACACACACACACACACAACACACACACACTCCCTCTCTCTGTGAATCTAGTCCACTGAATGGCCTCCAACTTCAATAATGACATCTCAGCAAGTCGATCACAAAAGAACGATAGAATCATGAAACCACCAACGGAAGAAAATCCATGAAAAAAGAACCAAATTTAGAGAGCAAATCTGAAACAGTAACGAAGTAACACAGCACAACAATCATCAATACTCTCATGCCACTTTCTATTAAAACACATATAATCACTGTCAGTATCACCACTATGAAACAAAACATTTAAAAAGGCAGTGACAACCACATCATCTTCATTGTATGACTCTCATCATTTTAACAGTGTACAAATACATTGAGTCTGATGCTCAAAGACTAGTTTATAAAGTTTCACCTTTTCTTTTTTTGCTTTGTTTTGGTTTTTAGTTTTTTGGTACAAGTCACAATACAGCTACGGAACAAACTTCATTTCTATCACTATAAATTCTAACAAGGAAAGAAGAGGGAAAAGAAAAATGAAAAAAATGGAAGCAAAAAAAAAAAGAAAAAAAAAAGAAAGAACAAAAAGAATGAGAAAATAGAAAGAAGATGCAGAGACAGTAAGAAACAGAACAAAAAACAAACAAACAAACAAACAAAGAAAACAGAAAGGAAGAACAACTAAACACAAAGAAAGTCTATGTATAATAATGATATAGATCAGGTGTGACCAGTTGTTCTATCAAATTTGAACACAATAAAAAATTCAAACACATTACATACATCAATTTGATGAAATGAATGTGTACTGTCAAGAACGCATGCAAACATAATCTGCACCCACAATCACAAGGGTTGTTATATTTTTGTTGTTGTTATTGTTGTTTAAAGCCCAGCTGACTGTGCAGAGCCATATCAGGGCTATAACCGCTTCAAAACATACAAAACTTCAACAGGAAAAGAAAAAGAAAAGAAAATGAAGAACACATATCAAAGCATTCGTGCACATAATCACAAGGATGAAACATGCCTTTCAACATCATTGTTAAGCAACAACAAAAATGAACTGAAAGAAAGTTCATACATGAAAAATGATTGTCATTATTTTTTGAAACGGTGGAATACCTTGAGCTGATGAAAATACATAAACAAATTAAAGAACAAACAAATAAATAAAATTGAAAAAAAAGAAAGAAAAACTGGCTGTCCCATGATCATGCAGGTGTAGGTGAATGAAGTGGCTGAGACTCAACTTCCCTCAGGCTAGCATTATGAGGGTGGTGCCCTTCTCTCTCCCTAGCTGCTTTGCCTTCCCCAACCCTGAATACCTGCTACCCATTCACAGTCACATGGACTGGAGGCTACATGCATACAATTTTTCTTGGTGGGATTCACACCCAAGCAAACCCGAAGAGCCAGAACTGGAAGCAAGGACTCTACAAATCTCTATGCTAATCTGCTTCAAAAATTTCACAGACCCCAGGAAGATCGAACTCCCTGACCTCCTGATTTATGCGACAAGTGCACTAACCATGAAGGTATGGAGGCTTCCTCAAAACGAACAAAATAAACGAATAACTAAAGATACACAGATTTTCATTAAGTACTGCTCATATGACATGGATGTTTTGCTTTTCTCTTTTTTGTTATGTTATTTTTCACTGCCTTTTTAATTCTACAGCTCATATTGTTTTTGTGAAAAAGCAATCAACCGAGTGTGACCTGCAGTTTTTTTTGTGTGTGTAATCAGAACAGAATTGCACAGCTTTCTTTAAAACTGAACTGTAACCCTGGTACTCCTCATGCTGAAACTGAAACACGCATGTGAACACAATGGTAAATATAAGTCTTGTCAACAAACACAACATGGTTAAGTCATTACAATGGTAAAAATAAGTCTTGTCAACAAACACAACATGGTTAAGTCATTACAGTGGTAAAAATAAGTCTTTTCAACAAACACAACATGGTTAAGTCATTACAGTGGTAAATATAAGTCTTTTCAACAAACACAACATGGTTAAGTCATTAGTTTTAAGTTTCTCCAACACAGCATCTCCACATTCCGAATAGTTTATATGCACTGACACCACTAAGGCCATGCAATGGAGAAGGTTAAAAATGTTCATGGCATAAGCCACAAACCTGCCCATTAGCCGTAAGCTCTGGCAAAGCCTTGAGGAAAACTGTGGCCCACCTTTTTCTTTTCTTTCTTTTACTGTTGTTTAAAGTCCAGCCGACAGTGCAGAGCCATATCAGAGCTATAACCACCTCAAAACACACAAAACTTCAACAGGAAAAAAAAAGAAAAAAAAAGAGTAAGGACATGCCCCCGGCGTAGGACCATTCCGTCCAATTTATCGCACAGGAAAAATTTAAAAAACACACCTGAATACAAATATAAGCATACATAAGGACACCAAAACATATATAAAAACAGGCATAAATTACCTAAAATTGCTTTCGCATATCTCGCCTCCTTAGAGCCAAAAATGCACTGATACGTGTACCCAATCATCAATCCGAAGAAAAAGTACGTAAGACTTTATAAAAAAAAAATACAGGTGAATGGACCAGTAAGGCAAAAAATGAGTAGAAATGACAGAAAGCAAGGCAACAAGGCAGAAACAAAGATGGCCCACCTAGGGTTGAACTCATGACCCTGGCATTGTAAGCATAATGCTCTGACCCTTTGACTCCCGCACCCCATCCACCAACTGCAAAAACTTAACCTTTTGATTCCCTTGACCTATCCACCAGCTTCCTGCAGGAAGCTGGTGGATAGGCCAAGGGAATCAAAAGGTTTAAGTTTTGCTAGCATGGTTGGCAATGCAGAATGTGGTGAACAGGGTGCAGGAGTCAAAGGATTAATCAACTGAGCAAACCTGACCATTAAAGTCATTACATCAAATAAGTTACACTGTACAATGAAATCAATATCAAACATATTAAAATCACTATCAAACGTATTTCATGGAAAAAATATCCTGCAGAGTCCATACATCTTCCACTTTTTAAGAAACTAAATCCAAACATCTTATCAAACATATTTAAAATCACTAGCAAACATATTTCATGGAAAATATATCCTGCAGTCTATAGATACTTGTCAACAAGGAGCCATTTTTCAAGAAACTGAATCCAAACATTTTGAGAACTGAAATCTTTTCATAACAGATCACCTAATCACTTAATCATTAAAAACACACACACACACACACACACACAATTAAGCTAATATCAAAGTCTTTCCAATATCAAAACACTTTCCATTAACATCAACACCAAAGCATCTGTTATAGACTGATAATAATATTCAGACAACAAGTGTCTTCCCACACTTACAAATATGTCAACAATACCACAGCAACAAATGCTAAAAACAAACTAACATACATGCCAAGTGTAAAAACACCCTGCAAACACCAACCTGTATTTCACATAAGCACTTCACTTCCTTGCACGGCACAGCCATCAAACACACAACATTTACAATATTCCAATTATGAAAATATCATAAGTTAGATCACATCAAATGAACCAATCACATGTCATTATCCAATACTCAAAATACTCCATTCTAGAACCTTCACACTGGATCATGAAAACAGATAATTCCTTTATATCACCACTAAACAATTTCAGTTTCAAACCTCGTAATTTACTCAAAAATGAATAATGCTTTGTGATGGCAATCTGGCTGGGTACCCCAGTCAAACACAAATCTTCGTTTCCAATGCCGAGTTTGTTCAAGACAAAGTCCTCCCACTCAAACAAGTCCATAGCGTTCCACTCAAATCTATCAGTAGTTACCTAGCAATCTCCCTGAGCCTGCGTAAAACAGTGTGTGATGGTAAGGTCTTGAAACACTAAAATGATACACAGCAGACTCTAATCAGAAAAAAACACGAAAGAAGAATATGAACGCGTATTTAATACAACAAAACAAGACAGGCGCAAATTTTCGGCCAACTGGCCTTTGTCAAGCATAAGATTACAAACAAACAAACACTAGATACAAAAAATTTGAGAAAAAGATTGAAACTTTCCTGATACTGTCTTCAATGTCTCACAATACCATGCTAGCATGGTTTGTTTGTTTGTAATCTTACGCTTGACAAAGGCCAGTTGGCCAAAAATTTGCGCCTGTCTTGTTTTGTTGTATTAAATACGCATTCATATTCTTCTTTCGTGTTTTTTCTGATTCCTGTTTGCTTGAACGCGGGCAGTCACACTTGTTTTGGATGGCAGACTCTGCTCAGACTATATCAAAGGCGCTCTTCGCACTTCATGATATAAATCTAAGGGAAGGAACTTGTACATGCAAATGCAGATGCTTAACACTGTAAGTATACAATAATTCATTGTAAGGACCAGTCGCAATTCAATAACAGTTTCCTGTAATACTAATAGTTCACAAGTTTTGCCCTTTGTTTTTACTGAATCAGGCAATTATGAATCATCAACATGACCCACTCTTGATAGTAATCAGGCAAACAACACAAAATTAATAACAACAAAATGAACTTCCTAATGAACATGCAGCAACACAGCACACAGTGTGTAGCACAACAGACATTTAATAAAATGGATCAAATCACACAGCAAGATGAAGGCTTACAAAAACATTAACAGGTAGCTGCAGAAATATCAGTACATTATTATCATCTTAATATTACTTGCACATGAAAAGGCTTTCAAATACAGTAACAGGTAGCTGCAGAAATATCAATACATTATTATTCTAATATCACACACACACATACACACACATACGCACGCACGCTTAGAAAACCCTGCTGTCTGCCTTTTGATTTGTAAAAAAGTAAATGATGACCGAGTCCGAATGGGTCATGCAAAACATGGACATTCCCCCCTTTGCTTGATGAATCCAGTGGCATCGGGAGCTTGGGAAGTGACTGTCCAAAGAGTGGCAAGGCGCTGGTGCTCCAGGTTCCATCTGTATCCCCGTCGTGTTTCTTGTTACCAACTACTTTTACCAAAGTTTTACATCAACACCCACCTCAGATGATACAATTGACAGAAATGTGTAATCACCACTCCACAAAACTGAGGGAAGGGGATGATGGATGATGGCTGACAATGAGATCATGAGACATTGATGATCTGTCTGTCTGTTCAAGTGGCTGGCTACTGTTAATCACAGAGTTACTGTTACTGCTGTTTAAAGCCCAGCCGACTGTGCACAGATAGCTGTTTCAAAACACACACAAAACTTCAACAAGAAAAAACAAAACAAAAAGAAATTCAAGTACACATATCAATGCATTTGCACGCATAATCTAAGGAGATGCCCTTGGCACTGATCACTCCATCTAATGTAACACACAGGGGATTTAAAAAACACACCTATACAAATTTTAACATACCTAAGGACACCAAAACATACATAGAAACGGGCATAAATTATCTGAAATTGCTTCCACATAGCTCACTTCCCTAGAGCCAAAATGCATTCAATACTTGTACCCAATTACCAATCCTACAAAATAGTATGTAATACTTTATCGAAGGCATATAGATGAATGGACCAGCAAGGCAGAAAATGATAGGAAGAAATGACAGAAAGCAAAGGAAAAAGGCAGAAATAAAAAGAGTGACAGAAAAGAGGAAATTTCTAGCACAGAATCACAGTGTCAATACTGTAAGGTGCAAATGTTACATCACATGAATCATTCCCTCTATGCCTTTTGCCTTTTGCCATGCCTAACAGAATGAAAAAGTCCATTCGGAAATGACATTTTTGAAACAATCCAATCAATTTAAAAAAGAAAACAAAAAGAACTGGCTGCAGATCCTTGCACCTAAAGTGATGTGTGGGGTTAATTGTTCTTGGATTTTTGTTTGTCCTTTTGTTTTTATTTTCCTTCTCCTTCTTTCATAGAAAAGGTTCTAGGTTCTTCTCTCCTGAAACTGCGAAGATTAATGCCACGACCACGGAAAACTGACAGGCAAGTAATACTTTCTTTTTATAGGCATGTAAGTAAAAACAACAATTACTGAATTCCCTCCGTGCCTGAGTCTATACACAGCTAAACATACATAACCCATTAATTCAATGATAATGGTTAAGAATACTACGGACAACCACAAAACAAATAGTTATCATTCTATGAAGTTGGCTTGAGCAACTTTTTAACATTACACTGCAAGCTTCCTTTAGAAAACATACACAGAATGACGAGACACTGAGATATAAAACCGGCAACAATGATAGACTGGAACAAACATTTTATAATCAACTCCAACAATGCAAACTCACAATTCACACTAAAAATTATCCATAATATTCTTCACATACACAATTAAGCATCTGAATGAACCAAATGTGCATGAAATCAGGAAAGCTGTTATTTAGATATCAAAATGGACTGGATTCATTCAAAGACTGGCAGCTGCCACTTTAAATCATATAAAGAATCTTACACATGACAGAACATTACAAAATGCATATTCTCTCCCTCGCAGGCCAGGTTTTCATCCTTCTTTCGGTGTAGTGACAAGGCACTGCACCCTGTGAGTAACTAACAAATCAAACCCTGGCTTGAAAATATGTGACAATGCATGAAAAATCGTGTGTATCGCATGATTTTGACGAAATAAGGTTTTAACTTGTTTAGTAAAGAGAGATGATACTGAACAAAATGAAAACAAACAACAACAAAAATCTACAACAAACAAACAAACCCAAAAGTTATTTATCTTTGTTAGTTTCTGAGAAACGTACACTGGAGTCACTGGATTATCAGTAGCTCAATTTCTGTGGAAAATCTGCTTTTTACTATGGCAATATTTATACACCTGTAGCATGTCGCATGAGAAAAAAAAAACACAAATGAAATTAATATTTCAACACAGGTTTGCACTTTACTTCAGCCCTGAACAGATTTGACATTATAGAATTCATATATTCAGCTTGGAATGTAACCCTTTGACTCCCGCACCCTATCCACTAACAGCAAAAACTTAACGCTATGATTCTCTCACCTGATAGAGTAAGAGAGTCAAAGGATTAAGTCTTTGCCTTGCTAGCATGGTTAGCATTGCAGGATGCTGGTGGACAGGGTGAGGGAGTCAATAGGTTAAGTTTGGAGTTTGTTAAAGAGGGATTCATCACACTCAGAAAACTCCATATGCCAGTCACCCAAATCTGCCAGTGATCATCTGGCAGACTTCCGAAGTCTGAGTGAAGACAAGTGCACTGAAAGGTCTTGAAATGGAGAGATGGAACAGAACAGAAACACCACCACTATCAGCATGATACAGAGTGTTAAGATGGGCTGTGAATGGATCAACTTTTTACGTCTCAGGGAAGGATCAAACTCGAAAAATAAGACTTGAATCCATAGCTCTATCTAAAAAGGAACCAGAAAAAACACGAAAGAAGAATATGAACGCGTATTTAATACAACAAAACAAGACAGGCACAAATTTTGGCCTTTGTCAACCGTAAGATTACAAACATACAAACACTAGATACAAAAAATTTGAGAAAAAGACTGAAACATCCCTGCTGCTGTCTTCAATGTGAGAAAAAGGAACAAACTGAAGTTTCAGTCTTTTTCTCAAATTTTTTGTATCTAGTGTGTGTTTGTAATCTTACGTTTGACAAAAGCCAGTTGGCCGAAAATTTGCGCCTGTCTTGTTTTGTTGTATTAAATACGCGTTCATATTCTTCTTTCGTGTTTTTTCTGGTTCCTGTTTGCTTGAACGCGGGCAGTCACACTTGTTTTGGATTTCTATCTAAAAAGCCAGCCAGCTTGCACAAAAAAACAAAAACAAAAACAAAAAAACATGGCCCGCCCAGAGATTAACCCTACAACACCTGCCTAATGAGTGCTGCACTCAAACCAACTGAGCTAATGGGCCATTCATACACAGTATACTTTAACCTTTTGACTCCCTGAGCCTACCCGCCAGTATCCCATACTGACAGCCATGGCAGCAAAGCAAAGTAAAAGGGTTAAGTTTTTGCAGCTATGGGGAGTGAAAAGATTAAAACTGGGACCACAAAATTATCCATGAAAATTACATGCAGTGTCATTTAATCATACCTCTCTCTCTCTCTCTCTCTCTCTCTCATATCCCTACATTTTCACTCCGATCTCCTAAGATCTTAATCATAAACCTCACAAAAACATAATTTTCTCTCTTCCCTCTCTCTCTCTCTTCCCTCTCTCTCTGTCTCTCTGCATATTAAGTAAACAATATATACATCACACAATTAAAAATAAGTTTCCTATCTGTGTGCACACAATTCAAAAATTTTTTTACTATCTGTCATAGAACTAAATGTCAACTCTAATGAAGTTGAGTTCTCCATCTGAACACTGTCGGTATTTCGTGCATGCACCTTTAACAGAATCGTGGCGTGATTTCACTGTCTTTTACACAAAACAAAACTGGCAAAAACAAACAAACAAACAAACAAAACTAACATACATGCATACATACAACAACTCCTAACCAAAACAAACATGAGGGGAAAATGCAAACAAATAAAACAAACACAAAATCAGAAGACACATGGTGGTCTATGCATTATCAAAACTTTGATCATTTTTATTCATTGTCTTCTATTGGAAAAAAAAATCTTAACAAAGGAAAGGGAAACATTCTGAAAAAAAAAACCCACAAACAAAAACCACCACCAAATGAACAAATTCCTAAAGCTCTGCTGTAGAAAGCAAACACAACATGGGGATCTCTCAAACACTTAGCCTCTCATCAGGTTGAAGACAACAGCGGTGCCCACAGCTATTACAGCCACTGATACAGCGCATCTGGTCCACACATGAGTGCCAACCGACGAATGATCCTCGACTGACACCGCATCACCATTGGTTTCCTCACCTTCTGCTATCTCCGACGTATTTCCCCCACCTCCTTCCCCAGCCTGTCTCTTACCACTCTTTTTTGTTCCTGCAGGAGATGATGGAGAGTTCACACCATGCGAGTGTAACGGTGGCTGTGAGCTTGGAGCCTCCCCTGTCGCCACTGGTTGTGCTGTGTTTGTCTGATTGGTGGAGGTAAGGGATTCGTGAGCAGAGTTTGGGGACTCATGGGTGGAGCTGGGAGATTCATGGGGTGATGGTGTATGGAGGTCTGGTGCCGACTGGCTCCTGTTGCCTAGCGTGTTGTCTTGTGCTGTAGATGCTGTGCTGCCTGGGCCATGGAATGTGTGGGAAACCGGGATAGTCGTGAACTCAAGAGAAGATGTGCTGCTGCGATCAATGGATGATATACTTGCCTGAAAGTGCAAAAGGCAAAGCATTTTACTTAAACTTTCACACTTGTAATTACTGTGAGGATGAATATCACATAATAAACATCTACAAAACAAAACATGTGATGAACTCGTAATCTCAGAATTGATTTGTCTGTTCTTTTGTCTAACCTCCACGAAATGGGCAATTCCTGCGCTCAAACCACAACATCATAGATGACTATTTGCAAAAATGTAGTCGCTGTTATATGAATGAGCATGTGCTTTTGCGTCACAGGCTCAAAACTGAAGTACTATGTATGCAGTGACATACAGTGGCTAGGTCCAAGGCCAGAAGACAAAGACTTTAACATCAAAGAGAAAGAAAATGATGGATACATATAAAATGATGGATCAATACACAATCAAATGTAAGTGCAAACACACACACACACACACAAAAAAGAAAATGATGGATACAGATAAACTGATGGATCAATACACAACCAAATGAAAACACACACACACACACACACACATACGAACACACACACACAAATACACACACACACACACACATACACACATACACACACTTTCTCCTCATATGCATACACACATATCTCCATGTTTAAATGACACAAATCAGAATGACTGGAGCATTAAGACAGGGAGCAAACAAGCCAACTTTTATGCTGTGGGGTGGGATCGAATTCAAGACATCAGATCCTGTCCACTGCTCTATCAAAAAAGCCATCCAACCCACAAAAAACTGGCCCACCAGAGGGTCAACAGATGACCCCTGTGTTTTAACCCTTTGACTCTCATATCCTATCTACCAACTGCAAAACCTTAACTCTTTGACTCCCTCATACTACCCACCAGCTTCCTGCAGGAAGTTGGTGGATAGAATGTGGGAATCAAAGGGTTAAGTTTTTGCTTTGCTAGCACTGCTGACAATGCTGGTGGACTGGGTGCGGTGGTCAAAGGATTAACCTTTAGCACACTACATTTTTCCAGGACTTCTTTTCTCTGTCCCTGCATTCTTTCTCTGGGAGCAAAAAACTTGAGCACCTACTCGTTTAGAATTGTTTATAACTTTGCTTGTATTGTATGCAGAGACTTGATTTTTTGTGCTAATAAAATAATGGATGAGGAATGTTTTCATATAATGCATTATGTTCTGCATGCATGTTTTGACATTGAAAAAAAAACACAAAAACAAAAAAACGCAAATGTGCCGACTCAGTTTTATTCACTGTGAGTGGAGTTCTGTTTCTCCACTCTTCTCCTTCACCTGACTGGCATATCGATTCGTTTCTGTCACAAACAAATTGATGATTTCATCTGTCATAAACAAACGAAAAAGTTTTCCCTCAGAAATGCCATCATGTATCTCCTTGGGACCAGAAGTTTCGGTGAAATCTGTCAGCCATGAATGTTCATACCGGCTTGGAACATCGCCGTCACTTTCGGTGTCACTTTCACTTGAAACATTATCATTGTAACCAACATCAGCTACCATCACTTCGCCGTTAATTTCAGCTTGTGTGAAGCCTTCAAACTCATTTTCAGAGTCCAAATTGTAGAAGAATTCATACAACAATTTTTTTAAATCAGCCTCCGCCATTTTGGTGTTGAGAAAATCTGCAAAATCGATGTTCACACTTCTAAAATTCAATACCGCGTGTTGAATCGAAGGAAATGCGAATGGCGGATGGAAGAGCAGAGTTTAGCCTTGTTTTGAATCAAAAGTAGCAGTGTTTCTATTATAAGTAATGGATATAGTGTTCATGAACCGGGAATTTTGAACACCCTTTGCTCGTTGACACAGTGCGCCTGCAGATGCAGGGGAAATAATACGTTCGGTGCCACAGTGCGCCTACAGCGTGCTAAAGATTAAGCTTGACACTAATGGGCTACAACGAAGCCAGTACTACAATAAAACTGTGGACAGCCTGATGTTTGAATCCATGACCCCTACAAGTTTGAACTCATGACCCCTACATATTTGAACCCATGACCCCTACATGTTTGAACCCATGACTCCTAATATTTGTAGCCATGACCCCTACACATTTGTAGCCATGACCCCTACCCCGTTTGAACCCATGAATCCTACACATTTGAACTCACAACCCCTACATGTCTGAACCCATGACCCCTACATGTTTGAACCCATGACCCCTACATCATCATTAAGGTATTTAAAGTAAACGAGCTAACAAATGCCTATCAACTAACATCAGGAAAAGAATTCCTGACCGTTATATAGAATCAATACTGTTATACAGCTGTGAGGCGTGGACAGTCAACACGCAAAGCCAGAACAAGACTGAGGCAGCCAAAATGTGGTTTCTAAGAAGAATGTTGAGAGTTCCACGGACAGCAAAGAAAACAAACGAGACAGTCTTGATGGAGGCAGACACAAGAAGATCATTGATAAGAAGATTAGGAAAAAAACAAGCAACATTTATAGGACATTTATGAGGAAAGGGGAATTAGAGCATCTGGTCATAACAGGAAAACTGGAGGGAAAGAGAACACCAGGTAGACCCAGGGAGAAAATACTGGACGGACTTGCAGGGAGGCTGAGGACAGAGAGGATGGAAGATGTACTTGCAGCGACAAGGGATAGATTCATATCAAGGGCTACGATCACCAATGCCATGCGGCAGGGCACTTGACAATGATGATGAGCTAAAGGGCCACTTTAAAAAAAGAAATGAAGTTTGAAGTTTCTATCACCTAACTTTTCTAGGACTCAACCATGGATTATGGGTACTACCTTTACCATTTTTTTCTTTTTACACAGACACATCATGCCTGGTGTACGTACCCATCCTCCCTGCTGAACAATGAAGTCCGCCGCTGTGTCTGCCAGGAGGCGCACTGTGTAGTCGATGACTCTGTGCAGACTTTGGCGCCCTCTCTGAGCCAGATGTAGCGCCACGTGTTGACTGTACAGCAACACTGTCGCCACCTGAACAAAACAAACAAAACAAAAGACTTTTCCAACAAACTCTTTCATTTTTCAACAGATAGCCACCTGAACAAGTAAACAAAAAAACTATGCCAAAGAAGTTTTTTTTAACAATAGTGGAAACATGTATGCTAACACACACACACACACACACACACACACACACACACACACACATACACACACACACACATATGCACATGCATACAGCCACAGATACACATAAATACCCACTTCTCTAAAGCTGTTTCTTTCTCCCATCTGCAGTCGATATTGCACAGAAATGATCTTTGTTCTAGAACAAGTCAGTTAACTTTAAAGACGCTGCAACTCGGTGATTCTGTGTGTGGGTTAATAGCTTGTTTCTGTACTAATATTTTGGATGCATTTTTTATGGCAGTAGTTTGTACATAGTTTATAAATCCTCCTTCATGAATACCCAAGACCTAATTCATGAATAGTATCATCCACATTCTGTATTCTCTCTTTCTCCATTCCCCAAACATACCAACTCTAAGGAATTAGAAAAAACACAAACAAAGAATAAGAACGCGTATTTAATACAAGACAAGACAGGCGCAAATTTTCAGCCAACTGGCCTTTGTCAAGCATAAGATCACAAACAAACAGACACCAGATGGATATTAATACTGTCTAAAATCAGCAGAGGCCAAAAACTAGTGCACAGTAAATTATTCAATGGTGGTGAATAATTATCTTGTGTACTTAACAAGAATGTCAATCACAGTATCAACTCTGGCTTATGATATAAACATATTCATTTTGTACTCCCATTGCACGGCTTTTGTGGAACAGTACAGGACATAGTTACAGAAGCAACATCACTGTGATACCTTCTTGGACAAAGAGAAACGAAAGTGAACCTGGGCATTAAATCTCGACTAAATTTTCACCTATGTGCACGCACACACTTTTCGTCTGTAAAAGTGATGTCTCAAATCAAATCAAAAAAAGGTGACAAAAAACTCAATTTCCAAAGTCTTAAGATAATAATATTATAATAATTAATAATAATTACAATATTTATATAGCGCAAAATCTTGATAAAATCAAATCTAAGCGCTGAAACACACAACACACGCACGCACACACACGCACGCACGCACGCACACGCACGCACGCACCACGCACGCACACACACACACACACACACACACACACACACACACAACACACACACACACACACACACACACACACACACACACACGGCTATAAATGGGGAGAAAGAATAAAAACAATGGAAAATTATAGAGAGCATATTATATACAATTATATATTGCAATGTGATTCCCCTCCGAGTGGAGACAGGCTGCAGAGGGGATTGAGTGAGGTCAGGATTTTATGCAGAGGAGAAAAGGTGAGTTTTGTGAGCAGACTTGAAGGAGACAAAAGTAGGTTGCTGTAGGTTCTGGTCCGCTCTCCTGGAACAAACTTCCTTTCTCAGTCGAGAGGAAGTTTGTTCCAGGAGATCGGACCAGAAACAGAGAAGGCTCGTGGACCATAGGTATTGAGCTTAGTGCGTAGAAAGCGAAAAGTCAGAGGATCGGAGGCAGAGCGGAGGGTACGTGAGGGAACATAGATCTCAAGTAGGCTTGACAGGTAATCGGGGGCTGCGTTATTGAGGCTTTTGTAGCACATGGTGTCTAGTTTGTACTGTATGCGCTTTGATACAGGGAGCCAGTGAAGTTGTGCCAGGAGAGGAGATATGTGGTCAGCTTTTTTTCTTTTTGAGTACAAGGCGTGCAGCATTGTTTTGAATGCGCTGTAGGATGTGAGTGGTGGAGGCAGGAAGACCAGATAGGAGTGAATTGCAATAGTCAATGCGAGACATTATGAAGGAGAGAACGAGTTTTGCAGTTGTTTCCACAGAGAGATACTTCCTGATCAGGCTTATACGATGGAGGTGATAGTAGCAAGATCTGGCAGTTTGAGAAACAAAGTTGTTCATGGAGAGGGTAGAGTCAATGCAGACGCCAAGGTTTTTAGCTGTATCAGAAATTGGGACTGATGTGTTACATAATGGGAGAGAAAGAGGAGGCAGCTGAGAAAGTTTCTGACGGGTGCCAATGAGGATAGCTTCTGTCTTGTCATCATTTAGCTGAAGTTTGTTGTATGTCATCCAATTTTTGATGTCCGAGTAACACTCATGGTGCGAGTCAGGAGGCGCTGTATATTGTCAGGTGAGTCACTGTCTTGAAGTTGGGTGTCATCCGCATAGAAGTGGTGTTTTATAGAGTGGGAGTTGATGATGGTGGACAGGGGGGAGGTGTAAAGAGTGAAAAGAACAGGGCCAAGGACAGATCCTTGTGGAACACCACAGGTCAGGTATGCAGGTTGAGTGTAAGTGTCATTGATGAGAACAGTTTGTTTTCTGTTTGATAGATAAGAAGTGAACCAGGAGAGAGCAATGTCAGAGATGCCAAAAGTATGATGAAGTCTAGAAAGGAGAATACCATGTTCAATGGTATCAAAGGCTGCAGACAGATCAAGGAGTGTGAGGAGAGAGAGACTTTGCCAGTATCAGTTGCAAGGAGGAGATTGTTGAGAATGTGTAGCAAGGCAGTTTCAGTGCTATGGCACCGGCAGTAGGCTGACTGGAAAGGATTGAGGAGATTGTTGGCAGACAGGTGAGAGTTCAGTTGGTTGAGGACAACTTTTTCAAGCAGTTTTGACAAGAAAGAGAGATTAGAGATAGGCCGGTAATTTTTCAGTTCATTTGGGTCTAAATTGTATTTCTTGAGGAGAGAGTGAACAATAGCAGACTTGAAAGAATCTGGGACAGTTCCAGTTTGGAGAGAAGTGTTGATGATGTCAGTGATGAATGGGAGGAGCGTAGGGAGACAGTCAGAGTAGAGAGAACCTGGAAGAGGATCCAGTTCGCAGGTTTTGAACGACATGGATCTGATTGTGTTGAGAATTTCTTCTTGTGAGACTGGGGTAAGAGTAGTAAGAGGTGTGCCAGAGAAGGAAGGGTCAGGTGGGCATGGTTGACAGGGTGTCCTGTCAAGCCTGTCACGAAGAGTTTGTATTTTGGTGGTAAAATACTTGGAGAATACAGATGGGAGTTCTTCATTTGTGTGTTTTGTTGGGAGAGGTAAATCTTTTCGTGTGCCAAGGAGATGATTCATGATTGTAAAGAGTTCTTTTGAAGAAGAGGCATTCAGGATTTTGGTTTGGAAATAGTTTGTTTTTGCAGATGCAATGAGGGTGGATACTTTTGTTTTAGAGGCTTGGAAAAGTTGCCTATGTACAGTGAGTTTGGATTTGCGCCAGTGGCACTCTGCTCTGCGGCGGGCACGTTTTGCACAGGCAATCTCATGAGTGAGCCAGGGGGTAGGGGGGTGGTCAGGTAAAAGACGGGTTGTGGCTGGAGCATGAGTGTCCAGAAGATGGTGGAGAGTAGTGTAGAATTCATCGGCAAGGTTATGTGACTTTTCAGAATGGAGACGGAAGGCATCAGATGAAAATGTGGAGAGGTCGATAGATTTGAGATTGCGTCGAGTCACTGTGCGCATGGTACGGGGAGGAGGAATGTCAAGAGAACAGAGAATTGCAGAGTGGTCAGATGGAAGGGCTGAAGTTAGACGGGTAGAAAGAACTAAGCAGTTATCAGTAGCTGAATTGTGGTGATCACGAGAAATGATCCAGTCAAGAATGTGACCTTTTTGATGGGTTGGTTCAGAAATGTGTTGAGTCATATTGTGATTGGACAGAGAGTTGATGATATGTCTTGTGTCATAATGGTGAGTGTTGTCATAGTGGACATTGATGTCACCTAGAATGATGAGATTTCCAGGTAAGAGGCAGTAGTAATCAAGAAGTTGATCAAAGTCAGAGAGAAACATGGATGTGGTGAGCTTGTTGGCAGAGCTAGGTGGAGGTCGATAGACACAGGAGAAGGTGATGGGGTGAGGGGTGGATTGGAAGGATACTTCAACGTGCTCGAAAGAAGGATGGGAGAAAGGCAGAGACTGTGAGAAAGACAGGCGGGAATGGAGTGAGTCGTTGTAGAGGATGGCGATACCACCACCTCGGGATGAGCGATGGAAAGAAGCAAGCCTGTAACCACTCGGAGTGAGACTCACATGTATAGGTTCATGACCAAGGGGGTTAAGCCATGTTTCGGTGATAAAAGCAATGTCAACATGCTCATCTGCGATAAAGTCAGCAATGACATCAGCTTTGCCATCTGTGCATGTTGACTGAGCGTTAAAAAGGCATAGTTTCAGTTTATCACAATGCGGCGGCCGAGGTGGAGACGAAGGCAGCACCGACGGGACAGAAGACGAAGGCAACACCAGCAGGGCAGAAGATGAAGGCAGCAACGACGGGACAGAAGACGAAGGAGGCACCAGTGGGACAGAAGACAAAGGCAGCACCAGCGGGACAGAAGATGAGGGCAGCGCCGGCGGGACAGAAGACGAAAGGAGCACCGGCGGGACAGAAGGCGAAGGCGGCACCGGTGGGACAGAAGGTGAAGGCGAAGACGGCAGAGGAGGAGGCGAAGTTTGCAACAGCAAGGTCGAGTGCAGGGGCAGTGGAGGAGACGAAGAAGCAGAAGAGTGGTGTCGGACTGGCACAGCAGGAGGCAGATTGTGCCAAAGTCGGTGGAGACGTCCACCACGACAAGATAATTAATCCATACCAAAAGAAACATGTTAATTAACTGCAGACAAATTCCGAGATAACTCGTACCAGCAGTGTGTCACTCAGAGCCAACATCCGATAATATACATACTCAAAATAACGAACTTCTGAGGCTAAGACCCGTCTATATCCATTGTCTCATGCCAGGCCATGTTTATCAAGAAATCCAAAACAACTGTGACCACCTGTGTTCAAGCAAACAGGAACCAGAAAAACATGAAAATAGGATCAGAATGTGTATCTAGTACCAGACAAGACATGCAAATTTTCCACCAAGCAGTGTCTGTCAAGTGTAAACGTAAGACAACAAAGAACAAATATCAAATAAAGAATACAAAACTTAGGAGAAAAACAGTAAAACTTCACAACTGTTTGGTGGGATAGGAGAAACTGACTGATAGTGATATATTCATCAAGTACCTTACAAGTCTTCTGGCTACATCTAAAGTGTCTGGTAGTGTTTTGATTTATTCCGATGGTAAAACATTGAAACATTTGAGGTACACGATGGAGGAAGTAAGAGGCTTCGGGTCAGAAGTGTTGTTTAGTTATAGGCAGCAGTACCTTGAATGGATTATATGTGATTACCTACCTGTTTCCATCCATGTAGGTCTGCATCTAGGGCCATCATAGCAGCCTCACGGAAATTCTCATAGGTGAACAGACCAGCACAGTTGTCCAAGAACAGCCGGCCAATAGCTCTCTCCAGCTGGTCAAAGTATTTTTGCTGGACCTCATCTCCAATGCGGGCCAACATCCGAGCTATCTCTGCTGTTTCAGGACTAACAGACTGGCTACGACTTAGTCCACGCAGAGAGCAGGAAGGATCAGACGGATGACTCTGCATAGCTATCAGAAACAATGACAAAAAATCATTTTCAAATGGACCGCAGATGACCAATTACTGACTGATAGATGAAAAAATTTGTTTTTTTTTATAATGATAACTAAAAATATGAAAATGATATTTGCTATGCTGATTATGCTTCATAACATTCTGGCTGAAAGATGATGGGAAAAAATGATTGACAAGTTTGTTGAAAGTGTGAAAATGATACTTGTCATGCATGTTTTATTGTTATGCTTCAAGATTCACCCTTGACTCTGGCCAAGTTACACATGAACTGACTACAGTAATGATCTTTTTTAGCTCCTTCACTCTGTCCATCAGCTTCTTGAAGGAACATGTATCAGAACTGGAAGACCAAGTTAAAACAGAACAATAGCACAACTTCAGACATAAAAATCCACAGAGCATAACCGTCATAAGAAACACTGATTTTTTTTTTTTCAGCTCAAAGTAATTTGTTTATTTTGTCCGTAATGGTTTTTGTGGAGTTTTTTTTTATTTGTTTTGTTTCATTTTGTTTAGATCTAGATGTGAAACACTCTCAGCTTACCCTGAGAAAAGGCACTCAACAAATTTTAATTGTTTTTTCTTTGATTTATTTGGTAATAAAAAAAAAAAGGAATGTAACTGAAAAAAGCTTTGAATATATATATATGTATTAGGTTTCAAGCGTTTTGTGTTCCATCTTTCAAAACAAAATCTTTTCGTCAAAGTAGATTCATTTAACAACAGTATGGAACAAACTCCCTATCCACATTAGGCATTCTGTTTCAATCATGTCGTTAAAATCTGCTCTGAACACTCATCTTTCTCAACTATTATCTGTTTATGTGAGTGAATGGGTGTGGGTATGTGCATGTGTTTGCCTGCATACCTACGTACATCTGTGTGTGTGTGTGTGTGTGTGTGTGTGCGTGTGTGTGTATGTGTGTGTGCGTGTGTGTATGTGTGTGTGTCACTGTGTGTGTGTGTGTGTGTGTGTGTGTGTGTGTGTGTGTGTGTGTGTGTGTGTGTGTGTGTGTGTGTGTGTGTGTGTGTGTGTGTGCGTGTGTATGTGTGTGTGTGCGTGTGTATGTGTGTGTGTGTGTGTGTACTCTGTGTGTGTGTGTGTGTGTGTGTGTGTATGTGTGTGTGTGTGTGTGTGTCAGTGTCACTGTGTGTGTGTGTGTGTGTGTGTCACTCTGTGTGTGTGTGTGTGTGCACCTGCATGTCAGCGTACCTTTGTGCGTGTGTGTGTGTGTGTGTGTGTGGTGTGTGTGTGTGTGAGTGTGTGTGTGTGAGCGCGCGTGTGCGCGCATGCGTGCGGTTGTATGTCTGTCTGTGTTTTTGTTGGTGTCTGTCTGTGTCTGTGTAGGTGTGTTGTGTATGTCCGTGTGCATGACTGTGCATCTGAGTTTGTGTACTTTTAAATCAATGAGGGGAGTAGGTGTTTCATTTTTGAGACTGACATAATAATACGAACAGGATATCTGATTACAACTTATTTTCATCACTTCTTTATCACATATCATTACAATTCATTTGTTTTCATCACGGCAGTAAGGGATGAAGAGTATTTGCTTTGTGGTCTGCCTTCATCTGTCATGTTTTTGTGAAGCCCTTAGGGCTCTTATGAGATTTATTACTGTTATTTTTATTTAAAGCTCAGTCAGTTGCATAGAGCCATATCATTATCAGGGCTACAACTGCTTCGAAACACACAATACTTCAAAAGGAAAAATGGAACAGAAAATTAACCACACATATTAATGCATTTGCGCACATAATCTACGGAGATGCTCCTGGTGTTGACCACGCTGTCCAATTTATCACACAAGGGATTTAAAAAACTATCTGAATACAAATTTGAACATAACTAGGGACACTAAAACATATAAAAACAGGTCTAAATTACCTGAATTTGTTGTCGTATATCTCATTTCCCTAGAGCTAAAAATGCGCACTTAATACATGTATCCAATTATCAATCCTAAGAGAAAGTGCGTAAGACTTAATCAAAGTATTCAAACACACACAGGTGAATGGACCAGCAAGGCAGAAAATGATAGGAAGAAATGATAGAAAGCAAAGGAGGAAGAAAGAAACAAAGAGACTGACAGAAAAGAGGAAATTTCTGGCACAGAATTCCCAGAAGGTAGGGATACTATTTATACTGAAAGAGCCCCTGGCATCCCCACTGGGGGTCTTATGAGATGGGGTGCCATACAAGTAAAACGCTTGCTGCACTAGTAATATTTGTTATTATCATTAAAATACTTCTCAACCTATACTGTTATAGGGAAATGCACATAAAGAATCAAACACATCTGTGAGTGTGTCTGTGATTGTCTGTGTAGGTACGCATGCGTGTGCGTTTGTGTGCATGTGTGTGTGTGCACATGCGCGCACATGTATATGTGTGTGTGTGTGTGTGTGTGTGTGTGTGTGTGTGTGTGTGTGTGTGTGTGTGTGTGTGTGTGTGTGTGTGTGTGTGTGTGTGTGAGTGTATGTGAGTAATGTGCAACACATAGTTCCATTGTATGCAAATTTTCCCATAACTGACCCATTTTACTGCAAGCATTTTTCCATGACCAATACGACTATATATATTTCACTTGCCTTCTTCAAGCTCTGACTCGAATGATGACATCTCCTCTTCAATCTCTTGGCGCAGGGAATGAACTGCATCGATGAGAACAACAGCTTCTTGATCATGAAGCTCCAGTCGCAGTCCAGAACGGTCAGCCCTCCGACAATGTCTGCTTGAATCACCTACATCAAGAGCATCATCTACATCAACACCACCACAAGCACCCTCAACCTCCTCCGGAGAAACACCTGTGGTCATGTTGGGGTCAAATCCACCTGATATGGCACCATCTTCCCCTGGGCTGAACAATGGCAGATGTCCTGACTGATGGTCAGAATGAGACATGAAGCGAAAGGGAGGGTCAGCGTCTATAAGATCCTCCTCTTCGTCATTTCCATTGGACTCGACGACAAGGTGTGGCATGATCATGTCAGCTGGTCTGCCTCCATGAGTTTCACTCATCTGGACCAGGTAATCAGTGACTCGAGCATACTCATCTGTCGGTGAGACCAGGTGATGTTTCGCCTGTTCCAAACTGCTGGTATCCAGGTCCATGACAGGTGAACGTGAAGTGTTATCCACGATGTTCTCTTCAGCGACATTTAGAGGTGCGTCTGCAATAGACTCTGTTTCACTTTGCACTGTGGGCAGGTCACTCTTGAATGCCTGGTGATGGTACTGAGCCAGCCTGTTGCGGAAACTGACGCTGGTGGTGCTGCCTTGCTGGCTTGAGTCAAATGACGTGTCAAGTTCATCATCTGCATCACTGGCGTAGGTGCCAGTCTCACTGTTTTCTGTGTTTTCACTGACACTTCGAATCAATGTGGCCTCAGCAACTGCTTGCACTGGGCTTGTCCTGATCATATTTGGTGACCTTTTCTTTCCTCTTGCTGCCTTCACTAATGGAGCTTTTCTCGCTTTGGGTTTTCTCTGTGATGGTATATCTTTGAAAAAGTTGGCATCCTTTAGATTTGGTGATGACCTGCTCCCTTTCATTTTGGGACCAGATCTTGATTTAGTCCTTGGCTGGGGAGAGGTGGGAGATGAATGGGATCTGGTCTTCTGCCATTGCTGTCGAAGCCTGTCAGCATAGGTCCTGATACGGGGTTCAGATTCTGATGTTGTGGACAGTGAGTTATGAGATCGATGTAAGTTATTTTCATCTGTTGACATGTGCAAAAACTGCAGGACAAGGTACTTTGTTTGATAGGTGAAGTCATCAGGAGAGTGGCTGCCACTTGACTTGTCTGGTCTTGAAGACTGTCCTGTCCTGGGACTTCTGGCACCATTGTCTGGAATGTTTTCTGCCTGAAGACTGCCGGCTGAAGAAACTGCAGGCCTTGCTGTCGCTGAGGAGCTGTGAGTGTCATGGATAGGACTGGACGGTGGAGATATAATGCTCACAGATGGTGGCAAGTGATCAACAGCACAGCTATCTTTAGAATCTTCTGGCAGTTCTTGTACAGTCAGTGTCTCCTGGGGAGATGCTATGCTAGCTTGACTATGTGGCGTCAAACATATCCCAGAATCACTCTGAGGTATCTGACTTGTTGGAGGAGTGGGTAGTTCAACTAGTTGGGGCAGTGAGGGCCTCTCAGCATCAGTGTTATTACTGTTAGCATTCTGGTCTTGTTCTTTGTCGGATTCAGTGTGCAGCTTGCCATGTGAAGCCATTATTCTACTGTTGCATGTGAAGTTATTTTCAGCTATTTTCCTGCACAGACATACAAATAGAAATCAGTCCGAAATGCCATCATGAATTCATTGTGCATGCATGACACAAAAAGTCCAAACGTAAAGACAACACAGTCATATGACACATAAAAGTAGCTGAGTGTACAGCTGTGTGTTGTACAAACAGTCTCAAACTAGTAACATTTAACTATCACAGATGAGATCCGATTAAGTCAGCAGGGATAATTTGTTGTAATGGCATATGTGCATTACCGGTGAATGTGGGAGAAGGAAAGAGAGGGGGTGAGAAAGAGGGCAAAGGAGAAGAAGAAGAGGCACAGAGAAAGTAAGAGAGAGAGAGAGGGGGGGGGGGGAGAGAAAAGAAAAGAGAGAGAGAGAGAGTACAATTAATGAAAATACAAATTATTCATTCAACACATGCCTCACCCCTCAAGAAAGACAAAGAGACTGACAGAGAGAGAAAAGGAGACAAAGATGAGACAGATAGACAGACAGACAGAAAGACAGAGGCAGAGAGAGACAAAGAGACAGACAGACAGACAAAGAGAGAAGTAATACAACACGTAGGGACCATAATCACTACTGTAACTAAATTATTATTATTTTTTGGTTATCAATGTAGAGGATAAAAATCTCTCACTAATAGATTTATTTGTTTAGGGTTTTTATAATACACCTATAAAATCATATTCCAGATGCCATACCATTAAATCATCAACCATAATATTGGGACATACGTGCTAAACCCATGGTGGTATGCACTATATGGTGCGTATGAAGTGAACTTGGACTGATACTACATGAACATGCTGATGCTGTATCACATGAGTGGCTAAGCCAGGTGCTTAATAACAATGCCATATCAAGTGACCTAGCTTTCTTTTATGTCCAAGTTCCTTTGGTCTGACTCAAAGGACTTATGAAACTTCCAAGCTGAGATCATCAGATGGGCTAAAACAAGCCAGTTTTTCGTGTTGTAGATTGGGATTGAACTCAGGATATATATCAGATCTTGAATCCCTCACTCTATCAACTCTTTTCTGCACCTTACTACAAAGAGATGGTTTTACATGTGTGCTTTCAATTCCAGAAACTTTTATTTTGGCCCTATGGTCAAACTCAAAATCGAATCCCTTGAGTCTCTTATTCAGTTACTGAATAGTGCTATGTTCATGTTCATACAATAACAAAAACAAAAATAACAAAACGAATAATGTCAAAAACAGCAATAACAGTTGTGTGTGGTGTGGTGTGTGTGTGTGTGTGTGGTGGTGTGTGTGGTGTATGTGTGTGTATGTGTGTGTGTGTGTGTATATGTTGTGTGTGTGTGTGTGTGTGTGTGTGTGGTGTGTGTGTGTGTGTGTGTGTGTGTGTTGGTGTGTGTGGTGTGTGTGTGTGTGTGTGTGTGTTGGTCTTTCATTTAATGTCTATTCACTAAAGTGATTTTAGACAACAAACAAAAAAACAAACAAAAACAAACAAAAAACAAACAAACAAACAAAAATGAGGATACATGAAATGTGAAGAGGATACTTGGAAACAGTTAATCTTCAGGAAAAAAAATGAACCAGAAAACAACTGTGCCAAAGACGAGAAGGAAAAATTCACAAATGACGTTATCATAATCAACAATTAAAACAGCATGGATGTTTTCAGTCTTTTTCTCCTAATTTTTGTACCTGGTGTTTGTTTGTGATCTTATGCTTGTGTATTAAATATGCATTCTTATTCTTCTTTCATGTTTTTTCTGGTTCCCATAATGACATAAGTTATGCTATGATGATCATCCATCACCAAATCATCATCATTATTCATTATCATCATCATCATCATCACCATCTTCATCATCACCATCATTATTCAATCATTACAAACATTATCATTATCATTCATTCACCATCATCATCACCATTATCATTGTTAGTATTATTTAGTATTACTAACATCATTATTAGTATTCCTAATATCATTTTACCATTGTTGTTGTCACTGCCCATCATGCTACTGGCATATATATGGCAGCAATACTGAGTAGATATTGATATTCTGGAAGCCTGTCACACTCACATCAGATGTTGGTTTTCTTCTGCTTCTGTTTCCATAACAACTTACAAGGCTTTTTCTCAAGCCCTGGGTTGTTTGCCCTGTTGCACAACTCCCTCCCCCCTTCCCCCAACCAGAAAGCCCAATGGATCACACTTTGTCAGGCTTGAAATCTTCGACCTGTCCAGCTTGGCTAGCCCTACCAATAGCTGATGCTACTCCGGGCATAGCTGTAACTTGTGTAAGATCTCTGAAGCATGCAAGCTTTGAATGAGAATGCGTATTTCTTTAAAAAGATAGGTCTACGCAAACTCTCAACCAACTGACCTTTGCCAAGCTTAACAAAAGGCAACGAAAAAACAAATTCAGGAAATTTGGAACAAAAACAACAATAACAACAGCAACAACTAACTTCCCTGATGAGTAAGAAAGCTGTGATCCAAAATCTAGCCTACTTAACACTACTTAGCACTTCTTCCTTTCCGGCTCATATGAAACCAGGAAGATGCTCTGAAAAAGGTGGATGGTTCTCACAAAGCTTGCTTTCTCAGGACATCATACTCATAGCAATACCAATAATGATGACGGACGTAATCTAGACTTTTGTTCACAATAAGGCTTCCACTATGTAGAAGTTGCTAGCCTTCAAATGTGCAAGTGTTCAATAATTTTCAATATTACATGCGCATGTAAATGATGAATGTGCATGAGTGTATGTGTGTGTGTGACATACAACTTTTACATTAACCCTTTGACTCCCGCACCCCGTCCACCAGCATCCTGTATTGCCCAATCATGCTAGTAAAGCAAAAACTTAACCTTTTGATTCCCTCACCCTATCCACCAGCTTTGGGTGAGGGAATCAAAGGGTTAAGTTATTGCAGTTGGTGGATAGGGTGAGGGAATCAAAGGATTAAGTTTTTGCAGTTGGTGGATAGGGTGCGGGAGTGAAAGGGTTAAGCTGACAATATGTGACCTCCCACTACCAATTCAGTCTTAACTTGCAGTCAGTCGAACAGCACTAGGAGCTGAAAAGGTGACAGAGGGTCGATCTGGAGTGTTTTGACTTTTTCTCAAAATTAGTTTCTGTGGACTATAATCTATCCCTCACATAAATTTTTTCTTGAAAAAATGTCATTAATCAATTTGAAAAGGTAGTTTAATGCGCTGATCCTAGCACAAGGAACGCAATTTCTTACCAAGGGAAAAGTACCTATTTTTGTCTCTTATTGCAAACCGTAACCTGTAATATACATGTAATATACTGACAGAAAGCTCTTTGGTGCACCTTTCAGTTAATGACAATTATCATTAGAAACAAACCAGATAAAATCCGCCAAATCAAGAATTTTTTTTAAAATGTGCACGAGAGTACATACAATTTAATGACTTTAAACATACATAACATCTACATTTTTTTAGTACAGGCTTCATTCAAGTACCAAAATAATCAGCAGAATGCACACTTTCCAGTGATAATATATGTGCACGTCTACAATACTGGAATAAGACCCGGGACATGAAGGTGAAAAATTAAAAGTAATTAAAAAAGCAAGCAAAACACATTTTTGAAGAGTTCAGACATACCTTTAATAAACAGGAACAAAGTAAACAGAGTTCATTTAAAGACTTCACTAAAAATCGGCAAAATGTAGACCGTGTGTGGATGTGCATTACATGGTTTCCACATGGTACTGCTTTTTTAGATAAAATAACCAGGCTTCATGGAAAGGATGATACCATCAATACAGACACCTAAGGTCATGTGTCCAGTATTAAACTTGAACAGAAGAACTTAACCATGTTCCTGAATATAAACTTATGTATAGGAAACCAATGGTTCCTTGAACTGGCCCGAGAAGGAGGACATCGCATCGGTTTCGTCCACTGACATAGTCACCATGCTGGACCTAAGTAAACTGGGTCCTTGAGTCCTGTCATGATTTATCATCCAAATGGACCCTAATGTTATTAAAGAGATCCTAATGTGTTTTATAATACTGTTTATTAGAATAATATACTTTTATGGAGTGAAAACTGCTATTTTCTGTGTTTTTCCTTTTATGTGCACTATTGTCGTCACATGTAATGCAGTGACGGTATTCACTGATCCTAACTTTCCTCTCAGCTGTTGAACGATGAGGCACTTTCTGATTGCACACTGTTTGAGCTTCTTATCAGAAAGAACTATGTAGGCATTGCAAGAAAAGTCTGTTGATGGTTAGCGTCCATGACAAAGTTACATTGGGGGTGTCGCGTACATTACATTGTCACGCTTTTAGAAGGGTCATATGTGATCCAAATTTGACATAAAAGCACTTTTTATCGCCTTGATGCTTTCTTCCTTGCTATTTATTATATTTTCCATAGCAATTGTGCATGCAGTATCTAAAATTGTGTGGCTTACATCTCAAATGTGTCACACCGTAATGTACGCGACACCCTGATAGACCCCTGTTTCAAGTCTCAAGAATATTAAAACAGACTGCCTTACTGATTTTTTAAAGCATAATTAAGAATTTAGATAACAGTCCCTTTCTAATCAGCATAAATCCACAATCCCTGTTTTATTTTCATTTTTGACCTGATGCAACCTCGTATTCACCATTTCTGGAGAACAACTCATTCAGCTTCATATTTCAACGAACTGAATCGTGAGCAGGAAGAACGATCCCCAAAGATGCATTCTGGAGTAATTTTGAATCAGTTGAAGCACAACTGTGTTGTGTGGGTAGAACGGAATGCAAGCGTTATTAGTGGAAACTAATGAAACGCACGATCGCCATATTTTTGGATGCACCAAACGCAACTTATTGCGTGAAGTTTTGCAATGGTTTATTGTGGGTGGGATTAACTCACTCTGCCCTGGCGATTGTGTCAGTCAACAACCTTTCTGCCCTGGCTGTTTGGAAGGGTTACTAATAAAATTGTAAAAAAAAAAGTTTTGGAGTTAAAGACTTGAAACTTTCTGGCATTGCTAACATAAGGACAAACTAACTTTTGTGCAAGTATAAAGGTGATCTTTTGTTGATTTTTTTTTTAATTGAATTTTGAAAAAAATGACATTTTTCAAAAGTTTGCACGGGGGGTGGGGGGGGGGGTACCAATACATGCTAAGAATAAAAAACCCACAAATTTAGACTTTTGATATCAAAAACACTTCAAGACAGTTGCAATATGACTGGGCATTATGTTTACCAAGTATCATGAACTAGCTGCAAGTCTTTCTTTGTCAACAAACAATTTGAAGTATGCAAATTTTAAATTGTACACACACACGCACAGACAACAATGGCCATTCATACTAAATATACAAAAAAAATCATAAAAAATCAGAGGAAAGATAGACAGATTTGAAAGTTTCTGATGATACTAACATGGTTGCAAACCAGCTTTTGTGTAAGTATGAAAGAGTTGACTTGTTTGGTACTATTTTTTAAATTTTGAGATGAATTATTTTGTTTTAAAAGTTTGTGCGGGAGGGAGTACCAATATGCAAAGAATAAAACACTCACAAATTCAGCTTTCTGATATCAAAAACACTTTTAGGCAGTTGCAATATGATCAGGTATTATGTGTACTAAGTATCAGAAACAAACACCAACTCTTTCTTTGTGATCAAGCAATGTTTATTATGTCAATATCATAATGTGCACACAAGCACAGAGACAATAATAGCCATTCACATTACATAAACAAAAAAAATCATAAAAAATCATAGGAAAGATATATAAAGTTGAAAGTTTCTGGAGATACTAACATAATTACAAACCAATGTTTGTGCAAGTATGAAGGTGTTGAGTTGTCTCCTGCTATTTTTTTTAATTATTGATTTTTTTTTTAATTGCGCGGCAGGGGGGTGGGGGATACCATATATATGAAAAGAATAAAAAACCCACAATTTAAGATTATTGAAATCAAAAACACTTCTAGACAGTTGTAATATGACTGGATATTATGGGCACCAAGTTTCAGAAACCAGCTGTAAGTCTTTCTATGTAAACAAGCAATGTTCATTATATCAATATTATAATGTACACACACACCCACAGACGACAATGGCAATTCAGACACATAAACAAAAAAAATCATAGGAAAAACAGACAGACTTGAAAGTTTCTAGTGATACTTACATGGTTACAAACTGAATTTTGTGCAAGGATGAAACAGTTGACATGTTTGATACAGTTTTTAGAAATTTTACTATAAATTATTTTGTCAAAAGTTTGCGCTGGGGGGGTACCAATATATATGCAAAGAATAAAAAAATAAAAAAATTTTTAGCTCTATGATATCAAAACACTTCTAGACAGTTGCAATATGATTGGGCATAATGTGTACCAAGTTTCAGAAACCAGCTGTAAGTCTTTCAATGAAAACAAGCAATGTTTATTAGGTCAATGTTGTAACGTACACACATGCCCAAAGACAACAACAGCAATTCAGACTACATCATAAAAAAAAAAATCATAGGAAAGACAGATAGACTTGAAAGTTTCTGGTGATACTAACACAGTGATAAACTTTTTAATTTTGAAGCAAATTATTTTGTTTCAAAAGTTTGCGCAGGGGGCACCAATATATCCAAAGAATAAACAAACAAAAAAAGTTAGCTTTTTGAAATCAAAAACACTTCTACACAGTTGATATATGACTGGGCATTATGTGTACCAAGTATAAGAACCTAGCAGTAACTCTTTCTTTGTCAAGAGGCAATGTGTAGTATATGTTATACTTTACAAACACACACACAACACTGACAACAAATTACAATGGTCATTTGCATTAGGTAAAGAAAAAAATCATACATAATCACAGAAAATATTGAGACTAGAAAGTTTGCAATCATGTAGACAATAAAAGTGTACAAGAGCAAATAAGCAAGCTTGAAATCATGTTTCAGTGATTCATTCTGAATTGAAAATAAGAAAACAAACATTTTGTGGGGTAGTTTGAGCTTAAATCAAGTTATCAGACAGTCATCATATATTCTGGTCCATGCAGTATTCTCTGCACATGTTTTGTAACACAGATTTACTCACTGTTCCTGAATCCAACATCAGTCCTGAATCCAACAAGGGGGTGGGGGTGGGGGGGGGGGGGGGGGGGGGCGTGGTTCTGCACATGTTCGACATGCAGAACACACTCTTCGTCCTCAGTGAAATTGCTGATCACAGGAAAGAATGTGAAGTTCTCGTTCCATGGTTTTAGAAAAATGTCCAGAAACGCTTCAGTGTTCTCTTTACCACCCACTTCCATCTCCGCAGCACTGTCGTCATCAGGAGGCATCGCTTTGTCCGACTCTGTGTCATACTCGGTACCGAGTCGAAAGACCGAGTCTTGGTCACTGGAAGTGTCACTGAGTTGAGGGCCGACATCCGAGTCTATCGCAACAAACTCACTACACACCGAGTCATCTTCTTTTTCAACGTCTGAGCCTTCAGTTTGAAGCTGTTCGATTCGTTCAAGCACTTCTGGTGCCGTGTAGCCATGAGTTTGTCTGCTTCACTTTGTTGACGTCGAAGGCGCCGCCATTTTGATAACACGCAGCAGGCTGACACGGAGCTACTACCCTTACACATTCGCATACAACACAGACAATGAAGCCTTGTTGCTCGCGGGAATGGTGCAGATGCACTCATGAATGAATGAACTAGAGGCCTGTAGTGCTTAGTTTCGTACACAGTCGAGCTCCGGCGAATGAAAAATGCAGACAGCGAAAGTACCGAACTCGTACGTTCGGGCTGAAACGTTGTGCGAGCAGGGTACCGATGCCGGTACGTTCAGGCTCTAAGAGTTAATGTTTTATTTACTAGCAGGACACACACAATTCATTTGTGTGTTGCTTGTTCTGATTAAGTTACACTGTTGTACAAGTTTCAACCCAAGCCATGTCCCACTTTCTGGCGCCTTTTTTGTCACAACCACAGACAAAATAAAAACAATAAAAAATCAGGCAAACACAAATGGTGATGAACAATGCTTTATTTTGTTGAAGAAACATGTCGACAAACTGACTGAAATAAAAAAAGCTCCACCAACATATGCAAAGGAAGCTATAACTGAAGCTGAAGTGAGGGCCCTATCATTCTATTGGGTGATTCCAGTATTGTACTAATTTGTAGACGTGCACATATCGTAAATACCCAAAATGCTAGTTCAGACTGATTTCGTGCTGGAAGGTCACATATGATAAACGATTTATAAGTACACATATATATATAATGCAGAAACGCATGCATGAACATTTGCTTTTTTATACTCAGTATGCCATTGTGCATTTACATGAGTGTGCATATGTATTGTGTATGTGGGATTTTGTGTTTTGCTACATGTATGGTGTGTGTGTGTGTGCTCTCTATAATTTTCCATTGCTTTTATTCTTTCTCCCCATTTATAGCCGTGTGCGTGTGTGTGTCACTGTGTGTGTGTGTGTGTGTGTGTGTGTGTGTGTGTGTGTGTGTGTGTGTGGTGCGTGCGTGGTGTGCGTGCGTGCGTGCATGCATGCGTGCGTGCGTGCGTGCGTGCGTGTGTGCGTGCGTGTGTGCGTGCTTGTGTCTGTTTCAGCGCTTAGATTTGATTTTATCAAGATTTTGCGCTATATAAATAAAATATTGTGATGTGTGTGTGTTGTGTATGTGTGTGTCTGCACTGGATCATGAGATTCTGTGAACAGCTAATTGGGGTAATAGCCAGTTCCAATACCCTAGTTCTACCCCAGTAACAAGGTTACTCAATGAATAGCAAGATAATGTACAAAGGCTGTTTAATGTGACACACACACACACACAAAATGTATACACACACACACACGTGACGTGCATGCAATATGAATATGCATGCACACACACACACACACACACACGGTGAAAATACGCACTTTCCAATAGCAAGGGAGCAAACTAAAAATTGAATATTTTCACTTCAAATCTTCTTCAAAACTTGAAGTTAGCAAGTGGACAACCCTCTCCCATTTCCCCACTTCCAAGAATGATCTCTTACCTGAAATCCGACAAGACACGCCTTTGTGAATCTCCAGTTTTAAGTTTCTACTCGTTCATAATCATCATCATGAGTTATGATGAGACAGGCCGAGGTAGACTTAGGCTTAATCCTAGGACAAGGAGTAGTAGTCTAGTACAGTAGTAGTAGGACTATTCCGACTAATGCTTAGTTCGCATCGAAGACAGCCTTAGATGTGGCACATTAAACCAAAATAATTTCACACGAAAAATACTCGGTTCAACAATGGGGCAAAACATCCGCGGGATGACATCAGCATGACGCTTTCAATGCGATAGCGACATATAGGCTACATTGTAGCTTTTGCTTGGAGATGAAGGAAGCTAAAAGCGAAACCCGCGGACTACGTCATGAAATATGCAATCAGAAAGTGGAATGCAATCAAAAAGTGGAACATCAGTTTCCTATCAATGTCGTGAAACAGCACATTTCAAAGAAACGTATCCAGTCGCACAATAATCGACATTATGTTCCATTTCCACTCCAGTGACAGAGAGTAGGTCAAAAGAAAACGCAAGGCAGATGTCCAGAGGTTGTGAATGATGGAAACCTGATCGAGGAGGACCCACAGACCGTGGGAGGACCTGGTACGCTAGGGGAGACTAATCGTGGTTTATGAAAATTCTATGTATCAGAAAGGTTACGTCCCTTGGATTATTAATTTCTTTTTCGGTTGACAGCAAATTGAAAGCAACGTCCTGTATGCTATTGTATGTACTGGAGAAAATATTCTGCCACGAACCATGGTAACATCTATTTTGGTGCGATTCTGATCAAAGTATATATTGGGGAGGGTGGGAAAGATGTGTGTGTGTGTGTGTGTGTGTGTGTGTGTGTGTGTGTGTGTGTGTGTGTGTGTGTGTGTGTGTGTGTGTGTGTGTGTGGTGTGGTGCAGTGTGTGATGTAGTGTGGTACTTACGTGATTGTATGTGTGTGTGTGTGTGTGTGTGTTAGAGAGAGAGAGAAAGCAGAGAGAGAGAGATGAAACGAAACATTTTCCAACGGTTCAGATATCAAGCACTGGGCCAGCTTACATGTTTGCTGTTGCTAATATGCTTGTTTGGAAACAACAAAATATAGGATACAAAGATTCAATAAAATGAAGTAGACGAAGAGCAATGACACATTCTTAGGATATGTAATCGTAATTACATAAAAGTGAATATACATATTCCTCTCTCTCTCTCTCTGTCTCTCTCTCTCTTTTTTTCTCTCTGTCTGTGTCTTTCTCTCTCTCGCTCTCTCTCTCTCTTTCTTTCTTTCTTTCTCTCTCTCTCTCGCTTTCTCCCTTTATCCCTCTCTCTCTCTCTCTTTCTTTTCTTACCATCGATATTTCAAAATAACGCAAAGACAAAAACATGAAATTTGAACAAATTCGGTTTGAACCTGTACACAGTTTAACCCTTTGGCTCCCGCACCCTGTCCACCAGCATCCTGCATTGTGTCAACTATGCTAGCAAAGCAAAAGCTTAAACCTTTTGACTCCCTCACCCTATCCACCTGATTCTCGCAGGAAGCTGGTGGGTAGGGTGAGGGAGTCAAAAGGTTAAGTATTTGCAGTTGGTGGAAAGAGTGCGGGAGTCAAAGGGTTAAAAAAGAAGACTGGGGGACTAAAATTCTGAATTGATCTACAAGCAATTTCACCCCTGTCAGTGACTGAACTGATTGTCGGGATGGACAGTATGGTTCGGGATACAATTAGTTCTTGAAAGAGACAGAGAGAGACAGAGAGAGAGAGAGAGAGCCAGAGAGACACAGACAGACAGAGAAAGAGACACAAAGAGACAGATAGGGAGGGAGGGAGGGAGAGAGAGAGAGACAGACAGACAGAGACAGACACACAGACAGACAGACAGACCAGACAGACATAGAGACAGAGACAGACAGAGAGAGTTCAGATTTCAGAACACTTTATTACTCTAGGAGTAGTAGTGTAAGGTCCTGCTGGACCTGTCTTACAGCTAACCCTTGCTACTCTATACACAAAACACGATCATAAAAATGAACCATAACAAATGGAATGTGAGGCAAGTTATAAATATAAATCGAGTTGTGAAAATGTATTGACAGTTACGCACACGCCGATGGCTGATGCGCTTTACAAAAGCATGACAAAGGTAGACATAGTACAGAAATACATGTCAAACCTGAAGAATAACAAGGATAATCATCATCAGGTGCCTTGCCGCATGGCGCTGGCGATTATAGACTTCCATCTGTCTCTATCTCTTGTTGCCTCAAGCATCTCTTCTACTCTCCCTGTCTTCAGCTACTCTGCAAGTCCGTCTAGTATCTTCTCCCTGGGTCTACCCGGTGCTCACCTTCCCTCCGGCTTTCCCGTTGTGACCAGGTGTTCCAATTCCCCTTTCCTCATAAAATGGCCTATGAATGTTTCCTAATCTTCCTTATGAATGATCTACTTGTGTCTGCCTCCATCAAGACTGTCTCGTGAAGGTCAAGGTCACTTCAGACCAAAAATCTCTGTAGGTACAGGCATGTTATAATCAACAGCAAAGGTCTTGCTTGAAAAGGCCACGCCACACTCACAACACACAGGACATTAAACCAGAAAAAAACAAAAAAGAAGACTACGAACGCGTATTTAATACAACAAGACAAGACAGGCGCAATGTTGTATTAAATACGCGTTCGTGTTCTTCTTTCGTGTTTTTTTCTGGTTCCTGTTTACTTGAACGCGGGCAGTCACACTTGTTTTGGATTACACATGACATTGTTTTCAAAGAAACGAAATAGTGCGAAAATAGTACAGTTATAGTACGTGATGCGCATTTTAACGATCCTCTCATCTATTCTTTTCTCCTTGTGTTCATGTTTTTTTGTTTTGTTTTTTCAAACTGAATTTAGTTGAAAATTACTGTGAAAAATACAGAGCGTTTCGTAAAAACTGGAAATATGACATAGTTATTTTCTGGAATGTCGTTGTAGAGAATGACGCTTCATTTCGTTGTAGAGAATGACGCTTCATTATTATTATTATTATTATTATTGTTATTATTGTTGTTGTTGTTATTGTTATATTATTATCATTATTACCACTACTACTGCCACTACTACTACTATACTACTACCACTACTACTGCTGCTACTGCTGCTACTACTACTACTTTCATCATCATCATCATCATCATTATTACTATCATTAGTCGTAGTAGTAGTAGTAGTGGTGGTGGTGGTGGTGGTGGTAGTAGTAGTAGTATCATCATCATCATCATTATTATTATTATTATTTTTATTGTTGTTGTTATTGTTATATTATCAGTAGTAGCAGCAGTAGTAGTAGTAGTAGTAGTAGCAGTAGTAGTAGTAGTAGTAGTATACTGTTTAAAGCCCAGCCGACTATTCAAATCCATATAAGGACTATGGACATTTCAAACAATGTACACAAATGACACACTAATGTCCCTGAAAAAAAAACACCTAGGGAAAGACAAATTAACTTACATATGTAATGCATTCGTGCAAACAATCTAAAGATTTACGGGTCGAATCATAAGGGAGGTCAAAAACCAACCTGAACACAAATGTATAAGCGTGATAAGTTTGTACACCAAAACAAACATAAAAACCGACATAGAGTACCTAAAATTGTCACTTAGCAGTTTTACGTTTTCGCAGGGTTAAAAATATTATTAATATATGTACCCAATTATCAATCCTAATATTCAGAACGTATTTAATTAAGCTTTTATGTAGAAACGCAAAGGCGAATAAAACAGCAAGGCAGAAAATGACAGGAAAAGACAACTGAAAGTAAAGGAGCAAAGCAGAAACAAAGGGCGAGTAGCGAAGGGAAGAAAACTTCCTGTCCCGTTACGCTGTTATTTGTTTTATTCATTTTGAATATGCGTGGCTGTTGTTTTATTTGTTGCATGCATGGTTGACGTTTGATGTGCTTGAGGCAACAAGAGATAGAAACAGATGGAAGACCATGATCGCCAACGCCATGTGGCAAGGCACCTATGATGATGATGATGGTGGTGGTTGATGTATTAGGTTTTAGTCTTATGTTTAATGTATTGGGCTTTTGTTGTTGTTGTTTTTTACGTTAGATGTATTATGTTAGTTTTATGTTACATGTATTAGGTTATAATTTTGTTTATTTTATGTTTAATTCAATAGGCTTTTGTTTCATTTGCTTTACGTTAAGTGTATTAGGCTGTAATTTCATGGTTTATGTTTGTCGTATTAAAGTGTTATTTTATTTGTTTTATGTTAAGAAAGAGAGTCCTTGAATGTTATATAGAACCAATATTGTTGTACGGATGCCAGGCGTGGACAGTCAGCGAGCAAAGCCAGAGCAAGATTGAGGTAGCCGAGATGTGGTTTCTCAGAAGAATGTTGAGAGTACCATGGACAGCAAAGAAAACAAACGAGACAGTCTTGATGGAGGCAGACACAAGTAGATTACTCATAAGGAAGATTAGGAAAAGACAAGCAACATTTATAGGCCATTTTATGAGGAAGGGGGATTTGGAGCACCTGGTCACAACGGGAAAGCTGGAGGGAAAGAGAGCACCAGGTAGACCCAGGGAGAGAATGCTGGACGGACTTGCAGAGTGGCTGGTGATGAGGAGGGTGGGGGAGATGCTGGGGGCAACGAGAGATAGAGATGGTTGGAAGTCCATGGTCGCCAACGCCATGCGGCAGGGCATCTGATGATGATGATGATGATGTTAAATGAATTAGGTTATAGTTTTATGTTTAGTGTATTACGCTGTAATTTGGTTTATGTTTAATTCATTAGGCTGTTGTTGTTTTTTTATTTGCTTTATATTTAATGGTATCAGGCTGTCATGAAATTTACATTTCTTTTATGCTGAATATATTTGGCTGTTGTTTTATTTATTTATATGTTTATTTGTTTTTATTTTTGAGGAGGAGAGTGGCGAGAGGGAGAAAAATCCCATCCGTGATTTAAACCCATGTTCTGTAGGTCGCAGTGAAGTGCTCTAACCAGAAGGCCACACGTTCCACTTTCGTGTGTAACCTGGCCTTCATCTGAACCCGGTTATAGAAGACCTCAGATACTGTGATGATCACACCCAGGTGCTAAACTCGGGTTGAAAAACGTGTCAATCTTTCCACCTTCCCCTGCACCCCCTTTGTCCTGCGCTCGTTTCAGTACCTGACTTGTCTTCTTTTCTTCCTACCTGTAACCCTTATAACCCAACCCCACCCCACCCACCCCCGTCACAGATGTTGTAAATAGAACAATGTCTTTGACCCCCCGTCAAACTCCTGTGGTCGGATCCTACCCGCGTCGTCAAGGTACGTGGGATGAAGGCTTTGGCCGTGTGAAAGGGGAGAAAACGCCTGACTGTCGTGATAGCATTACCGCCCCTTATCACAAAAGAATCCTTGTGAGAGCGTGGAATGACTGGCCATAAGAAGAACGTTCTGTGGCCTATGGGTGATAAAGGTTCGTTGAGCAAAGTCGTTCTCTCTGTTACTTTCCTAGTTTTTGTTTTGTTTTGTTTTTTTCTGTTTTGCTTACTTGTTTGACCTTTTATGAGTGTGTGTGTGTGTGTGTGCGCGCGTCGTGCGTGCGTGCGTGCGTGTGTGTGTGTGTGTGTGCGTGTGTGTGTGAATATTTATTTATATTTATGATGTGGTGTGTGTGTGTGTGTGTGTGTGTGTGTGTGTGTGTGGTGTGTTGTGTGCTGTTTTTGTTTGTTTGTTTTGCGCACTTGTTTGACCTTGTGTGTTGTGTGTGTGTGTGTGTGTGTGTGTGCGTGCGTGCGTGCGTGTGTGTGTGTGTGTGTGTGTGTGTTTGTTTTTGGGTGTGTGTGTGTGTGTGGTGTTGGGTGTGTGTGTGTGTGTGTGTGTGTGTGTGTGTGTGTGTGTGTGTGGGTGTGTTGTGTGTGTGAGTGTGTGTGTGTTTGTTATGGTGTAGTGGGTGGTGCTGGTGTGGCTGGTGGGTCTGCAGTTTGTACGTTGTAAGATCACAGAGACACGAACACACAATCATACACATACGCAAGCACACACGCGCGCACACACACACACACATGCGCACACACGCGCGCACACACACACGCATCGCACACACATGCACACACACATACACACATGCACACACACACACACGCATGCACACACACACACGCACACACACACGCACGCACACATACACACACACTAACACACACACATGCACACACACACACACACGCACCACACACACACACACACACACACACACACACACATGCACACACACATACAAAGAAGGAGAGAGAAAACAGATAGGTTGATGGATTGATTTATTTTGGTTTATCTTATCTTTCCAACGGTGAAGATAATGACAGAATACAATAGTGTTTCGACAATTTTTCATGTCTGCCGTTGGAAAAAAAACACTTAATGAAGTTGAAATAAAGCAAATTGTAGGAGTAATGAATATGAAAGAGTTAAAATGAAATAAAATGTAGGAGAGTAATGAATAAGAAATACGGTAAAGTACTACAGAGACACACAGAGACAGACAGATAGACAGATACACACAGAGAGACTCAGACAGATAGAAAGACAGATAGAGACATAGAGAGAGACACAGACAGACAGAGAGAGACAGAGTCGGCGGAGAGAGAGACAGACAGATACAGTCAGAGAGAGACAGAGAGAGAGACACAGAGACAGACAGACAGTCAGACAGAGACACAGAGAAAGACACGAGACACAGAAAGAGAGAGAGAGACAATCACAGAGAGAGAGAGACATACAGACAGAGAGACAGACAGACAGACAGACAGACATAAACAGATGAACAGACAGTCAGACAGACAGAGAGTCTTCTAGAGAAGAATAACAAAGCAAACGAAATCAATCAAACAAACGGGCGGAAGTGGGAGTCAGAGAATCTTTCATTTCCTGCTTCAAATCGAACTAATGTAACTGACTGGAGTTAGGTCTAAACCCACCCCAAGCTGTACAAATCAGACTCAGGGCAGTACAAATCATCCGTAGGACTCCATACTGTACGGGAATGAGCTTAGGATTCTGCTTACTGAAAAACAGGCATTTGAAACCAAATTCCTAAAGAAACTGCTTTGCCGAAATTAACTCCTTTGCTAACCCTTTTACTCCCGCAGCCTGATCACCAGAATCCTACATTATCAAACATGCTATTAAAGTAAACACGTAGCCCTTTCACTCCCTCACTTCCTGGAGGAAGCTGGTGGATAGGGTTAGGGAATAAAAGAGTTGAGTTTTTGCAGTTGGTGGATAGGGTGCGGGAGTCAAAGGGTTAACCTACCTCGAACGTAAGAGCATTGAGTATGAACGAAAGAAGATCAACATTTCAGTGGGCTTACAGAAACGGACCCAGGCAGCTGTGAAAGGAACCGCTAGCTAAAGGGGTTTGGTCACGTCATTTGCCATGACATACTTCAGGGTAATTTACGACAGTGGAAAAATCCCCAAAGATATGTCAAAATCAATTTTCATTGCATTTCCAAAGAAGACAGGGACTATAGAATGCGAACTCCATCGCACAATCAGTTTGATGAGTCATGTAACCAAGATCCTGTTAAGAATAATCATGATGAGGACAAGGAATAGAATCAAAAGAGAAATAGCAGATGAATAGTGTGGATTTGTGGTAGGGAAAGGAACTATTAATGCCATATACATCCTAAGAACTATCATAGAGAGGTCATTGAGATGAACAAGGATTTATATCTATGCTTTGTCGATTAAACCAAGGCTTTGGTCGGGTAAGACATGAAGAATTGATCAACCAACTAGAAAGACTCAATATTGATGGAAAAGATCTACGAATAATCAGAACAAACAGCTGCAATGAGAATAAAAAATGATATAAGCTCTTTCCAAAAATTCAAAAGAGGAGTCAGACAAGTTGTGTTTTGCCACCAGATCTGTTTTCATTTTACAGTGAAAAAATCATGAGAAACATAGAGGAAGACCCTGGATTAAAGGTTGGAGGAAACATGATAAACAACATTCGATATGCAGATGACACCGTGCTAATTGCAGAAAGTGAAAGGGACCTACAAAACCTTATGAATATACTAGAAATCGAAAGCAAAGGTAAGGGGTTGGAACTAAACAGCACGAAGACTGAAGTCAGTAAAACCATGAAATCTCCTCATGCAAAATAACAGCAAACGGCACAACCTTGAGACAGGTTGATAAATTTAAATACCTGGGAACGATCATTTCACCAGATGGCAGATGCACATCAGAAATAGCCAGCAGAATCGGCCAAGCCAAAACAGCATTCAAGAAGATGACAAGCATTCTTACCAACAAATGCCTATCAATTAACATCAGGAAGAGAGTTCTTGAATGTTATATAGAACTAATACTGTTGTACGGCTGCAAGGCGTGGACAGTCAACAAACAAAGCCAGAACAAGATTGAGGCAGCCGAGATGTGGTTTCTAAGAAGAATGTTGAGAGTTCCATGGACAGCAAAGAAAACAAACGAGACAGTCTTGATGGAGGCAGACACAAGTAGATCATTCATAGGAAAAATTAGGAAAAGACAGGCAACATTTGTAGGCCATTTGATGAGGAAAGGGGAATTGGAGCACTTGGTCACAACGGGAAAGTTGGAGGGAAAGAGAGCACTGGGTAGACCCAGGGAGAAGATACTAGACAGACTTGCAGAGTGGCTGGAAACAAAGAGGGTGGAAGAGATGCTTGAGGCAACAAGTGATAGAGACAGATGGAAGTCCATAATCGCCAACGCCATGCAGCAAGGCACCTGATGATGATGATGATACTTCAGGGTACCATGGAGAATCCTGTCTGCCGCTGAATCCCATGAGTCATCTGGCCCCCACCCACCATGCTGGAAATGGGATTAGAAGAAAAATATAGTCGACACCTGCCTCAGATCGTAGGACCGACCGTGACAACCCATTCTGTACAAAAGGGAGGAGACTCTTACATCACCTTGACACCACATAAAACGACAGCACAGTACGATAAACAGCGAGATAGCCAGTTTTTGTGCAGCGCACCCATGGCTGGAATTCGCAGTTGTTTACATATAAACCCGACTTCCAACCAGTTGGGTTGTACAGCAGGCCTCAATAGCTCAGTTGGTTGAGCGTCAGATTCACATGCTAATGGCTGTGGGTTCGAATCCCGGGGTGCGCTATATTAAAACTGGCCTTCTCACTGTCCCATCTTAACATCATTGTTGCTCTGATGGTGTCAGTATAGGATTAAATAAGTCCCCCCCTTCCCCCACTTCCCTGGGATGGTTATCCCCATCGGCCATATCGTCTGAGGTGGGTGTCTACGGTAAAAACTGAACCAAATCAATCAATTGAGTTGTTGAAATAGAATTGGAATGTATTACTGAGAATACACAGCACACACGCACGCACACACACACACACACTCTCTCTCTCTTTCACTCACACACTCTCTCTTTCACGCACACACGCACGCACGCACACACACACACACACACACACACACACACACACACACACACACACACACACACACACACACACGCGCGCGCAGTTCGTGAAAACTTTATAATCTGCACGGGGAATATTTGTCTCTCGGCTGAGTTCAGGTCACACACGAGTCTGATGTCTGAACAGTCGGACTTTCAGCTTCAGGCACATTTGAACTTCGTCATGACTGGAGCAAACAGGGAAAAGAAACCAGCAATTTCTTTTATTCATTTATTTACTGCAATTGTGTCTATTGGGCTGCCGAAAAAGGCCCAGTGTGAAAGCAAAGAAATGCATCGGTTGCCGTGAATTTATGACAAGGTAAGCACCTTTCATTCTTTTGCACTGCATGATTATAACTGATTACCAGTAATGTTAATTTTGTAGTGGCCCCCCCCACCCGGTTGGGTTGCTGGGGGCTCTTTCAGTACAAATAGTATCTCCACGTTCTGGAAATTCTGTGCTAGAAATTTCCTCTTTTCTGTCACTCTCTTTGTTTCTGCCTTGTTCCTTTGCTTTTTGTCATTTCTACTTGTCATTTTCTGCCTTAATGGTCCGTTCACCTGTATTTGTTCGATAAAGTCTTACGTACGTTTTCTTCGGATTGATAATTGGGTACATGTATTAAGTGCATTTTTGGCTCTAAGGAGGTGAGACATGCGGAAGCAATTTTAGGTAATTTATGCCTGTTTTTATGTATGTTTTGGTGTCCTTGTGTATGCTTATATTTGTATTCAGGTGTTTTTTAAATCTCCCCTGTGCAATAGATTGGAATGGTCCTTCGCCGGGGGCATGTCCTTAGATTATGTGCGCGAATGCATTGATATGTGTACTTAATTTTCTTTTCTTTTTTTTCCCTGTTGAAGTTTTGTGTTTTGAAGCGGTTATAGCCCTGATATGGCTCTGTGCAGTCGGCTGGCCATCTCTGTTGATACAGTTATGGACTCAAAATCTGATATCTGGAGTTCACTCCCACCTGGCAGCATAAAAACTGGGCTGTTCGCCGCTTACCAATAATATTTCAATTAGTATTTAAGATGTGAGCTAAGAGTTTTACAGGTACTTTCTCACTCCAGCACTTTGCTATCGCATAGTTTTGTGCAAACTGAAAGTCTGCTTAGAAGTAATTGTCAGATATGAGTGGCGCGCATATGGAATTTTTTTAATGTGATGAGAATTTTTTCTTAAACAATCCCCTATTTCCAATCTTCAAACTCTGTACCACTGAGTGGAGCGTTTATGGAATTTTCTGAGTGGATGACTTCCTTTCTTTTTCCTTCTATCTATCTATCTATCTATATCTATCTATCTATGTATCTGTCTGTCTATCTGTCTGTCTATCTTGTCTATCTTGTCCGTCTTGTCCGTCTTGTCCGTCTTGTCCGTCTTGTCCGTCTTGTCCGTCTTGTCCGTCTTGCCCGTCTTGCCCGTCTTGCCCGTCTTGCCCGTCTCGTCCGTCTCGTCCGTCTCGTCCGTCTCGTCCGTCTATCCGTCCGTCTATCCGTCTGTCTATCCGTCTGTCTGTCTATCTATCTTTAACAAACTCTGATCTTAAGACTCTTGTAACTATTGTGTAAAAGCACTGGACGTGAATAGAGTTTAAAAGGAATACGGGGGGAGCAGGGTGAAGGGGTAACATTATGACACTGATCCGTTTTGGATGAGAGAAACCCCAGACTCCATTCCGGGATGAAGTTGTCTACCTTCCATCCCACCCACCCACCCACCCACCCACCCGATCCCCACCTTTACAGTATATCTTTATTGGTGGTCTGGGTGGTAGTCTTTCAGATAAGGTGACAAACCGATGTCCTTGTGTGCAGCATGCTCCTTAGCACAGGTTGAAGAACCCACAGGGATAAAAGAATTCTTTGAGCAAAATCCTGTAAAAAGATATTGTATGTTTTGAAACACTTATAGCCACGATATGGCTTCATGAAAATATGCAGAAGCAATTTTAGTTCATTTAGACGAGTCTTTATACTTGTTTCATGTACGTATTTTAATACATTCGTGTTCGGGTTTATTTTTTCACCCCATGGTGATCAATTGGACAGAATGATCAACACCAATGGTATATCCTAAGATTATGTGTGCAACTGCATTGGCATGTGTACTTAATTTTCTTTTCCTTGATTTTCAGTATCAACGAGGTGTATGTTTAGAGATGGTCCTACGCCAGGGGCATGTCCTTAGATTATGTGCGCAAATGCATTGATATGTGTACTTAATTTTCTTTTCTTTTTTTTCCTGTTGAAGTTTTGTGTGTTTTGAAGCGGTTATAGCCTTGATATGGCTCTGCGCAGTCGGCTGGGCTTTAAACAACAACAAAAGAAAAAGAAAGAAAGAACGCATCTCAGCAGAATCCTCCTCCAAAGAGGAAAAAAAAAGCGTAGGACAACCCTTGCCTGGCAAGCGTTTGGAAGAGCAGCTTCGGTTTTCAAGAATGACAAAACTGTGTGTGTATTGAAATGGTTCTAGCCTTGATAATGTTCTACGCAGTCGGCTGGGCTTTAAACAAAAATAACAATAACAATAACAATTCACTGAGACCTATTGATTTCTCTATTTACCGATGCATTTATTTTTAGTCTGTGCACTTACAATTTGGATTTAATTTGTTTCAGTGTCTTCAAAAGTGTGATGCTACGTATTGCACCTGAAAAGAGGAGGAGCAGCAGCAGCAGCAACAACAACAACAACATCAACAGCAGCAGTAAAAACGGAACAGGAAGAACAAGAACAAGTAAGTCTTCTCTGGAATATGTTATAGACAACAGGGGAAGAACTAAAAGAACACAAATAAAAAAGGAATACAAATAAAAATAAAAAAACAAATAAAAACATAGCAAAAACATTCACATAAGAAGAAAAACGACAAGAAAAGGAAACGATGAAGAAAGATCAAGAGGAAAAGAAGACAAGAGGAAACGAAGAAGAAAGATCAAGAGGAAACAAAGAAGAAAGATCAAGAGGAAACAAAGAAGAAAGATCAAGAGGAAACAAAGAAGAAAGATCAAGAGGAAACAAAGAAGAAAGATCAGAAGAGGAAACGGAGAAAACGCAAGGCAACATGAACAAAATCGGCAAGAATGAGGACAACAAAAACGTGAGAGGAGACAAAAAACAAAAGAAAATCAATAAGAACAACAAGAGGAACGACAAAAAAAATCCCCAAAATGGAGATAAAACGAATATTCGTCACCAAAAAGTCGGAAAAAAAAACCCAACCAACAGCAGCAGCAACAAAAACAACCACAAAAACAACACAAAACAGAAACCCAGAGCAAAGAAAGCATGACAAAACAGAAACAAGAAAGTTAAGATAAAAATAATAGAAAAAAGAACAATACACAATGCACGGCAATTAATAACAAGACCATCAACATGGATACACAGGAGAAATGGACAGCAAAAGGAACAATGCGACAAGAAGCAATACGACAAGCACCAGAAAAAGAACATCTCTGATGACAACGGCAAAAACTTCACCAGCAAATTGCCAAGAAAAGCGCAAAGAACAGTGAAAGGGCAAAACTCAAGAACAATAAAACGTCGAAAAGAATAGCAATACGAACAGGATCAAGAATAAACAATGGAACGAAGATAACTAGAGGACAAAATCAAAACCAACGGAAAAATAAAAAACGGCTAAAACCACAGAAAGAAGGCAAGCAACAAAACAAAACGGAAAAGAAAAATGAGGGGAAAAGTGGCACAAACAAAAACAAAAGAAGAAAAAGAAAGAACATTTAAGCAATAATGACAAAAACAACAAAAATGAAGAGAAAAAAATTTCGAACATAAACAAAGACGACAAGAAGTCAAAGAAACAAACAAAAGAAAAACAGTCAACAAGAACAAGAGGAGGAACAAGTACAGGAAGAACCAAGTGTAGAAAAGCAAAACGTACAACAGCAAGTATACAGTAACAATATCAACATATGACAGAACGAGAACCCCAAAGGCACCCTGGAACAGAACAAACAAAACTTTTCAGGAAGAACAAACATAAGACAGAAAAACACATGAGAAAAAGATCAAGTGCAGTAAGAACTAAACAAACCAGCAAGAACTCGCATGAAAACCAAACCAAAAAACGATTCTGATGAGAAACAAGTACAGAAAGAGCAAAATAGAAACAGCGAAAGCGACAACACCAAAATCATAAAAATATCAACAAATAGCCGAAAAACACCAAGATAACACGAATGACAAAATCTAAACGGACCAAAAGCAAGAAGACATTAACAAGCGCAAGCAAACACAAAACAGAACTAAAATACTACATTATAGCTACAGCAATACGGAAGAGAACCCCTCAAAACAAACAGAAAACAACAAAAGATAATGCATAGATAAAAAAAAATTAATCACAAACGAAGAAACAAAAAAACAAAGCAAGAACAGTACACGATATGCAGCAAATCCATTACTATTATCATTGCACAATCAATAACAGCATCAACATGAAAAAGGATACGGAATCAAAATTATTAACTGAAAGAAAATCGGGAGAAATAGAAGAGTGAAAGGGACAAGAAGCAGAGCAGCAAGAATCAGAAAAGGAACATCTATGAAAAAAAAACTAACGGCAAATATATCAAGTCATCACTGAAATCATGGAGAGTGGAAGTGAAAAAATCAAGAACAACAACAACAACAAAAGGACAAAATAGCAACAAGACCAGGAATAAGAAAAATTCTAAACATAAATAGAGGACGAAAAACCTGAACAGATTTAAAGAAAACAAGCAACAATACAACGAGAAAACAAAAAGCAAAAAAAAAAAAAAAAGAAAGAAAAACATGAGAAACGGAAGAAAGAAACAAAGGTAGAACATTCATGACACGAACAACAGAAATAAGAGCGAGAAAAAACAAGAACATATACAAATACAGCAAGAAGTCAAAGAAACAAAAGAACAACAACAAAGTCAATAGGAACAAGAGGAGGAACAAGTACAGGAAGAATAAGTGTAGAAGAGCAAAACTCATCAGTAGGAATACGATCACAATATCAACACATGACAAAACCAGAACACCAAAGGCACCAAGGAACAGGAACGAACAAAAAAAAAATCCTCAGAACAAATACAAGACGGAAAAACACGAGAAAAAAGAACAAAAGCAAGAACAACAAGAGCGGCAAGAACAGAAAAACAAAACAACCAAAAACAGAAGAAAATTATTCGGAAGAGAAAACACAGAGGAAAAAACGACAACAGCACGAGCATAAAGAATAATATCAACAAATAGCCGAACCACAAAACCGAGGTCACAATCGATAACACGAGTTGCAAAGTCTAGTAGACAGAGCAAAAATCAAGAAGACGAAAAAAAAAACGACAGAACGAAATAACTACTACTGTAACACAACACAAAAGAGAACCCACCCACGTATCCTCCCCTCCCCCCCCCCAACTTACTCCCCCCCCAAACGAAAATAAAACAAGACATAAATAAAAATCAGAAACGAAGAAAAAGAAGAGAGAAAAACAACAACAACAACACAGAAAACAGGAACAGTACACGATAAATGGCAAATCCATAACAATCATTATTGCACTGTCGATAACAACGGTACCAACATGAATAAACAGATACTAAAAGCAATCAATAACGGCAAGAAAACCAGGAGAAAAGGAAGAGTAAAAAGGTCAAGAGGCAAAACAAGAAGAAAAAATCTTGGATGATAATAAGGGCAAAAGCATAACAAATCTTCAAGAAAAGCACGACGAAGACTGAAACAGAAAAAAAAATCAACGACAAAAAGTACACAAAAAGACGAATAGCAGCAGAACAAAGAACAAGAATGAAAGAAAAACGACGATAGAAACATAACGAGGAGACAAATCAAATGCAGGGACAAAAGAAAAAAAAAATAGCCGAAACAACATAAAGAAAGCGAGCAACAAAACCAAGCAGAACAAAAAAAGACAACAGAAAAACAAGAGGGAAAGACAGAAGGAAAAATGAAATTAAAGTATTAATAATAAGAACAATGAAAACAAATAAAAAAATACGAACATAACCAAAGAGATCAAGACGTTAAAGAAACAAAAAATATGAGAAAAAAACACACCAACAAAATCAATAACAACAGAAAAAACAAACACAAAAAGAGAACAGATGTTAAACCAAAATATACAAGTCAAAGAAAGAAAACGAACAATAACAACAACAGAAGATAACAAAAAAAGAAAAAAAGAAAAAAAGAAAAGAATCAGGCACAGGAAAAAGATGACAACCCCCAACAAAGAGTATAAGAACAATAACAAATGGCAGAACCACAACATCAGGATCTCAAGTATTAGCAGAATGAGAAAATTTACAACGCAAAACAAACCAAACCAACCCCCCCCCCCCCCCCCCCCGAAAAAAACAAAACAAAAAAAAACAATAACAAAAACGCTAGGAAAAACAACAAAAACATCGGCAAGAGCAACAGGACCCCCTCCAAAAAAAAAAAAAAGAAAAAAAAAAAAAGAAAGAAAAACATCAACTGAAACCTATGCACATGTTAAAAGCAACAAAACAGCTATGACAAATCAACAAAGATGAAAATCAAAAATGACGAAAGGAAACTAAAGTCAACTGGAAGTCGAACATGCAACCAAACTGTGGCAACAAAAAGTCAACGAGAACCAGAAGAGAAACAAGGACAGAAAGAACAAAACAAAGAGGAAAAAAAACAACAACAAGAACATAAGAATATGAACAAAGATACCGCAACCACTAAGACCATCAACAAGACCACGAATAAAAAACTATTGAGCACAAAAAACAAAAAAAAAACAAACAAAAAACCCACGGCAAAAACGAAGAAATAAATGTAAAACAGGAGATTAAAAAATGCATTACAACTACAACAACACGAACCAGAAACTCGAAATAGGGCAAACCAAACGATACTGGAGCAAAACAAACAAAAAAACTCAAAAGCAAAGTGCAGGAATGCAAACAGAAAGAAAAACAATAAGCAATATATGGCAAATCCATAACTATTATTATTGCACAGTCAATAGACAGCGTCGGCACGGATAAACGGATACAGAAACAAAAAAATAATGGTACGAAAAGTTGCAGAAAATAAAGAGCAAAAGAGAACAAGAAGCAGAACAACAAGAAGCGGAACAACAAGAAGCGGAAGAAGAACATCTGAAAAATGCCACTACCAAATCACCAAGAAACGTACAAAGAAGAAGAGTGAAAGAAGAAAAAAAAGAAAAAGTACCTCAAAAGGAAGACAAATACCACAAAGAACAAAATCAAGAATGAAAAAAAAAAACTAGAGGCAAAGTCAAAAGCAACAGAAAAGAAACCTACATTTAGAAATCAACAAAATAAAACAATATGGAAAACAAAAGAAAATAATGCAAACACAAAAAAGCAACAAAGCCCAACAAAACCAAAACAATTAAAGGGAAACAAAGGAAAAAGGATTAATGACACGAATAACAAAAACGATGCGAAAAAAAATCTCAAAGAAACGAACAAAAGAACAACAACAAAGTCAAGAAGAAGAAAAAAAAAGAGGAAAGAACACATCGCAGAACTAGAACACCAAAGGCGCCAAGGAACAGCTCCAAATCAAAACATTCAGAGCAGAATTAACAACACAACAAAATAAGACAAAAGAGAACAATAAGAACAAGAAGAACGAAAACGGCAAGAACAAGAAAAGCAAATGAAAACAAATAACAAAATTAAGAACAGCACCAAAATCAGAAAGCTGAAGAAAGGGAACAACTATAAAAAAGGGAACAATTTATAAGACAATAAAACAAAGAAACGAACAAAAAAGTCCCTACTGCAAATGCATAAGAACAACGAAAACAAATGCTAGAACTACAACACAAAGAACACCAATAATAACTAGTAAAAGAAAAGTTATAAATCGAAAAACAAAGGAAAAGAAACAAAAGAAAAAAGTATGAGAACCAAGAGCAACAAGATTACGAACAGCAAAATCAAAAACAAAGAGAAAAATCGGAATCTAAACATACAAGTCAAACACAAAACAAACGAACAAAAAGAACAAAGCAACAACAAAAATGATGAAAAAGCAACAAAAACACACGAGCAAAAGGAACAAGAAACAACAACAAAAATATCCAAAAAGAACAAAATCAAGAACAAAGACAAATACAACCCAGGACAAAACACAACCACATCAGCTAAAAACTGCAACAAATCTACAAAAATGAAAGCAAGCTGAAGAAAGACCAAGGTCAACTAGAAGTCAAACAAGCAAACGAGAACAGCAACAACAAAGTCAACAAGAACCTGCAGAGAAAGAAATCCAGATAAGAGCAAGAACAAAAAAAGAGCAAAAACGACAACAGCAAGAACAGAAGAAATGTTAACAAATACCGGAACCACATCACCAAGAGCACCAACAAGAACACAAATGAGAAACTAATGAGCAAAACAAAAACAAGACAAAAGAAACAACAGGAGAATAAATCGACGACCCAACAGATGCTACAACTACAACTAACAGGAACCAAAAACAACAGGCACAGGAACAAGAAATTGAAGATTAAAAACAAAACTGAATAGAACAACAAACAAAATTTATAACAAAGCAAATGACAACCAGAAGTAAACATACACACAATCAAAAACATATCAGTCAAGACGAAGAGGAAGAGGAACACGACAAGAAATAGAATAAAAGAGCGAACTTTTGAAGCCATCGATCGTGCCTCCATGTGCATCTTCCTTGGGTTAGTGCTATTTTGCATGAGCTCGGGACATGTCCCACTGTTTGTTTGTCCTGGTAGAGCGGGCACGCAAGGTCATCTGATTTCCCCTATTTCACCAGATTTGAGGGCAAAGAGTTAAACAGAACTGAGAATGAAAGTGATTCTGAGAGTGGCCACCATTTCAGTTTAGGCATCTTTGGAGTGCACTACACATCGAGGTTCCTCTTCTCTTCCTCTCTTCGTCTGGATTGCTTCCCAAATCTTTGTGGCATGCTCTCCACAGCCAGACAGTTCCGGGAAGCCTCTTCTCTGGACTTACAAAGCCAGGTATTCATTGTCTGTAAGGTATTTAGTCAGCCTTGTAGCCTTGATAGAGGATGATTTTCCATTTGAGTTCAAAAGTAATAGTTGTCTGAACTAAGCTACGCACAAAAAGTTAAGGATCACTATGAGAAAACAGGTGCGTAATAAACTCAGTTCGCTACTGTTATTTATTTCTCAGTCCAGCCAAATTGTTATGAATTCTTGTTCAGCTGTAAGTGGGCGATGTTGTGTTAGTGCGAAAATTGCTCGGGATTCTGTACTACTGAGCTTGGCCGCAAACGGAAAAGCGGAAACTTGCGAAAAAGGACCTTGTTTTGGACCGTTCTGCCTGAACACATTGCACAAGCCAGATGGAAAAACCATTATGCACGTGGAAGCACTGCTGTTCATGTGTGAGATGCTGTCTCTTGCTTGGCTTTATAAGAAGACATTCCACCAGTAGTAGGCCTGATCTGACAATGCCTCCACGACGAAAATTGAGCGAGTTTGAGAGGGGACGAGCTGTTGCATGGTTCCAAGATGGTGTTCCCAAGCGAGAAGTGGCCAGGCGACTTCAAGTGTCCATCTCGGTCATTGTCAGACTGATTCAACGCTTCACAGCCACTGGGAGGGTCCATGAAAGACGCAGATCTGGTCGACCGAAGAAGACAAACCCACGTGAAGATCGTCTCATTGAACGACAAGCCCTGCAGACAAGAACAGCCTCTTCCAGCATCATTCGAAGGCAGCTGAGGGTGGCTACTAACATCAACATCACCAGCAGACCATACGGAACCGCCTTCATGGGTTTAACCTCCGTTCTCGTCGCCCAGCTGTACGGCCACGCTTAACTCCAGCCCATAGGGCAGCACGCCGCGCCTTCTGCAGACGTCACGTGAGGTGGACACGTCAGCAATGGTCCAAGGTCCTGTTCAGTGATGAATCACGCTTCACCATGAACCACAACGACGGCCGACTGAGGGTCTGGAGGCGCCCAGGGCAACGCTTTATTGACACCACTGTCCAAGAAAAGGTGGCCTTTGGTGGAGGTTCTGTAATGGTCTGGGGGGCCTTCAGCCTTCACCACAGAACACCCTTGTATCATGTACAGGGTAACCTGACTGGCCTCCGATACCGGGATGAGATCCTTCGACCGCTGGCTGTGCCTACACTGCAGCAGATGGGACCGACGGCTGTCTACCAGGATGACAACACTCGCCCCCACAGGGCAAGGGTGGTCAACGACTTCCTGCAGCAGTCTGGAGTCAACAGAATGGAGTAGCCAGCATGCAGTCCCGATCTCAACCCGATTGAGAACCTCTGGGATGAGCTGGATCGCAAAGTGAGGAGCAACCACCCCCCTCCCAGGGATGCCCAACACCTCTACCAGATGCTGCAGGCTGAGTGGCAGGCGCTTCCACAGAGGATCTTCACCAACCTGGTCAACTCGATGAGGATTCGCTGCGTCGAGTGCCAGAACAGCCATGGCGGTTACACGCATTACTGAACTTTTGGGAGCATCAGAATGCCCTGTCTTGTGATTTCAATGACTTTGGGAAATCAAATTTCGATACGTACCCACTTTGATCAAATGTACACACCAAAACGATTGCTCGAAATTGAAGGCAATTGTGTATCGTTATCACTAAAGCATGGAATTAAATGTTCGCCAAACTTCAACGCATTGGCTTTCTTATTTTGAAAGTTATGAATTTTTGTGCAAGTGATCCTTAACTTTTTGTGCGTAGTGTAGTTGATATCTTTCGAATTGGGTTTTTTTTCTTTTGGAATGTACACTCCATCTGCTACAATCCATTGGTTGCTAATCTTCAGATTCCTGCATTCCGATCATAAGTTTCTGGAACCAGAGCAGTTTTATCCATTGTGATCGTCCCTGATTTGGGTGGCTGAAATAATTTCCTGTTCAACTGGAAGGGGTGTCTGAAGTAATTTTGGGTCGTCTTTTTGCTGCTGCTGCTCCTTGTGTATTCTGCTTTTCTGAGGGCACTGTTTCCCTTTAATGGGTTTTTTTGGTAATTATTTTAGCAAATTATGAAGCAGCTTTCATTTCTTTCTTCAAAATTTCTTGTTTCTTCAGGATTTATCCTTATCTAATGCTGATGTGTGGATTTCTCAGGAGGGGTTTTCACCATTGGCTGTTTTACTCCACAGGCGTCCCTACATGTTGCATATACAGAGTATCTGAACGTGGTTAGTTTGAGTTTCAGTGTCCATCAGTGCATTTAATTTGTGGATAATTTGTTATCCAGCCTCTCCCATTCCTCTTTTGCACTTATGGACGGGTAGATGAGTTTCTGGCGTAGCATCACCAGTACAGTTTCGTCTGAACAATCATCGCGGATGTCCTTGGCATTGTGATTTGATTCTTGGTCCTGGTTTTCCGACATTGTATCTGCTGGCGCAGAGCGCTGTTGTTAATTCATCACCGCCATTTTTCGTCCTGTGGATTCTTATGTCATGCTTGGTAGAAAATTAGCTTCCACAGTACATGGGAATTTTTTTTCTTCTACTTCTGGTCCGTTGTGGATTTTCAGTCGGTACTGGGTTGGCACCGATAAATTTACCGTTCTCTTCCCCATTCGATGAATCCTAGGAGCATCTTTCATTTTTGGAAGAGAAGTCCATAAATCTAGTCTTTCCCAGTGTCACCCTGTCTGTTGTGGACATCATCTGAACTGTTCCTGAAAGTCAGTGGTCTAGTCACGTGTCAGTATCAAGAAACTGTGAGGAGAGCCGGGCAACAGAAGGTCCTCAGAGGAGAACCCCCCGTCATGCAAATGTTTTGGCCCTGAACTCGTTACAGTCCAAGGGGACTAGACAGCATCCAGGTCCTGACTGTTGGATGGTCTTCTGTTGTGACCAAAGGTTGTTTTTTTTTATACCAAAAACGGTCCACCGTCTGTATTCGAATCCCCGCCTCTAAAATGGTCAGCAAGACTATTACCATTATGAACAATAACAAAATTTTTGAATTGATAGGTCCATCTGATTAGACAACGGATGCACTTGGTTGAAGAGTCGGATTGTGAACAGTATCATCTGTAGTTGAACAATGCGATTCTTGAGTGGCAGTCCTCGGCACAGCTGACGCACATGAAGGTTGAAAGGTGATCACTGCTGCAGCTTTCTTTTTCATCTCTCCAGCAACAGTGTGGATCGTTTCTCCTCGCGGTGACCATGTCTGCACGTACAGCCTTCACTAGGCACAGCGACTTGTATCTGTCTCTTTGTAGGTGGACACACTGACATCAGCTGATTTCAGGTCTCGTTTGCAAGACTCTGTATATAGCAGCAGTGAACGCCCAGTGTGCCAGGATCCTGCAGTGAGTTCTCCGTACAGTGTATCTTCAGGGATATGAGTATCCTGCATGCGGCGAACATGGCCAAGCCAGGTGAATAAATTTCGAGGGAAAGGCTGCAACTTTGTGAAATGTGAAGGTAAGGACTGTACCAAGAGGTGTTCCAGGGATTGGGAAGGGACAGATGGGAGAGAACTTTGAAGGAGGAATAACAAGGGAAGGAAACTTTGGCGGAAGAGGGATCTTCAGGATGGAGAACCAATGGGAGGGTACTTGGTGGGGGAGAACCACTAAGAGGTCTGGGGAGGGAGCTTGGGGTGGGGGAGTATCAATTAGAGGGAGAACCGATGGGAGGTTATTGGTGGGGGAGGGGGACAGAACCAATGGGAAGGAACTTGGGGAGAGAACTTGGGGAGGTAGACCCATTGGATGGAGCTTGGGGGGGGAGGGAGAGAATAAATGGGAGGGAATTTAGTGGGCGGGAGAACCAATGGGAGGGTACTTGGGGAGGGAACCAGTAGGCAGGAACAAGGGGAAGGACCATTGGATGGAACTTGGGGGAGGGGGTAGAAACAATGGGAAGGAGTTGGAGGGAGGCAGTAGATTTCTTGGGGAGGGAGGAACCCCAAGGAGGGAACTTGGAGGGGGAGTGTGGCGGGAGAATCAATGGGAGATTACTTTGGGAGGGAACCAGTGGGAGGGAACTTGGGGAAAGAGAACCCATGGGAGGGAACTCGGGGGAGAGGGGGGAGCACAAAAGGAGGGAGGGAGGGAACTTTGGACGTCGAAGAGGGGGTGTTGCCCCAAGGGAGGGAGGGAGAACATGGGAGGGAGAACCAATGGAAGGGTACTTGGGGAGGGAACCAGTGGTAGGGAACTTGCTGAAGGAGAGCCAATTGGAGGGAACTTCGGGGAAGAACCAAGAGGAGGGAACTGTGTTCAGGAAACCAATAGGACGGAATTTGGGAGCTGGAGAACCAAGGGGAGGGAACTTGGGGAGGGGACAAGTGGGAGGGAATTTGGGGAGGGGAACTCATGAGAGAAAACTGGGGGGGAGGGGGGGCTGGAGAAATAATGGAAGGTTACTTGGGGAGGGAACCAACCGGAGGGACCTCGGGGAGGGAGAATCAGTGGGAGAGTACTTGGGGGGGGGGGGAGAACCAAAGGGAGGGTACTTGGGGAGGGGAAACCAGTGGGAGGGAAATTTGGAAGGAGAACAAATGTGAGGGAAATTTGGGATGGAAAACCAATGGGAAGGAACACCAATGGGAAGGAACTTGGGGCGGGAGAGCCTATGGATGGCAACTAGTGGGGGAGGGGAGAACCAAAGAGTACTTTTGGAGGGAACCAATGGGAGGGAAATTGGGGAGGGTGGGGGGCAGAATACCCAATGAGAAGTTACTTGGGGAGGAACTTGAGGGGGGAAGAACTAAAGGTAGGGTATCTAAGGGGGGGCAGAACCAATGGGAGGGTACTTAGGGAGGGAGGGAGAACCAATGGGATGGAACTTGTCGGGGGGGGGGGGGACGACCCGAGGGATGGTATTTGTGGAGGGGGAGAACCAATGGTAGAGGACTTGTGGACCAATAAGAGGGTAATTGGTGGTGGTGTGTGTGTGTGGGGGTAACCAAAGAGATGGTACTTGGGGCAGGGGGAGAACCGATGAGAGGGATGGGGACCAATGCGAGGGTACTTGGTGGGGAGGGGGAACCAATGGAATGGTACTTGGGTGGGGTGGGGGGGTTAGAACCAATGGCAGGGAACTTGGTGAGGTAGAACCAGTAGGAGAGGACTTGTTGGGAGGAGAACGATGAAGAGGGGACCTGGGGGAGGGAGAACCAAAGGAAGGGAACTTTGGGAGGGAGAACCAATAAGAGGGTTCTTGGGGGGGGGGGGGAACCAATGGGAGGTAATTTGGGGTGGGAGAACCAACGAGATGGAACTTGGGGGGGGGGACCAAAGGGAGGGTACTCGGAACTTGGGGAGGTAAAACCAATGGGAGGGTACTTGGTTGTGGAGGAGGGGGAGAGAAGAACCAATTGCAGGAAACTTGGGTAGGGAGAACCAATGGGAGGGTATTTGGGGGGGGGGGTGGAGAAGGAATGGGACGGAATTTGGGGAGGGAGAACCAATGGGCTGGAACTTGGGGGGGGAGAACCAAAGGGGGGGGGGAGCTACTTGGGGGAACCAGTGGGAGGGAACTTGGGCAAGAAGAACCAATGGGCTGGAACCTTGGGGGGGGGGGCTAAGAACCAAAGGGGGGTACTTGGGGGGGGGGGGAAACCAGTGGGAGGGAACTTGGGTAGGGAGAACCAATGAGAGGGTTCTTGGGGAGGGGGAGGGAATCAATGGGTGGGAACTCGGGGTGAGAACCAAACCAAAGGGAGGGTATATGATGAGGGGGAACCTTTAAGGGTGGTTACCTGGGCGTTGGGAGAACCAATGGGAGGAAACTTGGGAAGGAACAACCAATGGGAGGGTTGGGGGGGGGGAGAAGCAATGGGAGCGAACTTGGGGTGAGAATCAAAAACAAACGGAGATTATATGGGGAGGGGGAACCTTTGGGAGGTTACCTGGGCGTTGGGAGAACCAATGGCAGGAAACTTGGGGAGGGACAACCAATGGGAGGGTACTTGAGAGGGCGGTAGAAAACAATGGTAGGGAACATGGAGAGGGAGAACCAATGGGGGCAAACTTGGATGAAGAGAACCAGTGAGAGCGTACTTGGAGGGGGGGGGACAAACGGGAGGGTACCTGGGGAGGAGGGACAACCAATCGGATGGAATGTGGGTAGGGAGAACCAATGGGAGGGTACTTGATGGGGTAACCACCGGGAGGGAACTTTGGGAGGGAGACCCAATGGGAAGGAACTGGAGGGGGGGGGGGGGGCGACGAAACCAAAAGAAGGGTTCTTGGGGGGTAAACCCAATGGGAAGGTACTTCGGAGGGGCGTAGAAACAATGGTAGGGAATATAGGGAACACGTTTTCCACGTGTATGATAACACCTGTGTGTGTGTGTTGTGTGTGCGTGTGCGTGTGCGTGTGCGTGTGCGTGTGCGTGTGCGTGGTGTGTGTGTGTGGTTCAGGCCATAATCATTTTGGATCTTCTTCATCGCATATTATCTTCAGAGTGAATACATATGGAATTTATCCTGAGTGGTGAGAATCTGTCTTGAGAAACTGAAACTAAAGCTGAGGATGAAAATAAATTGAAGATAGTTGTAAAAAATAATTCCTCTGTTAGCTAATCCTGAAATAGTGTAGATGATCCTGTAACAGAGTAAGATGATCCTGTAAGTGTAAGCTGATCCTGTATCAATGTAAGATGATCTTGAAACAGAGTAAACTGATCCTGTAACAATGCAACTGATCCTGTAACAATGTAAGCTGATCGTGTAACAATGTAAGCTGATCCTGTGATGGTGTAAGCTGATCCTGTAACAATGTAAACTGATCCTGTAACAGTGTAAGTTAATCCTGTAACAGTGTAAGCTGACCCTGTGGTAATGTAAGCTGCTCCAGTACCAATGTAAGCTGTCTTCTTTTTTCTTCTTTATCCCTCCGTTCCCAGCAATGTTTGTGATGTATAGATGAGCGTCGTTACAGATGTTTGACCCACACATATATTGTGCAGGCCGTAAGTCGCTGAACATTCTGCATATTCTGTCTCTTGTAGGTTTTTTTCCAGTCATGAAGGCGGTCATATGCCGTCTTCGGGAATGTGCATGTTGGGTATTTTCGTGTTTCCATAGGGCATCGGACATGACATGTCTATAGGATATTTAACGTGCACATTTCACTTTAATTCAAAATAGTGTATTTGTTTTTTGTTGTTGTTTTTTTTTTTATTAAAGAGAAATGAAACACAGTTAGCCCTACTGACTTCCGCACCCTGTCCGCCAGCATCCTGCATCATCAACCATGCTAGCAAAGCAAGAACAGAATCCTTTAACAACCTAACTCTATCCACCAGCTTTTTGCAGGAAGCTGGTGAATACAGTGAGGGAGTCAAAGGGTTCAGTTTCTGCAGTTGGTGGATAGGTTGCGGGAGTCCAAGGGTACTTGCAGATCTGCACATAATTACCGTTAACATGAAAGATCGGGAAAAAAAAAACCAACAACAACATCCATCGTTTGTCCAACCATCAGACGCTACCGAAGAAGATTCGAGCTCAGACACCCCTATCGGAAATCCTACGAGTTAACAGCCATCGAGGCTACCGCGCCCCTCGCTTCGGTTCAATAGGATATTGTTTATTTTACAGGAGGGACAAGCGCAAACACGACGTAGTAAAATGCTTATGGGCCTGCATAGGTATGCAGGTATGTCGGTATGCCGGAATGCGGGGGTCTACTCTCTTCTTCACATGCAGGCAGGTGCGTTAAAAAGGTAATGGACCACAGCTGGTATACGTGACCGTGAAAGCGTCAGCGACAGGCCTGTTCTCGGCCAAAAGGCATGGACCATGGACCGGCAGGTCGTTTCAATTTCCTCCAGCTTGGCAGCTTTTGTTGGTGTGGTGCGACAAAGACTGCGCGAAAAGTTCGTTCCTGGTGTCAGTCTTTCTGTCGCTGTTTTTTTGTTGTTGTTGTTTTTTTTCAGGCTTTTTCCGTCACTGTTTTTTTTTTTTTTTCAATTTCATTTTTTTCTCCTCCACAATAAAAAGGTGGTACTGGTATGTAGAATGGATGAGAAGAATGGTTTATATCGTTTCACCGTGTCTGTGCGTGTAAGTGATTAGGGTTGACTGCTTGACACCTGTCTGTTCCTGTTCATGTCTCTGTCTCTGTCTTTGTGTCTGTCTCTGTCTCTGTTTCTGTCTGTCTGTCTGTCTCTCTCTCTCTCTTTCTCTCTCTCACTCCCCCTCTCTCTCTCTCTCTCTCTCTCTCCTTCTGTTCTGTTCGACTACAGTAAATGCTGTTACTGTTTGATTGCTTATATACATTAAGTCTGATTTCATTGATTCATTTATGCATTTCCTTTTTTTTTTAATTTTCTTTTTAGTTGTAGCTAGACATAGACTAGCAACGGCAAGTTAAGAATATTCTACCACTGGAAAAAACAAAGTAGGCCTGTCATTGTCATAGTCATTGTCTCACTCCTCCCACACCCACACCCACACCCCCACCCCAATCCATCTCCACCGTCTTTTCATGATGACTGTGTATTTGGAGATACAGTTTACATTGTTTCAGATTCACTGGTTGATGTTTTTGAAGCAAAAGACGATGATGATACTGTCCATGAAGAGAACAAGAGAACAGCAATACCAACATGTAACAGCAAGCGCAGCCTTAGCGAACAACAAGTAAGTCTGAAAACCAACCAGTCGCCGTGGTGTAGTGGTTAACGCAACGGGACTACCGACTGGAAGGTTGTGGGTTCGAATCCCCATCACTACCTTCAAAAATCATTGTGGGATTTTTCGGTTCTAATCGGCTCCTACCCAAAGTTGGGCGTGCTATGGGCTCATTGGGAAGACTGGGACCACACAGCCGAGTCTCATCCACTTAATGGATGCGTCATTGAGGGTGTTGCTCAAATATTCTGACCAGCACCGCAGGTGTCTGTACCTCTCGGGCCTGGTTGACGCCAGGATATATTATGATAGTGAGCATAGAGTACAACCCTGTCACGCAGTCTCAATCCTTGATAGAACTCCATAGCGTCATGATTATCATCCACATCGACATCATCATCATCGCATAAAAAAACCCCAAAAAATGTCGGCTTCTGCGGCCATTAAAGTGGCGCAGAAAATGGGACGGGGGAAAAATAGGGTGAGCACAAAAGTTACTTCCCTGAGTGCAATGATCCTAAAAAAAAAATTATTTTTTAAATCTGAAAACTATGGGACAAAACGATTTGTTTGGAATTAGCTCTGGAAGGGTTCACCGCACTTGGATAATTCCATGTACGCTCCACCCAAATTCATCAGAAATTATCTGGCAGACCTCTTGAGTCTTCGCAAAACCCCATGTCTCTGACGATGTCTTAAAATGGGGAAGGGAGGAGGGAAGAAGAGACCTGTAAAACGTTAAGCTGACACCGCCAGAACGAGCAAAAAAAATGTTAAGATGAGCAACCAACAGGTCAGTATTTCTAATTTTGTGGGTTGAAATTGAACCTCAGATATCATAAAAAAGAGAGAAAAAAACAGCTCGGGAGAAAAGAACGTTTGCAAGTATGGCTTAACTACATTTTTCTTATTGTATGGTTTGACCATATTGTTGTTATTATAGTCAGTAACGTGATGTGCTGTTGAAAGGAATGGAGGAAAGCAGACGGACGTGGTCGTTCTCTTTACGCCTGATGGCTCCACTGTAGTCTGCTGGCACTGACATTGATTTAAAGACACGTGCCAAGAGAGAGAGAGAGAGAGAGAGAGAGAGAGAGAGCGAGAGAGACAGAGACAGAGACAGAGACAGAGACAGAGAGAGACAGACAGACAGAGAGACAGAGAGAGACACACAGAGAGATACAGAGAGAGAGACAAAGAGAGAGACACACACAGAGAGACAGAGAGAGAGAGGGGAGAGAGGCAGAGCAGAGAGAGAAAGACAGAGACAGAGAGAAAGAGAAATATGACTAATTTTTCTTTCTTTTTTTTTGGGGGGGGGGGTGAGGGTGACTGGAGGTATCGGGTGGGGATGGGGTGGTAGTGGTGGAAGCTATGGCTCTAACTTCAATCTATACAACAGCTAGGAAAATCTTTTCTGAAACCACGAGCACAATATCTGGCCCATTGTTCACCTGAAATAACTGTCATGGTTGATTTGTATATCAGATTTATTATGACTAATATGACAATAGTTAGGGATATAAAAGAACGGAAGAGCGCAGACATCCAAGAGTGCGGGCTTCAGTAGCTCAGTTGGTTGAGCAACGGATTCACATGCTAATGATTGTGGGTTCGAATCCCGGGCAGCACTACTTTAAAACTGACGTTCTCGCTGTCTCATCTTAACATCTTTGTTGTTCTGGTGGTGTCAGTACAGGATCAAGTACCCACCCCCTTCCCCCACTTCCCTGGGATGGTTATCCCCTTTGACCATATCACCTGAGGTGGATGTCGACGTTAAAACTGAACAAAATCAATCAATCAATATAAAAGAAGGGAAGAGCGCAGACATCCAAGAAGTGACCCACAGGATTGACACAGAGACTCTGAAACACGAAGACATTAGCGAATGACAGGCGAACGAAGCATAACACATCTTGAGAGACACCCTCGTGGGCACGCTCAAGAACACTTGCAGGACCAAGAAGTCCAGAAGCGGACATAAGTTCCGGTTTCAGCTTCCTAAGATCACGTTTCCGCGCTCGCAGTGAATTCCATATGCACTAACGCCACAAGCGCTATGCGATGGAGAAGATCCAGAATGATCATGGCGCAAACCTTAAGCCTACACATAAACCCATGGGCTGGTTAGGTCCTGAGGTCCTACCTAGATCGTTCCATAACCCTGAGGTCGTAGGGGAGTGAAGTGGCAGATGCCTCAACTTTTCCCGGGGCCAGCAACACGAGGGCGGCGCCCATCCCCTCTCCCTCGCTTCAATTTCATATTCATATTCTGTCTTGATTTGGTAGACCAAAAGAAAGGCACAGTTCCTCAGAACATGAATGTCGGAAACTCGGATTTTGCCACGCGATGTTACTTATCTTGCACAGACATGTTTGGTGGAAGCGGTCCAGCTGTTGAATGTGTCGTTGATAGCAGGTCTCCAAGCAGTATAGCAGGGTATTAAGGAAACTTTTCTGTAAGCAGCAATCTGTATGGCGAGCCTGACGACATGGTCTTACTACAACCTCTTCGTCAACCTTCCAGTCAAAAGCTTGCCTTGATGATGGGTAGCGCTTCAATCAAGAAATCCGTCGCTGATCACTGTACTGTCAAAAATGCATGATTTGTCTGTAGTCTTGACCAGACCTAGATTTTGATGACAAAGTTGGTGAGGCGTCAGAATCCTGAAGCAGTGTTGGCTAGAACGTGGAATCTGTCTTGCTGAGGCTCAATATATACTACACGTCATTATTGAAGGGCCAGGAACGTTTTTGAGTCAATTTTTGAAAGGAGAAATAACCTATTTTCTCTTACTCTTTTCTCCAATTCGTTGCCGTAACTGAATGGATAAGAGCTCAGACAACATTGCAGTTTCCTTTTGGCACGTGTTTGGGGATTTGCCGATTTGCAATGGGCGGCCCAAGGAAGACAATTTCCACACGAAATTGTCGAATCTTCAGCAGGGTCTCTCTGACGACGCAGGCAAGGTAGCGACAAAATTCGCTTTGCACGTGCAAGGCAAGCCCTTTTTGAACACTACTCCAGCCAAAGTTGCCCGCAGACGAGGATAAAAAGGACCCGTTCTTGGTTCGTTTTAACCATGCTTGCAAGACGACGGATGACGGATGAGCAGCGGGGGAGAGCCCTCGCTCTGCTTGATGAAGGCCTAGCGCAGCGTGAAGTTGCTAGACGACTTGAAGTGTCGCATTCCACAATCCAGAGACTGCTGGAGCGCTTCAATGAGACTGGAGCAGTCCAGGAAAGGCGTCACACGGGTCGACCCAGAGTAACGACAAGACAGCAAGACCGCTACCTTGCCCTCTCCGTCCTGAGGGAAAGAGCATCCACTGCGGTGACCTTGAGGGGTCAGCTGAGGGACGCAACAGGTGCTAACATCAGCTGCAGCACGGTGAGAAGACGGCTACATGAGGCAAACTTGAGGTCACGGAGACCGGCCGTCCGACCCGTGCTGTCACCGGTCAACAGAGTGCGCCGCATGACCTGGGCCAGGGAGCACGTGACCTGGACAAGGCAACAGTGGGCCCGGGTCTTGTTTTCGGATGAGTCCAGGTTCACCCTGACCTTTAACGATGGCCGGGCTCGGGTGTGGCGACGTCAAGGGGAGAGGTTCGCTGACGCCACTGTCCAAGAGCATAACCGGTACGGCGGCGGGTCGGTGATGGTGTGGGGTGGCATGAGCCGTGGTACCCGGACCCCCCTGCTCCCCATTGACGGCATCCTGAACGGGGTCCGGTACCGGGACGAGGTTCTGGCGACCGTGGCACTGCCTGCGCTTG
>CM060311.1:20991536-20999036 GCA_030674185.1 Monoplex corrugatus
AATTGACCACTAGGCATAGGGCTGATTGGGAAAAATGAACTAATTATTGTAAAGCGCAGTGAGTCTTTACCTATGTGTAGGAGAATAGCGCTATATAAAAGTGATTTATTAATAATAATAATGATAATAATGATAATGATAATATTATTATTATCATTATTATTATTATTATCATTATCATTATTATTGTTATTATTACCGAAAAGACGCGAAACTCGTGCAGCAATATTCTTAACCCCTTTGACTGCCCCACCCTGTCCAACAGCATCCTGCATTGTCAATCATGCTAACAAAGCAAAAACTTAACCCTTTGACTCCCTCACCCTATCCACCAGCTTCCTGCAGGAAACTGGATGGTGGATAGGGTGGGGGAGTCAAAGGGTTAAAGTTTTTTTTTTTTTTGCATTGGTGTTCGAACAGGGTGAGGGAGTCAAAGGGTTAATTTAAGCGAAACCTGTACCTCCTGTGGCAAGCAGGCTTTGGAAGTAGCTCACCACCACTGTTGTCCTTTCTGTGTGTGGCTAAGGTTCGCTTCATGCATAAAGATACCGTGGGCTGATAATCCAAAGACTACACTGAATGACCGAAGCTGTGTTTTCAATTCCTGTCACTTTTCATCAGCAGGGGCGAAGCTTACCATATAATGGTCGAGGTTTATGTAGGCAACAACGAGAAAGGTGTCGGGTTTCATCGGCTGCTATTTTGGTACATTTATCTTGCCTTTTACAAACAAACAAACGAACAAACAAACAAACAAACAAAAACCATCATAAATCGTTTCGTTCACGTGGCCATGTTGAAGGTCGATCTCAGTCATTGCCCGGAGTTGATGCTTTGTTTACACACGTGTCGATGGCATCTCTCTCTCTCTGTGCCTCTCTGTCTATCTGTCTGTCTGTCTGTCTGTTTGTCTGTCTGTCTGTCTCTCTGTCTCTCACTCATTTACTCATTCACTCACTCTCTCTCTCTCTATCTCTCTCTCTTTCCCTCCCTCCCTCCCTCTCTCTGTCTCCCTGTCTGTCTGTCTTTTCAGTCCCTCTCTCTCTCTCTGTCCCTCTATCTGTCTCTCTCTGCTTGTCTGTCTTTCTCTCTTTCTGTCTGTCTCTCTGTCTGTGTGACTGTCCGTCTGTCTCTGTCTCTCTCTCTCTTTCTCTCTCTCTCTTTCTCTCACTCACTCACTCACACACACACACACACACACACACAACAACACACACACACACACACACACACACACACACACACACACACACACATACACACACACACACATACACACACACACACACACACACACACACACACACACACACACACACACACACACACACACACACACACACACAGAAACATCATTTACAACTGTCTTATTTACATCTCTTTTCTGTCTCCCTGATACAAGTGCTGTAATTCTTCGCTTTCCACACGAGTTGTGCCGCATATGATTGGTTATTAATGTATTTCTTTTTCAATAGTTTCAGTTCCAGGCATATTATTATGTAGATTAGCAGCGGCAAATTTGAAAAATCAATATTATCTCATAACTCCTAGGAAACGTTGGAAAATGGAGTATCATTTTCATTTTCATTCTCTCGCTCTCTCGCTCTCTCTCTCTCTCTCTCTCTGTCTCTCTCTCTCTTTATTTTTTTTCTCTCTCTCTCTTTGTTTGTTTGTTTCTTTCTCTCTCTCTCACTCACTCACATTCTCTCTTTCTCTCTTTCCCTCTCTCTCTCCCTCCCTCATGTACACATTACACAGATAGATACACACACACATCAACACACACACATCAGCACACACACATCAACACACACACACATATCAACACACATACACAACACACACACACACACACACACACACACACACACACACACACACACACACACACACACACACACACACACACAACACACACACACACACATCAATACTCATACATTAACACACACACACAGATACATCAACACACACATCAACACACACATATACCTTACATCAGCACAGACACACACACACACATCAACATACACACACACAGACACACACACACACACACACACACACACACACACAACACACACACACACACATACACACACACACACGCACACACACACACACACACACACATCAATGATATGCTCGCTCTTTTCCAAACGAAGCTTTTGGCCTTTTTGAATACACTTCTGATTCTGATTCTCTCTTTTACTGTCATTGTTGTTGTTGCTGCTGCTGCTTACGCTGTTGTTCTTATTATTTCTGCTGCTGCTTTTGTTACTGTTGTTTACATTCAGCAGGCAAAAGAGGTATTGTCGCTAGCCGTTGGGAAACAACCAGGTTGACATGAAATTACGCCGAGTGAGAAGGTGTTTTCAGCTCAGTACAATCGAACAAAGCTTACTTATTTATAGTCCCTTAATTATGGGTACCTTTTTTTTCTCGTATACAATAGTCTATAATTATGAGACAGAATTAGCTACACGAAAGGCTAATTATACACGCTCACTCGTTTGCACTCAGAAGAACTCGCAGCGTTGTACTATCAGGACCTCGTCAGACGTGAAACAAAACACTGCAAAACATTATGTTCTGTTTCGTGTTTCCACATGTTTTGTGTTATGCGTTTGGCGTGGCCTGAACTGTTTGACTCCCACATCCTGTTTATCAGCATCCTGCATTGTCAGCCATGCTAGCAAAGCGAAAACTTAACCCTTTGACTCCCACATCCTGTTTACCAGCATCCTGCATTGTCAGCCATGCTAGCAAAGCGAAATCTTAACCCTTTGACTACCTCACCCTGTTTACCAGCATCCTGCAATATCAGCCATGCTAGCAAAGCAAAATCTTAACCCTTTGACTCCCGCACCATGTTTACCAGCATCCTGCATTGTCAACCATGCTAGCAAAGCAAAAACTTAACCCTTTGACTACCGCACCCTGTTTACCAGCATCCTGTATTGTCAACCATGCTAGCAAAGCAAAAACTTAACCCTTTGACTACCGCACCCTGTTTACCAGCATCCTGCATTGTCAACCATGCTAGCAAAGCAAAAACTTAACCCTTTGACTACCGCACCCTGTTTACCAGCATCCTGCATTGTCAACCATGCTAGCAAAGCAAAATCTTAACCCTTTGACTCCCGCACCCTGTTTACCAGCATCCTGTATTGTCAGCCATGCTAGCAAAGCAAAATCTTAACCCTTTGATTCCCACATCCTGTTTACCAGCATCCTGTATTGTCAGCCATGCTAGCAAAGCAAAATCTTAACCCTTTGATTCCCACATCCTGTTTACCAGCAACCTGTATTGTCAGCCATGCTAGCAAAGCAAAATCTTAACCCTTTGATTCCCACATCCTGTTTACCAGCATCCTGTATTGTCAGCCATGCTAGCAAAGCAAAATCTTAACCCTTTGATTCCCACATCCTGTTTACCAGCATCCTGTATTGTCAGCCATGCTAGCAAAGCAAACACTTTACCCTTTGATTCCTTCACCCTATCCACCAGCTTCCTGCAGAAAGCTGGAGGATAGGGTGAAGGAATCAAAGGGTTAAGTTCTTGCAGTTGGTGGATCGGGTGTGGGATCGGGAGTTAAGGGTTAAGCGAAAAAGAATTCTGAGGTTGTTATGGTTAAATTTCGTCGTAGAGTTGAAATGTTGGCTTTATGCTCTATGTACATGACACTGTCTTTACAATCAATTAGAATAATAAAAAAAAAACGACGAAAGAAGAATATGAACGCGTATTTAATACAACAAAACAAGACAGGCGCAAATTTTCGGCCAACTGGCCTTTGTCAAGCGTAAGATTACAAACAAACACCAGATACAAAAAATTTGAGAAAAAGACTGAAACTTCCCTGCTGCTGTCTTCAATGAGAGAAAAGGAACAAGTATGACAAGACAATTTGCGCCTGTCTTGTTTTGTTGTATTAAATACGCGTTCATATTCTTCTTTCGTGTTTTTTTCTGGTTCCTGTTTGCTTGAACGCGGGCAGTCACACTTGTTTTGGAAATCAGTTAGAATGTTCAGAATGTCATCCGCGATATACAGCGCATACGGAATCATCCGCGTGCTATGGTATCTGCTTTTAGCAAATTGAAACTTTGAAACGGAGAGACAGATCTTTGTCGGACTGGCGCCAATTGTTTTCCAGTCTCATAAACAGAAAATTAATAACAATGACAGGAACTCAATCATGTAATAGCTTTGAAGGATAACCACTGGATGATTCGAGTGAAGCGCATATGGAATTGTTCGAGTGTGATGAAACCCCTCTTGAACAAACTCAGAACCCCAGACTCAGATCTTCAACGGTCATAGGTCAGTTTGACGCTGCGGGGATCTCCCGACTCCAGCTGCAGGTTATTACATGTATGTCGGGTTATGGTCTATGATCAGATGTAAAGAGACGAATACTTCTGCAGCCGCCTAGTGTAATAATAATAATAATAATAATAATAATAATAATAATGATAATAATAATAACAATCATAATAAAAGTAATACATACAAACATACATCCATATATATATATATATATATATATATATATATATATATATATATATACATATATATTTATATAGATAGATAGATGGATAGATAATAGATAGATAGATAATAGATAGATAGATAATAGATAGATAATAGATAGATAGATAGATAGATAGATAGATAGATAGATAAATAGATAGGTAGATAGATAGGTAGATAGATAGGTAGATAGATAGATAATAGATAGGTAGATAGATAGGTAGATAGATAGATAGATAGATAATAGATAGATAGATAATAGATAGATAGATAGATAGATAGATAGATAGATAGATAGATAGATAGATAGATAGATAGATAGATAGATAGGTAGATAGGTAGATAGGTAGATAGGTAGATAATCTTTTTTTGCGCAGTCGGCGGTTAGCGCGTTCGGCTGTTAACCGAAAGGTTGGTGGCTCGAGCTCACCCACGGACGAATTTCTTTTTTCTTTTAGGAAGAAGAGTGGCAGAATGGTTCAGACGTTTGACTGCCAATAACTAAAGTCAAAGTTCTAAGGTTCGTTCCCCGTAGAGACCTCGACCCTTCTCCTAAGTTTGACCGAATAATCGAACTGAACGTCTAGTCCCCTTTGGAAGAGGACGAAAAACGAGTCGGACTCGTGTGCCTTCTGGCTGAGCACGCTAAAGATCCCACGGCATTTGAAAATCGTGAAGAGCAGGCGTTGCTCTGCTGGCTTGGTATAAAACATTGGATAGATAGGCTGATTTCCCAGGTCCCACCTCTTGAAGACCAGTTAGCCTTCTTGCCTTTCTGAAGTCTTGGTGAAAAAAAAAAGTGAACATGAACATGAACTGGAATCGAGGGAGAAAGGATGGGCACCGCTCTCGTGGTTTTGGCCCCGAGAAAAGTTAAGGTCTCTGTCACCTCGCTCCCCTACGACCTCAGGGTTATGGAATCATCTAGGTAGGACCTAGAGCAAGAGCAAGAGCTAGTCAGCTTGATAAAACATCTTGATGAGGCCTCCACAACATATGGCATGCAGATCAGTGCAGAGAAAACCCCGTTGATGACAAATAATACCAATGGCATCAGCACTGACATTACTATAGACAACAAGAAACTTGAGACCGTCCATATTTTTAAATATCTGGGAGCTATAGTATCAGATGTAGGATCAAAGCCCGAAGTACTTTTCAGGATTGCCCAGACCACAGCTGCAATGACCAAGCTAAAAGTCATCTGGAACGACAAGAATATCGCTATCGGCTCCAAGATCAGACTGATGAGTTCCCTGGTCATGTCAATATTTTTGTATGCATGCGTAACATGGACCATAACGGCAGACATTGAAAGAAGGATACAGGCAATGGAGATGAGATGCTTCCGCAAACTCCTTGGTATCTCGTACAAAGATCATATAACCCATAAGGAAGTGAAAACCCGAATCGAAAACGCCATCGGGCCGTATGAAGACCTCCTGACTTTAGTGAAAAGACGCAAACTGAGGTGGTACAGGCACGTCACACGATCATCTGGACTGGCCAAGACCGTCTTGCAGGGAACAGTTCAGGGAAGGAGACGAAGAGACAGACAGAGAAAAAGATGGGAAGACAATATCAGAGAGTGGACTGCCCTTGAATGGAATATCATTCTGCGGAAAGCTGAGGACCGTGAGGAGTGGAGGAAGTTGGTTGCAAAATCTTCAGTGCTGCCCCAACGGTCAACCAGACTACGGGACTGATGATGGTGATGATGAGGTAGGACCTCAGGACCTGGCAAGCTATTGGGTTTATATGCATGCTGAAGGCCTGTGCTGTGATCATTCTGGATTTTCTCATCACATGTCACCTGTGACGTTAGTGCATATCGAATTCATTCCTAGCGCGAAGACGTCATCTTGAAAAATTGAAACTGAAATTGAAATTTTTATTCTCTTCAACCAGGGAAGTCTCCTGGTGGAATGGACGGAAACACAAAATGATGACCTCAGTCAGCAGATCAGTGTTAACGGAAAGACAATGAACGTCTTATACTTATACAAGTACGTTCTCTCCCCTCTCTCTCTCTCTCTCTCTCTCTCTCTCTCTCTCTCTCTCTCTGTCTCTCCGTCTCTCTGTCTCTCTCTGTGTCTCTCTCTCGCTTTCTCTCTCTCTCTTTCTCTTTTTTTCTCTCTCTTTCTCTCTCTCTCTCGCTCTCTCTGTCTCTGTCTCTTTCTCTTTCTTCCTCTCTCTCTCTCTCTGTCTCTCTGTCTCTGTCTCTCTGTCTATGTCTCTCTGTCTCTCTGTCTGTCTGTCTGTCTCTCTCTCTGTCTCTCTCTCTCTATCTCTCTCTCGCTCTCTCTCTCTCGCCCTGTCTGTCTCTGTCTCTCTCTCTCTCGCTTTTTCTCTCTCTGTCTCTGTCTTTGTCTCTTCCTCTGTCTGTCTGTCTGTCTGTCATTCTGTCTCTCTCTCTCTTGTCATTTGTTAATTTGTTTTTTGTTTTCTTTGTCTTTTTTATCTTTTTCTTTTTCTTCTTTTCTCTGTCTCTGTCTCTGTCTCTGTCTCTTTCTCTCTCTCTCTCTCTCACTCTCTGTAAAAATATAGAACTATTTTAAATCATCTGATTTATTTAAAAAAACAACAACAACAAGAACAACAATAATATACCCATTAATCAATCTGGATGTCAAAAACATACTGAACAACTGACAATCATTAAATTTAGTCAATTAACAACTGAAACAAAAACAAAAAAACTGTTTGCAAAAATAGAAAAAAATATCAACAACTCTTCTTCGTCTAAAAGAAAAAAAGCATACGATGAAGTCTGGTGTGTGTGTGTGTGTGTGTGTGTGTGTGTGGTGTGTGTGTGTGTGTGTGTGTGTGTGTGTGTTGTTGTGTGGTGTGTGTGAGTGTGTGTGTGTGTGTGTGTGTGTGTGTGTTTATGCCGTGTATGTGTATATATGTGTATGTGTGTGTGTGTCGGGGGGGGTTAAAGTGTATGTATATATATGTGT
>CM060311.1:21004036-21006536 GCA_030674185.1 Monoplex corrugatus
TTATTATTATTGTCATTATTATTTTTTTCATCATTATCATCACCATCATTGTCGTCGTCGTCATCATCATCATTTATTGTTGTTGTTATTTATTATTATTATTATTATTACATTTTGCTGCTGTTATCATCATCATTGTATTATCTGTTTGTATCATCATCATCATCATCATTATCATTCTTGTTGTTATCATTATTACTGCTATTATTATCATTATCATTCTATTACTATTATTGTTATTACTTTTATCATCATCATCATTATCATTATTATTGTTATTATCATCATTATTATTATCATTATTGTTGTTGTTACTATTTTTTCAAACTTTTTCAAAATTCATTTTAAGCAAGTAATACAAACAATTGCAAAACAACCAGCAAAGTGCAATTGCAACAATATTAAGAAATCAAATCTGAATTCATTCAGAATATCCATATGTTTGGAATACATCTACATGAAGCATAATCACATGTACCTGATCTGTACACACCTTTTAGTCAACATCAAACAATACCATACTTTGAGTTAATCTAATATTTGCACAGGTAACACATTCCGGTCTTAAGATTTTCTCAACCTTTCCCCATAATCGCTTCGCATAAAAACAATTCTAAAATTGTGATCAATACTGTCGTTTGTTTGCAAACAAAAATCACAGCAACAATTGTTTACAAGTCCCATTTCTTTTAATACATTAGTTCCCATAATTCTATATACAGTACGCATCTGCAGCCATTTTAGTTTTAATTTCTTGTATTCTATGAATTTTCATAAACGCTATGTTTTTTTTTAATTGAACATTTGTTCCCAATTTCTCTGACCATTAAGAGCAAGACGTTGGAAGTGCATCATCTGTTCTTAATATTTTGTAATATAACCGTGCTTCTTTTGGTGCAGAGTAAATTGTTGGCATGCTGTAGGAATATCATATGTACTTTCATTTGGTATGTCCACCTTTGTTTTCGGTGGGTATGACTTAATAGACATTATTATTACTATTACTATCACTGCTAATATCATCCCAGCCCGCAGGGCGTCCACTGCTGTGATACAGGGATATCTATAAACATGATCTGAGGTCCGCTAATATCGATGTGTCCACCTGGGAAGAGACAGCTACAAATCACTATTCCTGGCGACAGGCTCTACGTGCAGGCATCGCCATTTCAGAAGAGAAAGGGACTCAACTGTGGCCGGACTAAAAGAAAGAGACGAAAAGCTGCGGCAGCAATTTCAATTTCAGTTTCAGTTTTAATTTCTCGAGATGAAATCTCCGCGCTCGGAATGAATTCCATATGCACTAACGTCACAGGTGCCATGTGATGGAGAAGATCCAGAAATGATCACCGCACAAGCCTTAAGCCTGCACATAAACCCATGAGCTGGCCAGGTCCTGAGGTCCTACCTAGATAGTTCCATAACCATGGGGTTGTAGGGAAGTGAGGAGCCAGAGACCTCAACTTTCCCCGAGGCCAGCACCACGAGGCGGCTCCCATCCCCTCAACCTCGATTCCAATACATATTCATATTCACTTTTTTACCAAGACTTCAGAAAGGCAAAAAGGCTAATTGGTCTTCAAGGGATGGGACCTGGGAAATCAACCAATCTCTTCAATGTTTTATACCAAGGCAACTGAGAAATGCCCCGCTCTTCACGATTTTCAACTGCCGTGGGATCTTTAGCGTGCGCAGCCAGAAGGCACACGCGGGTCCGACTCGTTTTTCGTCCCCTTCCGAAGGACTAGACGTTCAGTTCGATTTTCCGGTCAAACTGAGGAGAAAGGTCGAGGCCTCTACGAGGAGCGAACCCTGAAACCTCGAGTTTAGTTATTGGCAGGCGAACGTCTGAACCATTCTGTCACTCTTCTCCCTAAAGCAATTACCGGCAGCAAATACCCGGCCACAGCCATCAGCCTTCATGTGCTGCAGCAGCTGTGCCAAGGAATGCCACTCAACAATCAGCTCGTTCAGCCCTGATCGACGGTGTTCCACATCCAACTGAGACCTCAAACGGGCGCATCCATTGTCAAATCAGACAGATGAAGCCATCGCATCGCAAGAAAGAGGTTTTCCAGTGCATCGTTCTGCTTCGGCATAAAGATGGATATGTATGAAGAGAGTTCTTAAATGTTATATAGAACCGATAATGTTATACGGTTGTGAGGCGTGGACAGTCAAGACGCAAAGCCAGAATAAGATTGAGACACCCGAATGTAGTTTCTAAGAAGAATGTTTGAGACAGCCGAGATAAAGTTTCTAAGAAGAATGCTGTGAGTTCCATGGACAGCAAAGAAAACAAACGAGGCAGTCTTGATGGAGGCAAACACAAGAAGATCATTGATAAGGAAGATTAGGAAAAGACAGGCAACATTTATAGGCCATTTTCTGAGGAAAGGGGAATTAGAGCATCTGGTAACAACAGGAAAGCTGGAGAGAAAGAGAGCTTCAGATAGACCCAGGGAAAAAATATTGGACAGACTTGCAGTGTGTCTGAGGA
>CM060311.1:21011536-21049036 GCA_030674185.1 Monoplex corrugatus
TCGCAGATCCCCCCAGTTCATTCTTCTTTCCTAATCGAGTTCCATCGCAATTTCTGATAACCTCGACAAGATTAATCTTGTTCGATAGTCATGATCCCAAAATTAAAAATTTGGTCTTATCTAGCTTTCGTGTATAGTTTTTTTGTTTTTTGTTTTTTGTTTGTTTTGTTTTGTTTTTGTTTTTTAGGATCATCGCACTCAGGGAGGTCGCCTTTGTGCTCACCTGTTTTAATGGTTCCATTTTCTACGCCACCTTAATGGCCACAGAACTGTCGTCGGCCTCTTTACATCTCAGGAGATGATAGTCTGCACCAGGAGGCATTGTGGTCATGACGTGCACTTTCTGCTGTGGCTGTGCAGGCCGATTCTTGAGTGGCAATCTCTGTCACACCTGCCACATACAAATTGAGTCGCTATTGTCTGGTTTCTGGAACGTTGCTTGCGAAGAGCCCTTTTCTCATCTGCGCTTTCTGCTCTCCTCCTCTCTGCATTCACAACGCCTTGCTGAACGGCTGTCCGCCACGCTGCCCTGTCTTCCGCCAGAGTCTCCCAAGAGCCTGGGTCAATCCCTGAGCTTCTAAGGTCCCTTTTGCATGCGTCTACAAAGCGTAGCTGTGGGCGTCCTGGAGTTCGCTTCCGGTTTGCGAGTTCGCCGTAGAGAACTTTTTTTGGTATGCGTCCATCCTCCATTCGACGCACATGGCCAAGCCAGCGTAGTCGGCGTTGGCTTAGAAGGGCAAAGATGGTCTGTAGGCCCGCACGACGGAGGGCCTCTGTGTTGGTCACCTTGTCTTGCCATTGGATGCCGAGGATGCGTCGCAAGCAGCGGAGATGGAAAATGTTTTTTTAGGATCATCGCACTCAGGGAGGTCGCCTTTGTGCTCACCTGTTTTAATGGTCCCATTTTCTACGCCACCTTAATGGCCACATAAGCTGTAACAAAATGAGGATGATAATAATGATGCTATGGAGTTCCATCTAGGATTGAGACTGCGTGACAGGGCTGTACTCTACGCTTACTATCTTAATGTGTCCTGGCGTCAACCAGGCCCGAGAGATACAGACACCTGCGGTGCTGGTCAGAAGATTCGAGCAACACCCTCAATGATGCATCCGTGAAGTGGAGGAGACTCGATTGTGTGGTCCCAGTCTTCCCAATGAGCCCATAGCACACTCAGCACTAGATAGGAGCCAGTTAGAGCCGAAAAATCCCACAATGATTTTTGAAGGGACTGATGGGGATTCGAACCCACAACCTTCGAGTCGGTAGTCCGTTGCGTTAACCACTGTACAAGGGCGACTGGTTGTGTGTTTGTTTGTTAGTTTGTTTTGTTTTTGTTTTGTTTTGTTTTTGTGGGAGTGTGAAGAGCCGAAAACTCCATGTTGACTCTGAAAAAAAGCAACATAATCTCTCTATCTCTTTCTCTTTCTTTCTCTCTGCCTGTCTGTCTGTCTGTCTCTCCCCTTCTGTCTCTGTCTCGGTCTGTCTGTCTGTCTGTCTTTCTTCCTACTCTCTCTCCCCCCTCTCTCTCTCCTCCCCCTCTGTGTGTGTATAATATACTGTGTGTGTGTGTGTCTGTCTGTCTGTCTGTCCGTCTGTCTGTCTCTCTATGTGTCTGGCTGTCTGTGTATGAGTCGTCAAAAGGTGAGAAAGGTTACATCTTTCGGAGATAACAGAGAACTGACGTGGCTGCAGAGGGAGGTCAAGTCAGGTTTCAAAGTGGGTGTAGAAATGAGTTTTTAGTCGAAAACACTTCAACCCATTACCGTTGAAATGGTAAATGAAATGAAAAGCACGAGAAGCCTGCAAGCAAGTTCGTGTTTTCACCCACATTTGGCACAAGTTCAAGAGCTATGTTATGTTCTTTCGTGTGTTATGCTTATGGGAACGAATCGAAAAGATGGTAAAAGCCCAGAACAAATCGACTTTATGGCTGCAAACCTGGAATACAATGGGTGCAGCCAGTGCACACGCACTTTCAAATGTTCCTTGCTAAATTGCACGACGACAAAGGCGTGTACCAGAAAACACAAAAATAGAACCAGAACGTAAAAAAGTAATAAGAGTGAGAGAAAGAGGCAGAAGAGAGAAAGAGACAGAGAGAGAGAGACAGAGAGAGATAGAGGAGAGAGACAGAGACAGAAACAGAGACAGACAGAAGCGAAGACAGACAGAAAGAGGAGACAGAGGAACAGAGAGAGAGAGACAGAGAGAGAGAACAAGAGGAGAGAAGAGAGAGAGAAGAGACAGAAACAGACAGACAGACAGAGACAGACAGACAGACAGAAAGAGAGAGACAGAGAGAACGAGTAGAGAGAGAGACAGAAAGAGAGAGAACCAAAGAGAGAGCGAGAAAGAGAGACAGACAGACAGACAGACAGACACAGACAGACAGACAGACAGAGACAGACAGACAGAGACATAGAGAGACAGAGACAGAAAGAGAGGCGCAAATGTTTCGCCAACTGACCGGATTCAGGTTCATTCTTTTACAGCCCAGACGGCTGATTACTGACAGGGTTAACGCCATGTTAAAAACAAACACCCAGCTAGCCTTTATCAAGCGTTGTACGCAAAAGACAATATAAGACAAACACTTAAAACTTTAGGGGGAAAAAGAAAACCAGCAAGACTTTCTTGATGTCTGATCAAGCGAGAGAAATTGACAAGGTGGCCTAACTGAAAGCTGAAAAATAAACAGTCCAAGACAAAGCCATGCAGGAGAAACTGACAAAGGTAGGCATGATTGACAGCTGAAAAATAGACAGACCAAGACAAAACGAAGAGACGAGAGAGGAGGAGAAAAACAACAACAACAACAATAATAACAATAGTAATCAGTAAACACAAAAAGAGAACGTGGCCTTGGTTTATTTTTGTTTGTTTGTTTGTTCGTTTGTTTTTTGTTGTTGTTGTTTTTTTTTTACGTTGCACGCAAACTGTAAACTTAAAGTTTAATCCTTCCATTCCCTTACCCTACCATCAGCTGCAAAAACTTAAGCATTTCGTTCGCTCACCCTATACCCCAACTGCAAAAATGTAACTCTTTCACTGCCTCATCCTCTCCATCGGCTTACAAAAAAATAACCGTTTCATTCCCCCCTCACCCTTTCCACTGGTTGCAAAGAAACTTAACCTTTTCACACCCACACCGCATCCATCAGCTGCGAGAACATAACCCTTTCACTCCTTCACTCTATCCACCGGCTGCAAAAACCTGAACCCTTTCACTTCCATGCTCTGTCCACAACTGCAAAAACCTTAACCCTTTCACTTCCATGATCTGTCCACAACTGCAAAAACCTGAACCCTTTCACTTCCATGCTCTGTCCAAAACTGTAAAAACATTAACCCTTTCACTCCATGCTCTGTCCACCAACTGCAAAAACATAACCCTTTTGCTCCCATGCTCTGTCCACCAACTGCAAAAATATAACCCTTTTGCTCCCATGCTCTGTCCACCAATTGCAAAAATATAACCCTTTTGCTCCCATGCTCTGTCCACCAACTGCAAAAATATAACCCTTTGCTCCCTCACCATACCTATCAGTAGCAATTCAACAGAAGAGGTACCGACGGAAGCGGAACCCAAGGTCTCGTGACTCCTTCCCAAGCAGCACCTGTTCCTCCCAGAATTTGTCTTGTACCCCAAAATCCCACACGAAGATCCATACCATGGAGGATCAGTATGCCTATCACTTATCGTTTCCTTGGGAGAGCTCATACATACATAATTATCATTCCGCCGGTGACCCACAGGGAGACACAGAAAGAGAGAGAGAGCCCAGCGTTTCCCTGGCCATAAATCTAGTAATCATTATCCGACATTCTGGGGTGACTCCTCTCTTCCCACTCCCCCCCCCCCCCCACCCTAAACCAACACAAGTATTGGAATGCCCCCCCCCCCCCCCCCATAAACACACATTCCAGCCTTGCTTGTTCACACGCCCCCCACCGTCTTTTCATGACATTTCTTCTGCCTCTGTATTAACCCTTTGATTCCCGCACATTGTCTAATAGCATACTGCATTGTAAACCAATCTAACAAAGCAAAAAACTTAACCCTTTGACTCCCTCACCCTATCCACCAGCTTGTCGGAAGCAGGTGGACAGGGGTGAGGGAGTCAAAGGGTTAAGTTTTTGCAGTTGGTGGATAGGGTGCGGGATGAAATGGTTAAAGCATGGTCACGCCTCGGATGGTCAGTGTATGTTTATGACGATTCTGACGGGGGGCAACAATGGCAGCTATTCCACGTGGAGTGTAAAAATGCCAGCTCCACCACGACCACCTGCAATGGTTGTGTTTGTTTCCTTTCAGACATGACTGGGGTAATACTTCATATTCACAAACACACACAGACTCGCGTATAGAATACGGATTAAGCTCTTCGGAAAGCGATCGAGCAGTGGAGGTAGGGAGGGGTTGTGAGAGGAGCTGAAGTAAAACTTTTGGACATGGGGAGGGATGGGTTGTGGTGGTGTGGTCGGGTGTGTGTGTGGGTGTGGGTGTGAGTAGAGAGGAGATGTTGAAGGGAGAGAGAGAGAGGGGGTGGGGTGCTGTTGTATGGCTGGGTCTGATAGAAGGTTTTAGTGTCAGGATGGTTTGAGGCATTACTGGTGAAGAAGTTAATGCTCCTGCCTTACAGTTCGCGTATGTTTGAATGTGGCTCGAAGCACAAAACACATATATGTGTGGTCTCCAGTCTATCCAGCTAGAAATGGGAACCTGATCCTCTTCAGTATCAGGTTCTTTTTTTTTCAAGACAGTATATCCCAGTATTGGAAGTAACTCCATATCAATAAATAAATTCCATTCCAAAAATATTGGATTTGAAGGCTATATGCGGCTGATTCTGATTTGCCAGTAATGTGTGTATTTTGCTGAAAATGTATGTAGATAAGTTCGGAAAAATTCCAGAATACTCAAATGCCTCCAATATCATGTGATATGAAAAGGATCCAAAATGACCTTGGCATATGCCACAAGCTTGCCGACAAAACTTACTCACTGGCAAAGTCTTGGAGGGGGGGGGGGGTGTCAACATAATTCAGATTCTATTTTCTATCTTTGTATCAAGCTATCCGTAAAGCAAATTTAGGCTGTGCTATAGTGAAATCCGATCTCTACATCTGCGTTGCTCCATCACATTCTGTCAAAACCACTACGAATACTCAGATCGAACAATTCTTCACACTTATAGATACTTTATGCAACTGAAACACAAGCCTATCCCCCCCCCCCCCCTCCAAAAAAAAAATTTTTTTTTTTACAGTAGTGCTTAGCAGCAGCAACAAAAACAGCAACACACACACACACACACACACACACACACACACACACACTCAGAGACACACCACACACACACACACACACACATACACACACACCACACCCACACAACATACACAATACATACACACACACACATACACACACACACACACACACACTACACACACACACACACACACAGTCACACACACACACACACACACACAACACACACACACACACACACACACACATACACACACGACACACACACACACACACACACACACACACACACACACTCACACACTCACACACCACACGCTCAGATGAAATTCTATGTCAACGAGAATAGTGGCATAAACATAAATACATATTTTTTACATCACAAGAGAGAAAAGAAGAGAGACAGAGAGAAAGAGAGAGAGAGAGAGAGAGAGAGAGAGAGAGAGAGAGAGAGAGAGAGAGAGAGAGAGAGAGAGAGAGAGAATCAGAATCAGAAATTTGTTCAGTAAGGCCAAAAACCCCATTTGAAGGGGGTGTGAACACATTGTAAACATAATACACATACACAATATAATACTTAGTCGTTCTTGGATAATGCATACCTCAAGTATTTTGAAATAATTACAATGTAGGACAACGTAGGACTTAAAGTCAAACTTCAATGATAGTAAAGGAACATATAAATCGGTTTAACAAACATACATTACAAGAATTTAACTTTATGATAAGGCAAACTCTTTTTTCTTAAAAGCTTTATAGACGGATGTTGCCAAATTTCTAATTGTACGCTCACTTTTTGAAGCCATGAGCTTTATTAACCTAAAATCATTTGGTTTAAAGTAGTACTTTGGCTGAATTAGCAGGTGTCTCAGATCCTCAAGGGCTGGACAACAGCGAATAAAGTGATTTTCATTTTCTGTAACACTGTTACATAATGGGCATTTCGTTGCCAGAGAGAGAAGGAGGGGGGGGGGGAAGAGAGAGGGGAGAGGAGAAAGAAAGAGAGAGAAAGAGAGAGAGGACGGAAGAGACTGAGAAACAGAGAAAGACAGACAGACAGACAGCAGACAGAGAGACTGTGAGACAGAGACAGGGACAGAAAAACTCAGAGAGAGAACGATGAATTGAAATCATATTTTCCAACTGTACAGATACTAGGGTATTGCCCAACGTACATGTCTGCCGATGCTGAATTAATCTATATTGAAATAACAGAAGATATGTTATTACAAAAAACAAAAACAAAAAACAAAAACAAAAAGCAAACATAGATCGATAGATAGATCGATCGATAGATAGATAGATCGATCGATAGATAGATAAATAGATAGATAGATAGATAGATAGATAGATACTACATACACACATACACACGCACATATACATATAATATATATATATATATATATATATAATTATATATATATATATAAGATAGAGAGAGAGAGAGAGAGAGAGAAAAGCGAGAGATAGAGAAAGAGAGAGAGAGAGAGAGAGAGATCCAGATAAGTGTGTGGCCTTCTGACCCCACAGTCGAGTCTTACCCACTTCACAGATGCGTTATTGAGGGTGTTGCTCAAGTCTTCTGACCAGCACCGCAGGTGTCTGTATCTCTCAGACCTGGTTGATGCCACAGCCCTGTCAAGCAGTCTCAATCCTAAATGGAACTCCATGTTAGTATCATGATCATCACCCTCATCGTCATCATCATCACCATCGCATTGTAAAAACTGTTCCAGCTTCTGCGGCATTAAAGTTGCGTAGAAAATGGGACCAGAAAAAAATTTTTTTTTAAAGTGTGGCCTTCTGGGTAAAACTGTAGGACACAAGAAACACGGGTTCGAACCATGAACTGGACATGAAATTTTCTCCCTCACCCTTCCATCTAAGTGGTTTAGGTGCAACACGCACGTTAAAGATCCCATGGCAACTAAGCAGTTGTACCTGGCAAAATTGTATAGCTTGATTCCGTTTTCATAGATAAAGAAAATTGCATGCATACAAAATAAGAAGAAAAAAGTGGGTGGCTCTACAGTGCGGCGATGCGTTATCCCCTGGAAGGGCGTCCTGAAATTTCATTGATAAATCCATTTGACCACAAATAAGATAAACGAATAAATAAATGAATAAGAAGAAGAAAGAAAGAAAGAAAGAAAAAAAAAAAGAAAGAAGGAAGGAAGAAAAGAAAGAAAGACCACTCTACATGTAGATAAAACACTTGTAGCAGCAAAACGGAAAGCTGGAGGGAAAGGGAGCACCAGGTAAACCCAGGGAGAAAATATTGGACGGACTTGCCGGGTGGCTGAGGTCAAAGAGGGTGGGAGATGTGCTTGCGGCGACAAGGGATAGATTCGTATGGAGGGCCATGATCGCCAACACCATGCGGCAGGGCACATGATGATGATAATGATGTGGATCAAAACATTTTTTGCAATTCAAAATTCAGCGTAGAGATGTTTTTAGATTTCCGATCTTTTTATCCGTGGAGAAAAGTGGCAGAATGGTTCAGACGTTCGCTTGCTTATAACTAAACTCGAGGTTCCAAGGTTCGCTCCCCGTAGAGGCCTCGACTTTTCTCCTCAGTTTGACCGGAAAATCGAACTGAAAGTCCAGTCCTTCGGAGGGGGACGAAAAACGAGTCGGACCCGTGTGCCTTCAGGCTGTGCACGCTAAAGATCCCACGGCAGTTGAAAATCGTGAAGAGCGGAGCATTGCCCGGCTGCCTTGGTATAAAACATTGGATAAATAAAAACAAAATATGACCGCTGGATTTTTAGGGTAAAAATAGGTTGATTTCCCAGGTCCCACCCCATGAAGACCAATTACCTTCTTGCCTTCCTGAAGTCTTGGCAAAAATAATAGTGAATATGAATATGAATTTGAAGCGAGGAAGAGAGGATGGGCGCCGCCCTCGTGGTGCTGGTCCCGAGAAAAGTTGAGGTCTCTGGCACCTCACTCCCCTACGACCCCGGGGTTATGGCACTATCTAGGTAGGACCGTAAAACTTGGCCATGTCGTAGGTTTATGTGCAGGCTTAAGGCTTGCGCCGTGATCATTCTGGATCTTCTCCATCAAAATGGCACCTGTGACGTTAGCGCATATGGAATTCGTTCCGAGCGCAGAGACGTCATCTTGAGAAATTGAAACTGAAACTGAATTTTTGTATCCGTGTATGTGCGTTGTTTTGCCCATGCCGCGCAAGCAATAATAATTATTATATTGCAGCACATACTGCACACTCCGTCTTTTAGTGAGCGTGCGTGCAGGGTGTTTTCATGTTTCCAGAAGGCACTGGACACTGAAATGACTTGCAGTATCCTTAGCCTGCATATTTGAGGTTCTGCGTGCTTGTATACCCCCGAAGGGAGTTTGTGCACTAACTGTCGGACAAGTGTTGACCCGAAAGATTGGGGGGAAAAAATCTCCACCCTTTACCCACCAAGCGGGAGATACTCACGGAGATCGAAACCCAGACCATCCATTTGGAAACCCGACGTTTTACCCACCTACCTACCGCACTCGTCAGTTTCAGTTTCAGTTTCTCAAAATGACGTCTCAGCGCTCGGAACGAATTCCATATGCACCAACGTCACAGGTGCCGCGTGTATGGTGATCATAGCATAAGCCTTAAGCCTGCACATAAACCCATGAGCTGGCCAGGTCCTGAGGCCCTACCTAGACTATGTTTTACCTAGTTTATATATTATATTGGTATTTTATCAGCCTATCACTGGAATAATCTTGGTTACATGTAAATGGCATGTGTATGTGTGTATCTTACCTTCAAAAAGGAACATACATATAGAGTAAATGAATAGATAATTAAAAGTCTGAATCACAACACAACTAGCTATTCTGTATAAACTCGTCTCACATGACAGACCCCCCCGTCCCCCGCCCCCCGCCCCCCAAGTCAATGCCCAAAATAATGCTCAGCCGTCTACCGTTAAAAAAGATTGAAGTGAGAACAAGCAGGAGAGAAAGAGAGAGGAGAAATGATTTAGTTCCTTCGTGTTTTTTTTTTTAATTTGTTGATGCAAACTGTGTAATAAGTAGTTTATCCAATGCATTTGAAACTTTCGTCCACCCCCTCCCCGCACCCTGTCCATCAGCATCCCGCAAAGGGTGAGAGAGTCAAAGGGTTAAGTTTTTTGTAGTTGGTGGATAGGATGCGGGAGTCAAAGGGTTAGGGAAAAATATTATTATCACAAGCAATTTTTGTTTTGTTTTGTTTTGTTTTGTATTGTATTGTATTGTTTTCCTGTTGAAAGCAAATGAACAAACAAATAAAAAACAAACATTTTACACACTCAAGGAAACAAATGTTTATATTGTACTGTTACTTCTAGTTTCTGATCATACGGCATTGTGTAAGGATTAATGCATGCGTATCTTTATAACCATAGCATAGGGGGGGGGGGGGGGGGGTGCGTGCGTGGTGTGTGTGTGTGTGTGTGTGTGTGTGTGTGCACCGCGCGCGCGCGTGTGTATGTGTGTGTCCGCGCTCGTGTGTGTGTGTATGTGTGTGTGTGTTGTCTTTGTGTCTGTGTCTGTGTGTGTATGCATAAGTGTGTTTGTACGCTTACATCTTGTGTTTACGCATTCATTCTTTATGTGTTTGTACGTGTGTAGTCCTTTTTACGATGTGTTTCTATCTATGTGTGTGTGGTGTGTGTGTGTGTGTGTGTGTGTGTGTGTGTGTGTGTGTGTGTGTGTGTGTGTGTGTGTGTGTGTGTGTGTGTGTGTGTGTAAACTCCGGACATATTTGAAACCAGAAAAAAACACGAAAGAAGAATAAAAACAAGACAAGTTGTATCAAATACGCGTTCTTATTCTTCTTTCGTGTTTTTTTTTTTTCTTTCTGGTTCCTGTTTGTTTGAACGCGGGTAGTCACACTTGTTTTGGATTTCACAACATATTTATTTACTGTAAGGAACCAAGACAGAGGTATACAATACAATCTGGTAAAGTTGTGCTTGTGTGTGTGTGTGTGCGTGCGTACAGAAGCTATCCTCATTGGCACCCGTCAGAAACTTTCCCAGCTGCCTCCTCTTTCTCTCCCATTATGTAACACATCAGTCCCAATTTCTGATTCAGCTAAAAACCTTGGTGTCTGCATTGACTCTACCCTGTCCATGAACAACTTTGTTTCTCAAACTGCCAGATCTTGCTACTATCATCTCCATCGTATAAGGCTGATCAGGAAGTATCTCTCTGTCGAAACAACTGCAAAACTCGTTCTCTCCTTCATAATGTCTCGCATTGACTATTGCAATTCACTCCTGTCTGGTCTTCCTGCCTCCACCATTCACATCCTACAGCGCATTCAAAACAATGCTGTACGCCTTGTACTCAAAAAGAAAAAAGCTGACCACATATCTCCTCTCCTGGCACAACTTCACTGGCTCCCTGTATCAAAGCGCATACAGTACAAACTAGACACCATGTGCTACAAAAGCCTCAATAACGCAGCCCCCGATTACCTGTCAAGCCTACTTGAGATCTATGTTCCCTCACGTACCCTCCGCTCTGCCTCCGATCCTCTGACTTTTCGCTTTCCACGCACTAAGCTCAATATCTATGGTCCACGAGCCTTCTCTGTTTCTGGTCCACTCTCCTGGAACAAACTTCCTCTCTCAGTCCGTCAGCAACCTACTTTTGCCTCCTTCAAGTCCGCTCTCAAAACTCACCTTTTCTCCTCTGCATAAAATCCTAACCTCACTCAACCCCCTCCTGCAGCCTGTCTCCGCTCGGAGGGGAATCACTTTGTTTTAATATATAATTGTATATGATGTGCTCTCTGTGGTTTTCCATTGGTTTTATTCTTGCTTTTATTGCTTTTATTCTTTTCTCCCCATTTGTGGCCATGCATGTGTGTGTGTGTGTGTGTGTGTGGTGTGTGTGTGTGTGTGTGTGTGTGTGTGTGTGTGTGTGTGTGTGTGTGTGTGTGTGTGTGTGTGTGTGTGTGTGTGTGTGTGCGTGCGTGCGTGCGTGTGTGCGTGTGTGTCTTTTCGGCGGTTGGATTTGATTTTGTCGAGATATGCGCTATATAAATATTATTATTATTTTGTATGCATGTGCGTACGTATGTATGTATGTATGTATACGCTTAGATTTATGTATGTATGTATGTATGCATGTATACGCTCAGCTTAGATTTATGTATGTAAGTATGTAAGCATGTATGTATGCATGTATACGCTCATATGTATGTAGGTATGTATGCATGTATACGCTCAGCGCTTAGATTTGATTTTGTCAAGATTTTGCGCTATATAAATAAAATATATTATTATTATTATATTACGTGCGCGAGCGTGCGTGCGTGTGTGTGCGCGCGAGCAGGTGTGTGTATAAGTGTATGTGTTTGTGTGTATGTATGTGAGTGTGTGGGTGTGTGGGTGTGGAGGTGTGGAGGTGTTTGTGTTTGTGTAAGTGCTTCTGTACTTTAGACGAGTCTTGTCTTGTAAATGTGAAATACACATTGAGTTTAAACTATATTTTTAAACGATTCATGGAGAACAACACTATACTCGTACAGCGATGATATATTATGGTATTGATATGTTGCATAACAGCAAGAAAGCGAGAAAGTAAAGGGACAGTACACAGAAGAAGACAGTTAAGAGTTGCATACCCATAACCAAAAACTGAACTTTACACAACAGAAAATGACAACAATACGGAGAAAGGAGGTGGGGGGGTGGGAGAGAGAAATCGGGCAGACTGGCGGTGTTTTGGAGGCAAGACGAGCGAAGACAACGAAGCCCGCAGAGTGCATCGATCGCTTTCCCCCCTTCAGCTAAAAATGGACTCGTCCAGGGACACACCACTCCTACATAGCCACTCGCTTCAGCTTCTAGCGAGCAGACGACAAAACGATCAGGCGAAAGAAGCGTGAGGAGTGGGACTGAAGTGATCGGAGGCGTTCCAGTAGATGTGTGGGATTGGCTAACCGTATGTTCCTCACGTGGCTGAATTGAAAGCGATCGGTGGTTTGATTTTATTCGTCATTGAGACTTTATTGGACTGAACTTACATTTATCTGTTGGAGCAATCATGAAGACAGCAACATCGTGTTTAAAAGTGGTCGTTCTTGGAGCACCTCAAGTGGGAAAATCAGGTATGTTTGATATCTATCTTTTCTTTTTTTTTTTTAGTTAATGTTGGCTGATTTATTTATTGATTTAAAAGAGTATGATTACCAAGATAAATTTTAAAATAAACAAACAAGCAAAACCCTCCTCCATTCTTTTGTTCACACACTGCCCCGGAAAGGAGCAAGAACATTTCAGTTTCATAATATTTCACACACAAAAATATTCAATTCGTTTCATAGATTACGGTATGTTTTGTCTCGTAACAACTCTGATCAATCACCGACCCTGGTTATTAGATTATTTGATATCACAACGTAATAGTTATTCCTTTGAACGTTATTGTTACCGTTGTCTTAAAGTTTATTGTTCAGAAAAATTGATGTTGCTGAGTGTATGTAATATAGACACTAACATAGACTGTGTTAGGATCAGGGTTGGATTTGGTGTAAAAGCATATGTGTTGCATATTGGTACCCTCGTAGAATATTTGTTCTCTCTCTCTCTTTCTCTCTCTCTGTCTGTCTCTGTCTCTCTCTCTCTCTGTCTCTCTCTCTGTCTCTGTCTGTCCCGCTCTCTCTGTCTCTCTCTGTCTCTCTCTCTTCTCACCCTCCCTCTCTCTGTTTCTCTCTCTCTCTCTCTCCTCTCTCTCTCTCTCTCTCTCTCTCTCTCTCTCTCTCTCTCTGGTCGATTACAAACGGTGTCATTATTCATATATATATATATATATATATTATATATATATATATATATATATGTGTGTGTGTGTGTGTGTGTGTGTGTGTGTGTGTGTGTGTGTGTGTGTGTGTGTATCTGTAGATTATATATATATATTCTATATATATATATATGTGTGTGTGTGTGTGTGTGTGTGTGTATGGTGTATGCATGCACATGTGTGCATGCGCGCGAGTGTGTGTGTCCGTCTTTGTGTGTTTCAAAAATTTAAATAGAATTGAAAGAAAATCTGTTTCAGAGAACAGACTTTCTTGTCTCGCTTGCTGTGACTTGCATCGGTTTTTCCTCCCTAATCATTATTTGCAGTAATATTATCGTTAAAATGTAATGAGCATATCTTCTGTATACCTTACCCCCCCCCCCCCCTCCCCAACTACAACATGAAGTGACCAATAAATCCTGTCGTTTTTGTGAACTGCACACAAAATTTAAAAAATCTGTATTGACAAGAAAAAAAAGGAAAAAGAAAAACTAGAAACACAGAAGAGGGAATGTATATATGTAGGAAGGGGGGGGGGTTGCACTTTAGACTATGTGTGTGTGTGTGTGTGTGTGTGTTTTGTGTGTGTGTGTGTGTGTGTGTGTGTTAATGACTTTTGATTTTTTTCTTGCAGTTGATGGCATTATATTATTATTTATTATTAGTATTGCCGTGTTGTTGTTGTTGTTTTGTTGTTGTTGTCATCATTACCATCATTACTATTAGGTCTGTTATCATTATTAGCGTCTTTATTATCATTACTAGTCTAGTTCTGTTAGTAGTAGTAGTAGTAGCAGTAGTAGTAGTAGTAGTGGTAGTAGTAGTAGTGTTGTTGTTCTCGTGTTGTTGTGTTGTGATCACCATTACCATATCAAAGTCATCATTAGTGTTGATGTTGCTTTTAATTAAAGCTGAGTAATGACAACAGATCTCTTTTTTTTTCAGCTGTGACAGTGCGGTTTTTAACGAAACGCTTCATCGGCGAATACAGCTCCGGAACAGGTAAGACAATTACCGTAGATATTTTACCGTAGATGGTTTTCATCACATATAAATTATACATGAATTCACGCTTCGTAACATCGGCCGTAGCTGATGTGATCGGACCATTACAGAGCAGTTCCGTCTTGTATGAACATCATAAACATTATGAAAAGAGACTGACAACCATTGACCGACTAAAAAAGTAAAGGAGATGTGTCAAAGATCTTACTTCACCCCCCCCCCCACCAACGGGGGGGGGGGGGGGGGGGGCAAGAGAAGCAAGGGAAACAAGCCTTCTTTACCTCTCTCGGGGCTTTGGCAATCTCTCCACATTATACATGTGTTTATCTAAGAAAGACTTGAATAAAAGCAATGACTGCAGTATGTCTACAGCAGTATTGTTAACTGATCATTGATGAAGAAGATTAGGAAAAGACAAGCAACACTAACAGGACATTTTATGGGGAAATGGGAATTACAGCAACCTGGTCACAACAGGAAAGCTGGAGGGAAAGAGAGCACCAGGTAGACCCAGGGAGAGAATGCTAGACGGACTTGCAGAGTGGCTGAAGACGAGGATGGAGGAGATGCTTGGGGCAACGAGAGATAGAGACAGATGAAAGTCTATGATCGCCATCGCCATGCGGCAAGGCACCTGATGATGATGATAATGCTGGGATTGAACTCCAGTGTAGTAGTTAGCTGCGTAAGGCAGTCAGACTTCAGATCGGAAGGTATGGGGTTCGATCCTGTCTGGGTACCTCCCACTTGATAGGTAAAGGGTGGAGATATTGTTTTCCCTATCTCCGAAGTCAACGTGTGTGCAGATCTCGGTAGTTAGTGCCTAAACCCCCTGTTATTCGTGTATACGCCAGCAGAACATCAATTACGTATATTAAGATCCTGTAAGTTATCTCGGTGTCTAGTGGTTTTACGGCAACATGAAAACACTCACCATAACACGCACGGCCCACTGAAGTAGGAGTGTGCAGACTGTGCAACAAACATAGCGAACATTGTGTGGGCAAAACAACTTGCATACACACATCCGAAAAATATCAGAACGCTTCAAAAAAAACAACAAAAAAAAAGAAAAGAAAAGAAAAATAAGAAAAAGAAAAAAGAAAAAAAAAGGAAATTGTGTGTATGTGTGTGTATAATGATGTGTGTGTGTGTGTGTGCTGTGTGCGCATGCGTGTGCGTGCCTCTGTTTGTTTGTCTGTCTGTCTATGCGCGCACGCGCGCGCGTGTGTGTGTGGACGTGTGTGTGTCTAATTGTCTACCTGTCTGTTTGTGACTTGTGTGAGTGTGTTTGTGTGTGTGAGTGTGCGTGAGTGTGTGTGTGTGTGTGTGTGTGTGTGTGTGTGTGTGTGTGTGTGTGTGTGTGTGTGTACACGTTTGTGCCTGCCTGTCTGTGTGTATCTTTCTGTCTGTCTGTCTGCCTGTCTGCCTGTCTGTCTGTGCGTGTGTCTGGGTATTGAGTGTGTGTTTATGTGTGCGTATTTGTCTGTCTGTCTGTCTATCTGTCCGTTTGTCTGTCTGTGCGTGTCTGTATTAGTGTGTGTGTGTGTGTGTGTGTGTGTGTGTGTGTGTGTGTGTGTGTTGTATGCGTGTGTGTGCTCGCGTATGTGTGCCTATGTATGTGTATCTGTCTGTCTATGCGTGTGTGTGTGTGTGTTGCGCGCGCGCATAAGTGCGCGTGTGTTTATTTGTCTGTCTGCCTGTTTGTCTTTCTGTGCATGACTGTGTGAGTGTGTGTGGTGTGTGTGTGTGTGTGTGTGTGTGTGTGTGTGTGTGTGTGTGTGTGTGTGTGTGCGTGTGCGCGCGTGCGTGCGCGTGTCCTTCAATTGTAAAATCAGAACTCACGTCATCTGAAAATACATGTTCGAAGATACGAATCTGTCTGTGTAGAGTTTGTGCGTGATGCAACTTCAGTCAGCCTTCTGCCAGCTGTCTATGGCACTGGACTGTATATACAATATCAATCATAATAACAGATCTAAGAGGAATAACAATAATAATAATAATAATAATAATAATGATAATTATAACAGAGCAATGGAAAAGAGACCCCCCCCCCTTTTTTTTTTTTCTTTTCTTCTTCATCTTCTTTTGCTTTGTTTTGTCTTTCTTTTTTAACGTTGTGAAAGTTTTTCATTTTTCCATGTACCGAATATGTTTTTGTTTTTTTCTCCAAGTTGTGTCTGCACAAATCTACCGCGTCACATTGTAGGTCTACTGACATGCAGATTATAGACAGATAGATAGATAGATAGATAGATAGATAAATAGATAGATAGATAGATAGATGTACATAGATACAGATATAGATAATTTGTGTACTTGTTTGTTCCGTTGTCTTTCTACTAGAAAACGCAAAAGGAAAAAAAAAACTTATCAACTAACTTACTAAAGAGCAACGACAAAGGATTTGTTGTTGGCGGTAGTAGATTTTGTTTCTTAGGTGTTCGCTCTCTCTCCTCTCTCTCTCCTCCTCTCTCTCTCTCTCTCTCTCTCTCTCTCTCTCTCTCTCTCTCTCTCTCTCTCTCTCTTCTCTCTCTCCTCTCTCTCTCTCTCTCTCTCTTCTCTCTCTCTCTCTCTCAGAACTCGGAACTCATAACTCACATTTGGTTACCATAAGAATCCAAGACAGGGTTGAAAGACCCAGTTTGGTTTTAAAAAGTCGAATAAGTCTGTATATGCGTGCGTGCGTGCGTGCGTGTGTGTTTGTGTGTGTGTGTGTGTGTGTGTGTGCAGTAATACGCACATGCGCGTGTACACACACACATACATTCACACACACTTGCTCACGTGCGCACACGTAAACACACACACGTAGAGCGGGTAATGTGAACTGTCGCCATCGTGTCAGCCGGCATGCCGCTAAGTGAGGCCTCAGCCAATATTGACTCGTCCTGGGTCCCAGGTCTCCATCACCATCTCACTCTCACCCTCACCCTTAACCTCCCCCAGTCGGCCCCCTACCCCTTACAGGGGAGAGAGAGGGGGGAGAGAGAAAGACAGACAGACAGACAGAGAGCGAGAGAGAGAGAGGGGGGGGGGAGAGAGGGGGGGAGAGACAGACAGACAGAGAAAGAGAGCGAGAGACAGAGAAACAGAAAGAGAGGGAGGGAGAGAAAGAGAGACAGACATACAGACAGAGAAAGAGAGCAAGAGAGAGAGACAGAGAGGGAGGGAGGGAGACAGACAGGCAGACAGGCAGACAGACAGACAAAGAGAGTTAAAGAGCGAGAGAGAGAGAGAGAGCGAGAAGGGGGGGGGGAGACAGAGACAGACAGAGACAGACAGACAGACAGAGAAAGAGAGGGAGAGGGAGGGAGAGACAGAGAGAGAGGAAGAGAGAGAGAGAGAGACAGGGACAGAGAGAAAACAAGCCTAGTTGTTCACACCACTGACTCCGCATGAGGCTTGTTTGTGTAGAATCAAGACTAACGAGTGTTGCACCAGCCATTTATAGCCAAACGTGTGATTTGTTTTAATTCAATACAAGCGTTTCTGCCTTCTGTGTTGACTGTGCACACCACTGGCTCGGTGTAAGTCGACATCGCGTTTTGTCGCAACAGGTCCACGACATTTTTTTTTTTTTTTTTTTTTTTTTGGGGGGGGGGGGGGTCAGAGTGGTGATATTTAACCCTTTGACTCCAGCACCCTGTCTGCCATCATCCTGTATTGTCAACCATGCCAGCAAAGCAAAAACCTGAACCTTTTGACTCCCTCACCCTATCCACCAGCTTAATGCAGTAACCTGGCGGATAGGGTGAGGGAGTTAAAGGGTTAAGTTTTTAATAATGAGTTGTGGGTACGGTGCGGGAGTCAAAGGGTTAGTGTTGGCGTTGAGGGGAAGCGGTGGGGGATGGAGGAGGAAATGGACGTGGGGGAAAGTTTGGGGGAGGAGGAGGGGGGTCACAACGAAGGTTTTTATGGAGTGGGGAAGGGTCAGGTGGTTAGGGGAGGAAGATGATGATGGAGAGCTATATAACTGGGATGTTGAATAATTGTTATGTTGGTGGTGGAAATTTTTGGAAAGTTTTCCAGCTGTTTACGTGTCATGAGATTTTTTTCTCTCCATATGTATAGTGTTCAACACAGACCTACTACATATGTAGATTCTGCATGTCCACATTACGCACACACACACACGCGCGCGCGCTCGCAATATGCACACACACGCACACTCACGCACGCACACATGCACACGCGCACACACACACATACAGACACACACACAGCACAGACACACATACACAAGCACACACACACACACTCACACACACACACACACACACACACACACACACACACACACACACACACACACACACACACACACACACACACACACAATTATTTTGGATTTCTCATCATAGAGGGCATGTGGTGTAGAGCACATAGAAAGCAGCGGAGGGCTATTTTCGCTGCCTTCAAAAAACGAACCTCACAAAACCTTTCTTCGTCATTTGCTCGTTGTCCGCATGGGTCATATCTGGCGGTGAATGTGGCCGCAATGGGCCGGCACCATTCTGATCTGATGTATATGTGACCGTGTAGACATTTTTATTAACATTGCATGATACTTTGGTTTGTTTAAAAAAGACACCCTGGAGGCCTGGTACCTAAGGCATTAATTAAGCCTTCTCATAAATGTTTCTTACCTGTCCACACACAAACGTACATAGCAAGTGACAAGTTCATCCTGTTACATTTTCTACAGTAAGATCCACGCCAAGGGATTCAATCCTCAAGCCCAAAGTGACGCAATCCAGTGGTGACCTCACGCGGCGGGGACAGCGTCGGTTATTTAACCCTTTGACTTTCGCACCTTGTCCACCAGCATCCTGCATTGCCAACTATGCTAGCAAAGCAAAAAAACAACCGTTTGACTCCCTCACCCTATCCACATGTTTCTTAAACCTTTTACTCCCTCACCCTACCCTCATGTTACTTAAAGCCTTGACTCCCTCACTCTATCCACATGTTACTTAAACCCTGACTCCAGCCTTGACTCCTCATTCTATCCACATGTTACTTAAAGCCTTGACTCCCTCACCCTATCCACATGTTACTTAAAGCCTTGACTCCCTCACTCTATCCACATGTTACTTAAACCCTTGACTCCAGCTTTGACTCCCTCACCCTATCCACATGTTACTTAAAGCCTTGACTCCCTCACCCTATCCATATGTTACTTAAAGCCTTGACTCCCTCACCCTATCCACATGTTACTTAAAGCCTTGACTCCCTCACCCTATCCACATGTTACTTAAAGCCTTGACTCCCTCACCCTATCCACATGTTACTTAAAGCCTTGACTCCCTCACTCTATCCACATGTTACTTAAAGCCTTGACTCCCTCACCCTATCCACATGTTACTTAAAGCCTTGACTCCCTCACCCTATCCACATGTTACTTAAAGCCTTGACTCCTTCACCCTATCCATATGTTACTTAAAGCCTTGACTCCCTCACCCTATCCACATGTTACTTAAAGCCTTGACTCCCTCACTCTATCCACATGTTACTTAAACCTTTGACTCCCTCACCCTATCCACATGTTACTTAAACCTTTCACGCCCTCACTCTATCCACATGCTACTTAAACCTTTGACCTGCTCACCCTATCCTCCAGCTTCCTGCGGGACGGGGAGCTGGTGGATAAGGTGAGGGAGTCAAAGGGTTAAGTTTTTGCACAGGTTAGTAGTGGACAAGGTGCGGGAGTCAAAGGATTTTAACTGACCCAACGAACGTCCTGTTCCGATAAAAGACGACCGTTGCTAAATCCCCTTACCCAGCCAGACGCTGATGGTAGCGACAGACAGGGGCCTTACACCCCAGGCGTCCGGCGTTCAGAGAAAGACCATTCATCGCTGTTGCTGACAAGATGTAAAGACTTACTGTTATTGTTGTTTGAAGTCCAGCCGACTGCGTAGAACAATACCAGGGTTATAACCGCTTCCAAAACATGTAAAACTTCAACAGGGGGGGAAAAAAAGGAAGAAAAGAAATGAAGTACACATATCAGTGCATTCGTACCGCGCACATAATCCAAGGACATGCCCCTGGCGTTGACCACTCCGTCCAATTTATCACACAGGGGATTAAAAAAAAACACACTTCAATACAAATTTAAGCATACCAAAGGACACCAAAACATATAAAAACGGGCATGAATTAAGTAAAATTGCTTCCGCGTATCTCACCTCCCTAGAGCCAAAAATGCACTTAATACATGTACCCACTTACCAATCCCAAGAAAAAGCATGTAAGACTTTATCGAACACATACCAGTGAATGGACCAGCAAGGCAGAAAATGATAGGAAGAAACGACAGAAAGAAAAGGAGGAAGAAAGACACAAAGAGAGTGACAGAAAAAAGTAAATTTCTAGCACAGAATTTCCAGCAAGTGGGGATACTATTTTTGCTGAAAGAGCCCCTGGCACCCCACGGGGGCGGGATGTAAAACTTGACTAAGGCACCCCCTCCCCCCCCCCCCCCCCCCCCGTGGGGATGCCGGGGGCTCTTTCAGTATAAATAGTATTCCCACCTTCTGGAAATTCTGTACTAGAAATTTCCTCTTTTCTGTCACTCTCTTTGTTTCTGCCTTGTTGCCTTGCTTTCTGTCATTTCTACATATTTTCTGTCTTAATGGTCCATTCACCTGTATTTTTTCGATAAAGTCTTACGTACTTTTTCTTCGGATTGATAATTGGGTACATGTATTAAGTGCATTTTTGGCTCTGAGGAGGTGAGATATGCGTAAGCAATTTTAGGTAATTTATGCCTGTTTTTATGTATGTTTTGGTGTCCTTGTGTATGCTTATATTTGTATTCAGGTGTGTTTTTTAAATTTCCCCTGTGCGATAAATCGGACGGAATGGTCCTACGCCGGGGGCATGTCCTTAGATTATGTGCGCGAATGCATTGATATGTGTACTTTTTTTTTTTTCTTGTTGAAGTTTTGTGCGTTTTGAAGCGGTTCTAGCCCTGATATGGTTCTGCGCAGTCGGCTGGGCTTTAAACAGCAATAAAAGAAAGAAAAGACTAAGGCACAGGCATCTCTTTGTTCGCCCGCCACACGTGTGTATAGCTCAATAACAGCCTTTCGCCCGGTTCTGTTGGTGGAAAGGAAAGAAGCTTAGTAAGTGACCTATAGGATTTCACAAATAAGCCAAGAAGAAACGCATATACACACATAGCCCTGTACAGAAATGTGGTCAAGCACACGCAAATATGCATGCCTGCGCGTTCGCGTGTGCACGCACACATAGGAACGTAAACGTGCTTACACACATAAAACGCACACTACACGCAAGGGAAAAGGGAGAGGGAGAGAGAGAGAGAGAGAGAGAGAGAGAGAGAGAGGAGAGCATTAGGAATTCTCTTAAAAGAGACATTAAATGTGCAATAGCTACAGCGAATGCAACGCATAATGAACTCCCACGCCCCACTTTGTTTCTTTTTCTTTCTTTTTTTTTCCGTTTTTTTTTTTTTGGTTCGCCTTCGTACACACCAAAAGCTGCATTTGCATGTTGTTCAGTTTCCACTCATTTAAATTTCTTGTTATTTGCTCCGTTACGGACAACTGCGCCGAACTCTTCGCTCTGACCCGAACATCCCGGGTTCCGTCTGCTATTTTTTTCCCCCACTGGACTCCACTACCATGTGACGCGTTGGTTGTTTGTTAGCAGTCTTTTGTTTGCTTCCAGGGTGCCACGACCGACAATGCGTGTCACGCACGGTAGAGTAAACTCCCTTCCGCCTCTGTGGCTTCATAGTGTAGGTACGGTCAGTTTCATTCCACGGGCTTGTTTTTTATGTTTCTTTTCTTTATTTTTCTTTTCTTTTCTTTTTTTTTTTTTTTTCCCTCCTTTTTTTCATTTATTTTTCAAACATTCCATTCCTCGCTTCTCCATACTCAAACTTATGGATACTACTGCGCTTGACTCAGTATTGCGTTGTGGAAAAAAATTGTCTCCACCCAACCATTCCCCTTTTTTGGATTGTAGTCTCTCTCTCTCTCTCTCTCTCTCTCTCTCTCTCTCTCTCTCTCTCTCTCTCTCTCTCTTTCTCTTCCCTCTATTTCCCCGCCTCTTATTTTTCTTTCTTTCTCTTCTGTTCTTTTCTTTCAATCGTTCTTTTTTCTTCAGTTGGGTGGATTAACAAAATGACAGTCATTATGTAATGTATGCACGATTGCCAGGATGCCCCAAACAGTGAGTGTGTGTGTGTGTGTGTGTGTGTGTGTGTGTATGTGTGTGTGTGTGTGCGTGTGTGTACGTGCGTGCGTGCGCGCGCGTGTGTGTGTGTATGTGCGTGTGCGTACGTGTGAGTTCTTCCTTTCTGACCCTTTTCCTTTTTTTTTTTTTTTTTTTTTTTTTCTATTTCTGTCTTTTTCCCTTTCTACTATCTTTTCATTTTTTAAAAAAAAAATTCATTAAATAAGTAGACTACGCTTTTGCTTGGTTCCTTTTTCCACTGTTTATCTTAGCAACCAGGGTAAGTTAATGATCGGTAGGCCGTGCTGCACGGAATCACAAGAAGCGCACTAAAGCAAACACGACAAAGGTGCTGTTGTTCTGTGACCACTGCATGGCTTGCTACGCTTGTGATGGGAAATCCCAACCATACGTGCTTACCATTCCGCCTTCCCACTGCCTTGCATTTCATACATTCCGCAGTGTCCAGGTGCAGTTTCGTGCACACAGACGTAGACAGACACACAGACACAAGATACAGATACACACACATACACACACAGACACACACACACACACACACACAACACACACACACACACACACACACCATCACACACACACATACACAACACATACACACACACACTCACACATAGTCCGTCAGTCAATCAAGTCCCCATTAGGAAGGCAGGTGTACCGCCAAAAGGTTGGCTTCAGTTTGTGTCGATCAGCTGTCTTTTCTTTCCGCTTGCTGCTTCCTCTCTCTGTCTTCCTCTCTGTCTCTCAGTTTCTCTGTCTCTCTGTCCCCCCTCTCTCTCTGTCTGTCTGTGTCTGTGTCTGTCTGTGTCTGTCTGTCTGTCTGTCTGTCTGTCTGTCTCTCTCTCTCTCTCTCTCTTTCTTTCTTCCCACCCTCTCTCTCTTTTTCTCTCTCTACTTATTTCTCCCACTCTCTCCCCCACTCTCTCTCACCCCTCTCTGATTTGTTTCTCTCTCTACCTCTCTCTCCCCATCTCTCTCCCCCTCTCTCTGTCCCTCTCTCTCTCCCTCTCTCCCTCTCTTTCTCTCTCCCACCCTTTCTCTCTGTTTTCTGTTTCTCTCTACCTCTCCTCTCTCTCTCTCCTCACTCTCTCCTCTCTCTCCTCACTCTCTCCGTCCCTCTCTCTTTCTCTCTTTCTGTCTGTCTGTCTGTCTAAGTATATGTACTTTTTTTTTTCAAGCGTTCTAATTTTTTTCTGGGATACGTGTGTGCATGCATATTGTTTTGCCCACACTGTGCAGACAGTATGTTTCTGCACAGTCTGTATATCCGCCTTCGGTGGGCGTGTGTTCTTGGTGCCATCAGCCACCGGACACTGACATGACTCACAGGATCTTTAACGTGCATGTTTGAATGTTCTTCGTGCGTACATACACGAAAGGGTGGGGGTTGGGAGGGTTAGGCTTGCTGCTTCGTCTCTCTCTGTCTCTCTCTCTGTCTCCCTCTCTATCTCTCAGTTTTCTCTATCTCTCTGTCCCCCCCCCCCCCTATCTCTCCGTCTGTCTGTGTCTGTCTCTGTCTCTGCCTCTCTTTCTGTTCTGTCTGTCTCTTCTCTCTCTCTCTCTGTCTCCCTCTGTCTCTTTCTCTGTCTGTATCTCTCTCTCTCTCTCTCTCTCTTTTCTCTCTGTCTGTCTGTCTCTCTCACTCTCTCTTCTCTCTCTGTGTCTCCCTCACTGTCTGTCTGTCTGTCTCTTTCTCTCTCTGTCTGTCTGTCTCTCTCTGTCTCCCTCTCTCTCTGACAGGTCTGCGCACACTGATTGCCTGCGTGATTGGATAAATCTCCACCCTGTACCCGCCAGGTGGAAAGTGCCCAGGCAAGATCGAACCTCAACTCCACACCTTCCGATAGGATCTTACCCACTGGACCAGTATGCCCGTCGTCATTGTAGTGAATAAAATTGTTGTATGTATTTTCGTTTTTTGTTTTCCCGATCGATTCTAATCCATTTCGCTCTTATGTATTTAGAATGAAATTGTTGTCTTTTTCTCTGGGCCGTATTATTTTCTCTGAGTCAATGAGAAACGAAAATCTAGAAATAACAACACATTGACACCAATACTTCACACGATAATGTACTTGTACCAACGACAAAGCACGTATCGACCACCAGGTCTTGACGGTATCGTTTTGGGGATGAATTTTATTCAAGATCGCAATATACTCGATGATGACACCACATACATTTTGACAGGAATCAGATATCTACCCCAAAGAGCAAAACTACGGGGTCTATGACCCTAAAGGAATAGTAAGCAGCTTGGACGTAAGTAACCCTAGGTGGCTATAGTTGGGCTTCAGGTGGCCGCTCCACTTGAAACAAGTCAAGTTCACACGCTAGTGTGATCATCCTCTATGACCCTGTAAATCCCGTACTTTTGACCCTTTAACTCCCGCACCCCCATCCATCAGCATCCTGCATCGTTAACCATGCTAGCAAAGCAAAACCTTAACCTTTTGCCTCCCTCACCCTATCCACCAGCTTTCCTTTATCAGCAAAATCTTAACCTTTTGACTCCCAAACCCTATCCACCAGCTTTCCTTTATCAGCAAAATCTTAACCTTTTGACTCCCAAACCCTATCCACCAGCGTTCCTTTGTTTGCAAAAACTTAACGTTTTGACTCCCTCACCCTATCCACCAGCTTCCTGCAGGAAATTGGTGGATAGGGTCAGGGTGTCAAAAGGTTACGTTTTTTTTTTCAGTTGGCGGAGAGGGTGTTGGAGTGAAAGGGTTAAAAGTATTGGGCAGTTAAACTGCCTTTCATGACTCTGGTAGCTATAGCACCTGGACATTCCGCGCCTCTCCCTTTTCGCTTGGGTAAGGATTAGGATTGCGGGCACAGTGACACATAAACAGTTTATTATGTAGTTGAAAGTCACACGAGTACGAATCCCACGCGTACTTGCTGAACAGACGGTGGTTACGAATACAAAGTCAACTAAGCGTACGGACTGCGTAAAAATAGCAAGAGAAGTTCTAAAAAAAGAAAAAGAACAGAACATATTCAGGATAAAAACGCAGTATGCCAAATGATGAATTTTACGAAATCCGAAACAAACGTGACTGCCTGCGTTCCAGCAAACAGGAACCAGAAAAAGAACACGAAAAAAGAATTAAAAAAACCCACGTATTTAATACAAGACAAGACAAGCGCAAATTTTCGGCCTTTGTCAAGCGTAAGATGCCTTTTCTCACACTGGACTGAGCAGCAGGGAAGTTTCAGTCTTTTTCTCCTAATTTTTCTATCTGGTGTTTGTTTGTTTGTGATCTTACGCTTGATAAAGGCCAGTTGGCCGAAAATTTGCGGCTGTCTTGTCTTGTTGTATTAAATACGCGTTCTTATTCTTTTTTCGTGTTTTTTCTGATGAATTTTACGATAAATTGCTAGGAATTGTTATTGTCGTTGTCGTTGTGCCCGTTTTGAAAATATATTCACTTTCTGATTTTTGTCTGTTCACTGTCCTGTTTATGCATTTTGTTTAGAATAAAACAGTGTTCATTTCACTGAACGCGTCGATGTGTTGCATATGTTTTAGGGATAGAGGCGTGTCACACTGGCATTGATACGTTGTTTTCCATCTATTCAAGTCGCTGGTTAAAAACCATTTTGTCAACATGTCGTTGCTAACATACATATCTGCTTAAAACTTCTACACAAAAGCAGAAATACATGGATATATCAACAATATAATCCCTTGAAAAAAAAGCAAGCAGCAACAGCATGTCCTTGATGCTGAAGAGAGACAGACAGAGAGACAGAGAGACAGAGAGAGACACAAAGACAGACAAAGACAGACAAACAGAAAGAGACAGACAGAGACGACACAAAGACAGAGAGAGAAGACAAAAGAGAGAGAGAGAGAGAGAGAGGAGAGAGAGGAGAACTGGATGAACTTATTTGGCATAAGATAAACGTACTGCTTTTTAGAAATGCAGGCAAATGTGTCGATAACTGTTTTATTCATCGGTCTGTACGTAATGCCTTTTCTTTTGTTGCCTATTGGTTTGTGTGTTTCTGTCGGTAAAACGTACAGTTTCTGTTCTTAAAAATAATGCATGTGTGTGTGTGTGTGTGTGTGTGTGGTTGTTGTGTGTGTGTGTGTGTGTGTGTGTGTGTGTGTGTGTGTGTGTGTGACCACGTAAGTTTCCGGCCTAGTGTAGTCAGTAACGTGTGTGTGTATTGTGTGTGTGTGTGTGTGTGTGCGTACGTGCGCGCGCACACACACACACACACACACAACACGCACGGACGCGTGGCGGTCGCGTGGGCGCGTGGCGCGCCGTGTGTCTGAGTGTATGATTATCTCTTCAACAGGTTAATTAGTTTCTGTTCCAGCATAGTGTAAATGTATGTATACGTGTGTGTGCAGACTGTGCTTACCAGACCATGTTCAGATACGAGGATGCCGCTCTGAAAGTGGAGATTGTGGACACTGCTTCACACTCGGTGAGTTGATACAGATTTTGATGAATAAAGACTGTTTGTTAGTCACCAAAGTGATCTGTGGCCATTGTTATTCAGCATTCTTCCTGTCCGCTCCCTCCCTTTTTCTCTCTGTCTCTCTCTGTCTGCCTGTCTTTCTCTTTGTCTGTCTGTCTCTGTCTTTGTCTCTCTGTCTCTGTCTCTGTCTGTCTGTCTGTCGGTCTGTCTCTCTATCTCTCTCTCTCTCGCTTTCTTTCTGTCTGTTTCGGTCTGTCTCTGTCTCTCTCAGTGTCTGTCTGTCTGGTCTGTCTCTATCTATCTATCTATCTATCTTCTCTCTCTTTCTATCTATCTCTTTCTCTATCTTCTCTCTGTCTGTCTCTGTCTCTGTCTCTATCTCTGTCTGTCTGTCTGTCTCTCTCGTCCTCCCTCTCTCTCTCGTCTCTCTCTCTGTCTGTCTGTCTGTGATCTCTCGAAATAGATCAATCTTTGCATCAGTGACATTGCGTGTTTATGGAAATTATCCTTGCATCAGTGGTGATTATTCTGACCGTAACCATGGGGATCAACTACCTCGTTGATACACTGACATTTCACAATCAGTGGTGATTATTCTCTGAAACATAGATTTCACACGTTATAACACACACATCAGTGGTGATTATTCTGACTAAGTTATCCTCATCAGTGGTGATTATTCTGACTGACACTTTATAACACACACATCAGTGGTGATTATTCTGACTGACACGTTATAACACACACATCAGTGGTGATTATTCTGACTGACACGTTGATAACACACACACCATCAGTGGTATTATTCTGACGATCACGTTATAACACACACATCAGTGGTGATTATTCATGACTGACACGTTATAACACACACATCAGTGGTATTATTCTGACTGACACGTTATAACACACATCAGTGGTGATTATTCTGACTGGACACGTTATAACACACACATCAGTGGTGATTATTCTGACTGACACGTTATAACACACACATCAGTGGTGATTATTCTGACTGACACGTTATAACACACACATCAGTGGTGATTATTCTGACATGATCACGTTATAACACACACATCAGTGGTGATTATTCTGATACCCATCGTATTGACACGTTATAACACACACCACACATCAGTGGTATTATTTGACACGTTATAACACACACATCAGTGGTATTATTCTGACACGTTATAACACACACATCAGTGGTGATTATTCTGACTGACACGTTATAACACACACATCAGTGGTGATTATTCTGACACGTTATAACACACACATCAGTGGTGATTATTCTGACCACGTTATAACACACACATCAGTGGTGATTATTCTGACACGTTATAACACACACATCAGTGGTGATTATTCTGACACGTTTAACACACACATCAGTGGTGATTATTCTGACACGTTATAACACACACATCAGTGGTGATTATTCTGACACGTTATAACACACACATCAGTGGTGATTATTCTGACACGTTTAACACACACATCAGTGGTGATTATTCTGACACGTTATAACCACATCAGTGTATTATTGACACGTATACACACACATCAGTGGTGATTATTCTGACTGACACGTTATAACACACACATCAGTGGTGATTATTCTGACACGTTTAACACACATACTCTTTCTATTCACCCCCCCCCCCTCTATTGTGATCTAATTTTAGACTACTTTCAAATTATTGTGCTGTTACAGTCATGAGTATTAATGTAGACCCTCTGTGGTGGAGACCTGGATGTAAATAAAGGCTTGTTATTGCTTATGACTTAACTTTTCAAAACTTCTCAATCTTGCTCTGACCCTGCGTTCTGACCGTCCAAGCCTCACAACCGTACAACTGTATCGGTTCTACATGTATATAACTCCCTTATCAACATGGCGCCCTAAAAACTGACCTAAAGGTCAAACAAACAAAAACAACAACAACAACAAAAGTTTTAAGTGTTCCAGCCAGTTGTCGCCTTGTTTCTGAAGTTGACTTTGCAAGTGATGGTTTTCTACAGCTTATAATTTTTATTAACTTGCGTTGATGTCATGGTGCGAGAGCTGGCGGTGAGAGTGTTCTCCCCTCCCTTTGCCTTTCCGTATGAACACATTACACAAAGCCCGAAATTTAAGTATTTATGTTAGGCTTCGTGTATGAAGCTGAACCAGTACTGTCAGTAGTGTGACTTGATATGATGTTGGTTTGTACTGTCTTCTCTGCTCCAGGCTGTGGTCTCCCCATGGGGATGCCGGGGGCTCTTTCACTATAAATAGTATCCCCACCTTCTGGAAATTCTGTGCTAGAAATTTCCTCTTACTGTCACTCTTTGTTTCTGCCTTGTTCCTTTGCTTTCTATCATTTCTTTCCATCATTTTCTGCCTTGTTGATCCATTCGCCTGAAAGTGTTCGATAGTCTTACGTACTTTTTCTGAGGATTGATGACTGGGTACATATGTTAAGCGCATTTTTGGCTATAGGGAGGTGAGATATGCAGAAACATTTTTTGGTAATTTAAGCCCGTTTTTATGTATGCTTCTGTGTCCTTGGATATGCATAAGTTTGTATTCAGATGTGTTTTTTGGGGTCCCCTATGCGATAAATTGGACGGACGGGGGCGTGTCCTTGGATTGTGTGTGCGAATGCATTGATGTGTGTACTTGGTTTTCTTTTCCTTTTTTTTTCCTGTTGAAGTTTTTATATGTTTTGAAGCGGTTGTAGCCCCGATATGGCTCCACACAGTCGGCTGGATGAAAATAAAAATAACAACAAAAAAGGCTGTGCTCATGTTCACAAGGACCTTGGTGTTGCAGGACATTGACAAGTTCAGGGAGATGGAAGCCGACGCTTTTGTCATCGTGTACAGCATCATTGACCGGCAGTCGCTCAAACAGGCCCAGGATCTGATGGACACGGTGGTCGCCAGGACCGCCCCTACCGTCCCTGTCCTGCTGCTGGGCAACAAGACTGACCTGGAACGTCACCGACAGTCTCGCGCCATGACGTCAGGCAGCTGACGCACCAGTACCGATGTCATCATTGTGAAATCTCCGTGGCGGAAAGCTACAGTGCTGTGGACAGACCCATGCAGGACCTTCTCAAGGAGGGACTGGAGAACAGGCGTTTAAGACTTAGTCAGATGAAGAGGAGAAAGAGCATCTTCGAAAACGTATCTCGTCGACTGGGCAATGTCTTCCGCAGGAAGAGCCTGGAAGAACAGATACCGAAAAAGAAACTTCTCAGGAAAAAAGAACATATCAATCGGCGTTCTTTATAGAACTGTGGTGTTGTGGTGTTTAGATGAGTTGTGCAAGTATGGTGTCGGTAAAACTTTTTTTTAAAACATTCATCACGATCTTTCGTTGGTAGTGATCTCAGCATCAGACAAAGGGAAGTGAACACTTTGCAATCATTCCATGAGAGTTCAAGGGGAAAACATGTTATGATCAGTAACTGATGTTTTGCTCTCCTGTTTGTCTTTTTCTCCATCCGTCAGAGTACATCGGTAGAGAGAAAACTGGACATCGACGATAGACTGTTACGTTTTCTTTGGCATCACGTCGTATTGTTCATCTTCAGCCATTTTATTGATGTCACAGTGCATGTTACAGTGCGACCAGTCTGAATGGCCCTTGCCATGAGGTAAGAAAGTATGGTTATGTGAAGTAGTGGTGAGGTGATCACACTGATTGTTGTTGTCGTAATGTAGCGTACGGGTGAGGAAAAAGTGGGGTTGTTCTGATAATAAAAGTTGAAAGTTTTCTCTTTGAATCCCCAATATGAAAATTTAACGGAATATTTTCATAATATCAACCAAAGGACATAACTTTGAGAGTCACGTAGAAATTATCTTCCATGTTGTTGAACCTCTCAAATCTAACATAGTTTGCGCTACCCATTCAGCTAGCATAGAAGCAGATACAAAGCACAAAAACCGTAAGCTCAGAACCCTCCTCAAAAAAGGAAGCGCCCAAGCCTACCTTTATACTCTGCAACTACCCTACACACAACTATGAGAGAGGAGAGAAATAATACAATATATTGGTCTTATGTTCAAGATTGACATAGTCTTTTATTCTTGAACTGACCAAACACACACACATAGACAAGACAGAGCATATACAGGGTTGCTTCCAAGGCATATAGGTAATACCAACAAATAAGAGGGAAGCAGGGAGAATTTTTATAATATCAACCAAAGGACATAACTCTTGAGAGTCACGTAGAAATTATCTCCCATGTTGTTGAACCTCTCAAATCTAGCATTTTCATTTCATGTGTGTATACTTCCTGGGGGTCATTTTTTGGTTGCCACATTGTGTGTTAGATGTACGTTTGTTGTGAATATTTTCAACAAAATGCCAAGCTTGAATGACGATTCTCAGTATCCATTTCTCTTTCGTCTAAGTAAGACTTGAATGATAACAGTAAGTTGCTTTTTTTCTGTTTTCTTAAGACGGTGTTCAAGGCACTCGGGAAAGACCGTATGTGCTGACTACATATACTGTATGATGGAAAAGAATCCAAAATAATCACGACAGATAAACAAAAGTCTGTGCATGAAACAACTGTGCCCTGGCGAAATCTTGAGTAACTATCAGCATGGCATAGAGTTCATATGTGAGCATTTTCATTTCATGTGTGTATAACTTTTGGGGGTACATTTTTTGGTTGCCACATTGTGTGTTAGATGTACGTTTGTTGTGAAGCAAAAGATGAATAAAAAGTTTTTAAAAAAGTGAGAAGTGCAGGTAAAAATGAACAGTATTCATACTTGCCATGATTCGGTGAAAACAGTCATACAGTAGGAGGTGGACGGAATGATCTGCCTTAAGTTCTCAGTACATAACATTCATTAAATGCGCGTAGGTTTAAAGTTAAAAAAACTTTGTATATCAGTACACGAGTGATTTCCAATTGTATTACTGATCATCATGCCTTTCTGTGTTTAACAGAGAGAACGAAATGATGATGGCGGTTATGACGGACAGAGGTGGTGGACGTGGGGGGCTTCTGACGATGTAACGAGTGGTTTACCATTACGTGTGCATTCAAGAAACAAGCGGGTGAGTTTATCTGTTTTGTGCTTTCATCATCATCATCATCATCATCATCATAGGTGCCCTGCCGCATGGCGTTGGCGATCATGGACTTCCATCTGTCTCTATCTCTTGCCGCCCCAAGCATCTCCTCCACCCTCCTCGTCTTCAGCCACTCGCAAGTCCGTCTAGCATTTTCTCCCTGGGTCTACCTGATGCTCTCTTTCCCTCCAGCTTTCCCGTTTTATGCTTTAAAAATGTAAAAAAAAAATGTCCCATAACCTGAGGCTGTAGAGAAGAGAGATGGTACAGTCCTCAACTTTTCTCGGTGCCCATCTCCTCTCCTTCGTAGCTTTACCTTCCCTAACTGCTGAAGGAAGATAGCTGCCTATTCACAGCTGGGTAGACGGGAAGCCGCACACATATAGTAAAGGTCCCTGTGTGTGTTTAGCATCTGTGCAAACTCGTGCATGCAGAATAAGAGACGAGTGTTCTACCTGTGTGCCAACGGGGCCTCTACAAATTAATGTTGATCCATAAACTAAGGTCATTCAAAAAGAATATTAGGAAAAGACAGGCAACATTTATATGACATTTAATGAGGAAAGGGGAATTAGAGCACCTGGTCACAACAGGACAGCTGGAGGGAAAAAGAACTGCAGGTAGAACCAGGGAGAGATATTGGAGAAAGAGAGAGTTGTATGTTGTTGATAACGCAGTTTCAGACAGACAGACAGACAGACAGACAGAAGAGAGAGAGAGAAAGGACTTTGTTGTTGATGACGCAATTTCAGAGAGAGACAGAGACAGAGAGAGTACCTCTACACTGTTGATAACGCAGTTTTTTGTTTGTTTGTTTTTGTGTGTTTGTTTGTTTGTTTGCTTTTTGTAATTGTGAGTACATAAAATTTGTCAATCATTCACAAACTGTTGTTGTTTTTTTGTCTGCAGCTGACGCAGGTGACCTCGGATGGATATCTATCCTGCAACAGTCATGGGCTGGACTCGAGAGATCACCATCTTGTTCCAATCCCACGATCAGTGTGGTCCAAGAAGTGGGGGAAATGGAACTACTGATGGGATGCAGCAGCAGGAGTGGAGGTTTTTTTTTCAGCACTGGAGGGGTACAGGATGGTTTTCAGTTATCCGATCGACAGACTGAAGGAGACGGTATCACCTCTAATGTGTGCAGTTGCTACTGTACAACCACCAGCTGATGGACTCGGGGACAGGGTATAGAGGTGATCTTCGGTCAACTGTTTGACAGTGGATTATGAAGGAGATTTCTGTCAACGTGCACTTCAAATCGCGGTCCGAAGCGTTTGAAATACAGACTGTATTGTAGACTGTACTCTTCACATGAGGCAGCATGGCAATGTGCCACTTCTTCGCATTCAGCCATTCTTTAATGAGAGAGAGAGAGAGGGAGAGAGAGGAGAGAGAGAGAGAGAGAGAGAGTGTGTGTGTGTGTGTGTGTGTGTGGTGTGTGTGTGTGTGTTCGTTCGTTCTTTGATTTAACGTCTTTTCACTATAAGTGATATTAGAGGATATGACGGATGTGTGTGGGGATGCGTGTGTGTGTGTGTGTGTGTGTGTGTGTGTGTGTGTGTGTGTTTCCAGCCATGTTGTTTGTGTTAGGCTCATTTTGTCAGGTATTACATGTCGATATTTCTGAAAGAACTCAACAAGGACATTTCACCAGTATTCAGAGCGGTGTGGGATGGTGGTGAGGGTTTACAGTTTATAGACGGGTCTTTTACAAAGTTGCTTTCAACATGAAGCACAAAGAAAAGCATTGAATGTGCGAACGGAAATACCACGCATTTTGAACAAGAGGCCCTAAAGTCTCTTACTCCTTCGGAAACTGCGTAGAGCCATAAAACTGGAAGAAAAGTATTTGTTGTGAAAAAAAATGTCACATGTATGTTTGTGTGTGTCTGGGGGATCTCTGTGTATGTATGTGTGTGTGATCATGGTCTCTCTTGTACCATTACCTGTCACTTCTTAGGTGAAATGTTACATGTATGTTTGTAGGTGTGTGTGTGAGGGGATGCTGTGTGGTGTGTGTGTTGTGTGTGTGTGTGTGTGTGTGTGTGGTGTGTGTGTGTGTGTGTGTGTGTGTGTGTGTGTGTGTGTGTGGTGTGTGTGTGTGTGTGTGTGTGTGTGATCGTATTCTCTCATGTACTCCTGTCTGTCACTTCATTCATTTATTTTTTTCAGTTTTACTCCTTTTTTATTTTTCTTTCCTTTTTTTTTTTATCTTAGATTAATTTGTGCTGGTCGTGAGATGTTTGAATTCAATGACTGGCACACTGGAACATTTCCTTCAGTTGATGATTATTGCCATAGGTTGTAACACGATATAGTAGTGACACAATGGCTGGAGCATTTTGTTCCAGTGTACGATAATTACCGTGTTCATTCTTGAATAGTTTACTACGAGAATGTGGTGTTCTAAGAATACGTGTTGTGTTCGTTTTTTTCTTCTAATTTTTTTCTTTTTTTCTTTTTTTTTTTTTTTGCCTCATGCCTGTTGCCATTTCAGTATTGATTCGCTCTGTACAAAGATGTGATGTTATGTGCCATAGTCGGGTTGCTTATTTATAATTAAATGGTGAATTGCTTGAACTGTTTTGGTGACTTTACATACTTGATAACTGTGTGTGTGTTCAGTAGAACTCTGGCTGGCTGACTGCTGTCTGTCTGTCTTTGTTTGTCTGTTTGTCTGTTGTCTTCTGTCTGTCTGTCTGTCTTTGTCTGTCTCTCTGCGTGTGCTGCCTGCTGCTGCTGCCTGCCTGCCTTCTGCCTGCCTGCCTGCCTGCCTGCCTGCCTGCTGCCCGCTGCCTGTCTGCCTGTCTGCCTGTCTATCTGTTATCTGTCTGTCAGTCTGCTGCCTGTCTGTCCGTCCGTCTCGGACTACCTGTCTCCTTTATGTGTGTGTTTGTGCCTGTGTGTGCGTGTGTGTGTATACATGCATGTGTGCGTGATTGTGTGTGTGCATGCATGCGTGTGTATGTGTGGCATGTGTATGTGTGTGTGCGTGTGTTTGTGTGTGTGTGTGTGCGTGCGCGCGTGCAAGTGTAGGCATTAACAGTTCGAATGAAACAGACAAGAGAGTTGACGGGCAATTGAAAAACGTGCAAACCCACACAGAATTACAAACCAACCAATTCTGTAGTTAATAAGGCAAAGATGTGATCAGTGAAACCGACAGAAGCTCAACACAATTCTGTAAACCTACAAAAATACAGTATTAACGAACACAGCACAAGAACTACAGATGAACAACAAAGCAGCCAAACGTGTTTATACAAAGAACGCGAGTGTACGTCAGATTGTAATATATAACAGAAATAGAAAGCAGAAATAAAGGCTGGAGCTAAATAGCAAGAAGACTGAAGTCATGGTAATAAGTAAAATACAAGAAATCCCCTCGTGCAAATAACGGCAAATGGCGACACCTTGAGACAAGTTGACAAGTTTAAAATCTGGAAACAGTCATCTCACCAGACGGTAGATGCACATTATAAATAGCCAGCAGAATCGGCCAGGTTAAAACGGCATTCAAGAAAATGAAAAGCGTTCTTACCAACAAATGCCTATCAATTAACATCAAGAAGCGAGTTCTTCAGTACTACATAGAACTGATACGGTGTGAAGTGTGGATAGACAACACGAAAAATCAGAACAAAATTGAGACAGGTGAAATGTGGTTTCTAAGAAGCATGTTAAGAGTTCCATAGACATCAAAGAAAACAAAGATACAGTCTTGAAGGAGACAGACACAAAAAGAACATTACTGAGGAAGATTAGGAAAAGACAGGCAACATTTATGAGGCCAGAGAAATTTGAGCACCCAGTCACAAAAGGAAAACTGGATGGAAAAAAAGCAGAAGGTACACCATGGAAAAAATTTTGGGAAACAGACTTGGGCAGTGGATGAAGACAGAGAGTGTGGGAGAAGTAACTGCGGCGACAAAAAACAGATTTATATGCAAAGCCATGATCGCCAACGCTGCAAACAGACCACATGATGACGACGATGACCTCAGACTTGCTATCTTTTCCAAGGACATGACCAGATTCATCAACATCATCAAGTGCCTTGCCACATGGCGTTGGCGATCATGGCCCTCCATATGCATCTATCCCTTGTTGCCCAGTCATACATTCCACCGTCTCTGTCCTCAGCCACTCTGCAAGTCCGTCCAATATTTTTCCCTGGGTCTACCTGGTGCTCTCTTTCCATCCAGCTTTCCTGTTGTGACCAGGTGCTCTTATTCCCCTTTCCTCATAAAATGGCCTATAAATGTTGCCTGTCTTTACTAATCTTCCTTATGATTGATTTCTTGTGTCTGCCTCCATCAAGACTGTCCAGATTGGCTGTAGCAAACACTGCACGTCTTCTTGTATCTCAGACCAGCGGGTCATTGGGGGTTCTGAAGTGAAGCATCAGCAAACAAGACCCTCTATATCTGTCTCTGGGGTGTAGCAACAAGCAATTCAGGCATATTGAATTTGGTTCAGTCTTTTGACATTTGCCATCCTTCTCCTCTGATGGCTTCAGCGATGGCATCCAGTCAAGAGAACTCTGAGGAATGGCCTTCGATAGGCTGTGGCTAGTTTTTTTTGTTTGTTTGTTGTTTTTGTTTGTTTGTTTGTTTGTTTGTTTTTTGACGGAGCCGTGGATTCAAGGTAATAATGACATTTATAAGGCGCCAAAGAAGAACTGGTGGGGGATGTTCTAATATGGAGACCCAGTCACGGCAAACAAAGACCAGGACATCCAAAGAAGACCTTCATCGACCAACTGATGGATGATACAGGCTGTCAGTATGATGAACTACCTACTGCAATGTCTGACAGAGAGGATGAAGAAACGTGTCATGGATAGCCGAGCAAGCTCGACATGATGATGATGATAATGAAATCTTGATATACAAATGAAATCAAAGCGCACGCTCTTATCATTCACTCAAGCATTCACTCATGAAAACAAAAACTCAAAAGCACAAGGGACAGGAAGGACAGGAGAAGGACAGGAAGGAAGTGGGACGGAATGGTGGGCACGTAGAGGGAGACATCACTGCTAGACAGAACGGTCTACCTTCAAGTCTGACTGAAGGAAGAAGAGCGTATGACTATTGAAGGGGCAGGGAAAGGTCATTCCAGTTGTATGATCAGACCACAGAAAATGAGCGACGAGCGACTGTGGAACATCTGTAGCAAGGAATTTGTATACACCAAGTAGTATCGGGAGCGGAACGGATAGGCTGGGAAAAGGTGTAAGTTTGGAGATGGTCACAAAGAGAAATAGGTGCAATACCATTGATGCTTTGGTGGCATAATGTATTGATTTTGTATGAAATTCTTCAAGAGACCGGCAAACTGCAAAGAAAGTGATATCTGATATTTTGAGTTCTACCTCGAGTTCACTCCCAGCCTGAAACATTACAAATTGGCCTGTTTGGTGCCCATCTCTACGTTCCCATCATTCTGGTGTGTCAGCTTAGTATTTCATACATCCCTCTCCCTCTGTCCTCCCCATTGCAAGGCCTTGTCAGCGCATAGGATATTGCACAGACTCAGGAAGTCTGCCAGATAGATGCTGACAGATCTGGGTGGAGCACGTAGGGAATTGTCCGAGTGGGGTGAATCTTTCTCGAGCAAACTCCA
>CM060311.1:21054036-21056536 GCA_030674185.1 Monoplex corrugatus
AAGAAATCAACTGCGATATACATACTTGAAGAGTTACATGCTGCTCTCCCAGTTTTGACAACAAATGAAAAATTGCACAGGTGTGTCGTAACTGTCAGATTAAGCCACTCATTTATGCTGAACGTAGTGTCTGTTATTTAAAATGTGCAAAAAATCAAAACACAGAATGGCTGCGTACGATACAGGATCAACAGCGTGGTAACTGGATGCTTGGTGGATACTCACTACCCGTCCTCGGGGGAAAAAAGTGCGCTGCTGTTACAAGAAATCGAACGGTAGAGAATGCATTTGACAATTCCCTTTATAATGTAAATCATAGTAGTGTCATCAAGATTCCTGATGTTTTAAACACAGATGAGCAGCTGTTGATTTAGCATCAATGTGATTAGAACTAGTTCCACCTGGCACTTTAAGAAGCAGTCATTTGCTATCATCACAACAATAACTGATGAAAACATCAGGATTGAATGATGTGAGGGCTGAGCTGATGCGTGTGAGTACGTTTGTGAGAGGTTGTGAAAATGTATTAGAAGATAGCGTAAGATCCGTCCCAGTCCCTCCCCCCCCCCCCCCGTCTAAAAATCAATTGTTTGTGCATTAACTGAGTTTTGGGGATGTTGTGTTCTGTGAGACTGTAAACACAAAAGAATAGGATGAGCGGTGCTTTCCATTAATTTATGCTTCAGTGCATGTGAATCAGAATAATTACTATTTTGTTACATGTTAAATCAACCCTCTTCCTAAAAACGGCCTGCTTTGATGGTGATGGTGATGGTGATGGTGATGATGATGATGATGATGATGATGACGAACGACGACGACGACGACGACGACGACGACGACGACGACGATGATGATGATGATGATGATGAACTCTCCAGTAGATCGGACGGATAAGTAAGCATGCTGATCCTTTATCGCCTTGTTTGGGTCTTCATGTGGGATGCAAGACCTATCTCGGAAGCATGGTTCTTCCACAGGCCCTGCATGAGAAGGAGTCCTGTGGTCTTAAGTTCTGATTCGGCCGGTCCTTTTCTGTTCAAAGGCTGCTGTTCTGCGCTGTTTAAAATGTGATTGTGCCCTGCTGCTGTGGGTAATGCCATCCCAGTTGGTAGAGCTGATACAATAGCCAATGAGATTGGTTCGCCAGAGAGTATTAGGTCTATACTACATGTTTACAAATAAAATACGACACAGAAGAGATACGAAATATACTAAGCTCTTATGGCAGAGATGGAGATGAAGAGAGAGAGAGAGAGAGAGAGAGAGAGAGAGAGAGAGAGAGAGAAAACAGAGAGAGAGAAAGAGAGAGAGAGAGAACAGAGAGAGAGAGAGAGAGAAAGAGAGAGAGAGAGAGAACAGACAGAGAAAGAGACAGAGAAAATGTGTATGTGTGTATGTGTGTTGTTTGTATATATGTGTGCGTGCGTGTGCTGCGAGCGCGCGTGCACATGGTTATGTGTGTGTGAGAGAGAGAGAGAGAGAAGGAGGGAAGGAGAGACAGACAGACAGACGGAACAGAAGGGAGGGAGGGAGAGAGAGAGAGAGAGAGAGAGAGAGAGAGAGAGAGAGACTCACGTTTGGCGCAGGCAATTTTGCATTTCTGGAAGTACTTAAAGTTGTTGTCATTGCCATCACAGCCACCGTAGTCGAAGGGAGAGCACTCCTTCTTGTCCGTGTCAAAGTAGTACCTGAGAATCTTGTCTTTGCATGGACCAGCATCTTTTGGCAGCAGGCACTTGTCGGCAGGGGCTTCACACAGAACGGAATCAATACCTGTATCTCAGATCTCCAGGTAATTATTTATTTCTTTGTTTCTGATTTTGTTTTGTATCTTTCATTTTCAAAACTCATAGTTTTCTTTGAATTTTATACTAAAACTTCTTTTGAAACAGTTCAGCGGTACGCTGACATTACGAGATGTAAATAATGTAAAGCGCACAATACCAGGCTGTACGGGATTGGGTAGGTGGACCAGCCGATGATTGTGAAGGGGTGAAGCGTAGACAACAAACAGCCAGTGTTTATTTTTAAGGATCATCGCACTCAGGGAGGTTACCTTTGTGCTCACGTTATTTCTTTTTTATTTTTTTATTTTTTGTTGTTGTAGTCCCATTTTCTATGCCACCTTAATGGCCACAGAAACTGGCACAGTTTGTACGATCAGATGATGATGACGTCGATGGAAATGATAATCATGATGCTATCATAGAAACCCCTCAGGTAGAAACAGGCCCATACCTGTACTTCAGTCCGAGACAAGATGTTGACAATGTCTGGCAAACCAGACAAATATCCTCTCGACATTGTAAACGTTTTGTCTCAGACTGAAGTGCAGGTATGGGCCTGTTTCTACCTGAGGGGTTTCTGAAATAATGCTGTGGAGTTCCACTTAGGATTGAGACTGCTAGACAGGGCTGTGCTCAAAGCTTACTATCATAATATATCGTGGAATCAACCAGACCTGAGAGATACAGTGCAGGTCAGAAGATTTGAGCAA
>CM060311.1:21059036-21121536 GCA_030674185.1 Monoplex corrugatus
GTGCAGGCATGCTGACATTGCTGCAGAGACTCAAAGTTGTTGTTGTTGCCATTACAGCCACCGTAATCAAAGGGAAGGCACTCATTTTTACCGGAATCATAGTAGTACCTGCGAATCGTGCTATTGCAGGGACCAGGATCTTTCAGCAAGAGGCACCGGCCTGTATTGACATTGCATGAAACAAACATAAAGCCAACATCTCAGAGTTCTCTCAACTGTTCAGAAACGAATTCAGAAACAAGTTTCAGTCTGAGTCAAGTTAACAAAGGAATGTTCAGGGAATGTCACGTTCACCAATATAATCTCATTGATGAACTGTTTTGCAAGGAATTGGAGAGCTTGAAAACTGGTACAGGAATAGTTGAACAGATATTTTTTTCTGAAACCCCATTTCAAAGCAAAAACGTCCAACATGAATATGATCTCTACAATACGTTGATACCAGTCTATGGCAAGTTATGAGATGCTTCAACACACAAGAGATTCAAGTCGAACTTATTCAGGTGAACTAAAGGAACCCAGTTTTGTGCTCTTCAAACAATCAATTAGTCTACAATATGAGTACGCTGAGCATATTTACTGTTACCTGTCTAGTTCAACTTTTTTCACACTTGTGCACAACACCCTCCACGATTGCTATTATTCTAACTCCACTGGTGGCACATGCATTTCCATCCTATGGCTTTGTCAATATCATGGCAGTCACCATGAACTCCACGATCACCTCAAAAATCTTGTTGACAGTGCAAAGGTATATGAAACTGAAGTCAGCAACTAGGACAGCATCGTCTCTGTCAAAGCACAATCAACAACAGAATAGAACCCTGCACCAATGGGGAAAATGCCTATATGAATGGTCAAAATCTACAGGGAGTCTACAGTTTCAGGTGCCTGAGAACAATAGCGATCAGAAATTGGCAGTTGTACGGGAGAAATAAGTACCTCAATTATAAGAGTAATCAATGGCATCAATGAATAGACTAAAGAAGATCTGGAAGACCAGCACTATTTTCTGCATCAATAACATCAAATAATAATAATAATAATAATTACAATATTTATATAGCGCAAAATCTTGATTAAAATCAAATCTAAGCGCTAAAGCAGACACACACGCAAGCACGCACGCACGCACGCACGCACACACACGCACGCACACACACACACACACACACACACACACACACACACACACACACACACACACTCACACACACGCATGGCTATAAATGGGGAGAAAGAATAAAAGCAATAAAAGCAAGAATAAAAGCAATGGAAAATTATAGAGAGCATAGCATATACAATTATATATTATAACCATGTGATTCCCCTCCGAGCGGAGACAGGCTGCAGAGGGGGGGGGGGGGGGTTGAGTGAGGTTAGGATTTTATGCGGAGGAGAAAAGGTGAGTTTTGAGAGCGGACTTGAAGGAGACAAAAGTAGGTTGCTGACGGAATGAGAGAGGAAGTTTGTTCCAGGAGAGTGGACCAGAAACAGAGAAGGCTCGTGGACCATAGGTATTGAGCTTAGTGCGTGGAAAGCGAAAAGTCAGAGGATCGGAGGCCGAGCGGAGGGTACGTGAGGGAACATAGATCTCAAGTAGGCTTGACAGGTAATCGGGGGCTGCGTTATTGAGGCTTTTGTAGCACATGGTGTCTAGTTTGTACTGTATGCGCTTTGATACAGGGAGCCAGTGAAGTTGTGCCAGGAGAGGAGATATGTGGTCAGCTTTTTTCTTTTTCAGTACAAGGCGTACAGCATTGTTTTGAATGCGCTGTAGGATGTGAATGGTGGAGGCAGGAAGACCAGACAGGAGTGAATTGCAATAGTCAATGCGAGACATTATGAAGAAGAGAACGAGTTTTGCAGTTGTTTCGACAGAGAGATACTTCCTGATCAGCCTTATACGATGGAGATGATAGTAGCAAGATCTGGCAGTTTGAGAAACAAAGTTGTTCATGGACAGAGTAGAGTCAATGCAGACACCAAGGTTTTTAGCTGAATCAGAAATTGGGACTGATGTGTTACATAATGGGAGAGAAAGAGGAGGCAGCTGAGAAAGTTTCTGACGGGTGCCAATGAGGATAGCTTCTGTCTTGTCGTCATTAAGCTGAAGTTTGTTGAACGTCATCCAGTTCTTAATGTCCGAGTAACACTCAGTGGTGCGAGTCAACAGGCGCTGTATATTATCAGGTGAGTCACTGTCATGAAGTTGGGTGTCATCAGCATAGAAGTGGTGTTTTATAGAGTGGGAGTTGATGATGGTGGACAGGGGGGAGGTGTAAAGAGTGAAAAGAACAGGGCCAAGGACAGATCCTTGTGGAACACCACAGGTCAGGTATGCAGGTTGAGAGTAAGTGCCATTGATGAGAACAGTTTGTTTTCTGTTTGATAAATACGAAGTGAAAAAGGAGAGAGCAATGTCAGAGATGCCAAAAATATGATGAAGTCTAGAAAGGAGAATACCATGGTCAATGGTATCGAAGGCTGCAGACAGATCAAGGAGTGTGAGGAGAGAGACTTTGCCAGTATCAGTTGCAAGGAGGAGATTGTTGAGAATGTGTAGCAGGGCAGTTTCAGTGCTATGGCACTGGCGGTAGGCTGACTAGAAAGGATTGAGGAGATTGTTGGCAGACAGGTGAGAGTTCAGCTGGTTGAGGACGACTTTTTCAAGGAGTTTTGACAAGAAAGAGAGATTAGAGATAGGCCGGTAATTTTTCAGTTCATTTGGGTTTAAATTGTGTTTCTTGAGGAGAGGGTGAACAATAGCAGACTTGAAAGAATCTGGGACAGTTCCAGTTTGAAGAGAAGTGTTGATAATGTCAGTGATGAATGGGAGGAGAGTAGGGAGACAGTCGGCGTAGAGAGAACCTGGAAGAGGATCCAGTTCGCAGGTTTTGAACGACATGGATCTGATTGTGTTGAGAATTTCTTCTTGTGAGACTGGGGTAAAAGTAGTAAGAGGTGTGCCAGAGAAGGAAGGGTCAGATGGGCATAGTTGACAGGGTGTCCTGTCAAGCCTGTCACGAAGAGTTTGTATTTTGGTGGTGAAATAGTTGGAGAATACAGATGGGAGTTCTTCATTTGTATGTTTTGTTGGGAGAGGTAAATCTATTCGTGTGCCAAGGAGATGATTCATGGTTGTAAAGAGTTCTTTTGAAGAAGAGGCATTCAGGATTTTGGTTTGGAAATAGCTTGTTTTTGCTGATGCAATGAGGGTGGATACTTTTGTTTTAGAGGCTTGGAAAAGTTGCCTGTGTACAGTGAGTTTGGATTTGCGCCAGCGGCGCTCTGCTCTGCGGCGGGCACGTTTTGCACAGGCCATCTCATGAGTGAGCCAGGGGGTAGGGGGGGCGGTCAGGTAAAAGACGGGTTGTGGCTGGAGCATGAGTGTCCAGAAGATGGTGGCGAGTAGTATAGAATTCATCGGCAAGGTTATGTGACTTTTCAGAAAGGAGACGGGAGGCATCAGATGAAAATGTGGAGAGGTCGATAGATTTGAGATTGCGTCGAGTCACTGTGCGCATGGTACGGGAAGGAGGAGAAATGTCGAGAGAACAGAGAATTGCAGAGTGGTCAGATGGAAGGGCTGAAGTTAGACGGGTAGAAAGAACTAAGCAGTTGTCAGTAGCGGAATTGTGGTGATCACGAGAAATGATCCAGTCAAGAATGTGACCTTTTTGATGGGTTGGTTCAGAAATGTGTTGAGTCATATTGTGATTGGACAGAGAGTTGATGATATGTCTTGTGTCATAACGGTGAGTGTTGTCATAGTGGACATTGATGTCACCTAGAATGATGAGATTTCCAGGTAAGAGGCAGTAGTGGTCAAGCAATTGGTCAAAGTCAGAGAGAAACGTGGATGTGGTGAGTTTGTTGGCAGAGCTAGTTGGGGGTCGATAGACACAGGAGAAGGTGATGGGCTGAGGGGTGGATTGGAAGGATACTTCAACGTGCTCGAAAGAAGGATGGGAGAAAGGCAGAGACTGCGAGAAAGATAGGCGGGAATGGAGTGAGTCGTTGTAGAGGACGGTGATACCGCCACCTCGGGATGAGCGATGGAAAGAAGCAAGCCTGTAATCACTCGGAGTGAGGCTAGCATGTATAGGTTCGTGACCAAGGGGGTTAAGCCATGTCTCTGTGATAAAAGCAATGTCAACATGCTCATCTGCGATAAAATCAGCAATGACTTCGGCTTTGCCATCAGTGCATATTGACTGAGCATTAAAAAGGCATAGTTTCAGCCTATCACAGTCATATGGTGGCGGCCGAGGTGGCGACGAAGGCGGCACCGACGGGACAGAAGGCGAAAGCGGCACCGGCGGGACAGAAGGCGAAGGCGGCACCATCAGGACAGAAGGCGAAGGCGAAGACGGCAGAGGAGGAGACGAAGCTTGCAGCTGCGAGGTCGAGGGCAGGGGCAGTGGAGGAGAAGAAGAAGCAGGAGACGAAAAGTGGCGTCGGGCAGGAAGCAGGTTGTGCCAAAAATCGTTATAGTTTCCATTTTCAACACTCAATGTGTGAAACTTGCACATTGTATGCTGACTGAGATAAGCCAATCATATTAGACTTTTCAGACAGTCACACAGAGAATTGCTCTGTATTTCTACCTGCACATAAAGTCAATAACTGTACAAAACAAGATGACTATCATGTTAGGACAAAGGAACTACTTTTCACAAGTGACACAGTGTGAAAATCCTTGATTTGGTCACGTCACTTACCCAAAACAGGGTAAAAGACCACATGTCAATGCTGAGTGGAAGAAGGGTGTATACAGCCAAAGTGTAAAGTATCGAAATGGCAAGACGAAATGGTGATATGGTGCACTTATATTCGCACAACGACAGAGAGACAGACATAAAGTCACACACACACACACACACACAAACACACACACACACATTGCACACATACACACACACACACACACACACACACACACAATATTTACACACACACACAAACACACACACACACATACACTCACACATGCATATACATATACATATCACTCACCCAGACACACACAGACACAAACAGACATACACAAACAAACAAACAAACACACACACAGACACACACAGACACTCAAACAGAATCATATAGAAACGTACACAAGTGTGCACACACATACACACACACATAGACGCACTGAAGCACATCACCACTCACACACAAGCACAGGCACATATTAAAATATATACAAGCTCAAAAACACATATACACACAACAGACAGATACATAAACACACAAAAACATCCACACACACACACACACACTCCCACACAAACACAAACACGCAAACAAATCACAAACATAAACTTATACAAACATGCACACACGCACATTCATGCACACACAAATATTAGGTTGTTTGAGAAAAGAATGTAAGACATTAACCTTTGGTGCAGGCATCGTGACATTCGTAGAGAGACTGAAAGTTGTTGTCATTGCCTTCACAACCACCATAGTCAAAGACAAGACATTCCTTTTTATCTGAATCATAGTAGTACCTGGGAAACTTGGCCTTACATGGACCTGGATCTTTGGGCTTCTGGCACTTGTCTGCTGCACATCACACACAACACAACGTTTTCAGTTCTCCTGTCTACTGGTGTTCTGTCTGCATTCAAAATGCTTGTTATCCTCCTTACGTAAAAGCTATGTGCATACTGAACAATAATGTGGAATAAGGTAAACAGGGGAAAGGGTGTATACATGGTAAGCAAGAGGCATAAATAATGGAACAATTGCCCTGGTTGCTTCTCTGCATCAGCAAACGCTGTATCAACATACAACACTGTCTACAAAGAAATATCAGTCTTACTTTTTATGCAGGCTTGTTGGCAATACATCAAAGACTCAAAGTTGTTGCTGTTGCCGTCACAACCACCATAGACAAAGGGAAGGCACTCCTTCTTATCCAAGTCATAGTAATACTTGAGTATCTCGCCTTCACAGGGACCTGGATCTTTTGGCATCAGGCACTTGTCTGGAGTGACATCACATGCAACAGAACTCAGTTCACTATCCCAGGTCCTATCTTTTTCTTCTTTTTTTTGTTTTTGTTTGGAGGTGTGTATTTTTGTGTGTGTGTGTTCGTCCATGCGTGTGCGTGCGTGCGTGTGTGTTTGTGTGTGTGTATGTGTGTGCGTGTGTCTGTGTCTATATGTGTGTGTGTGTGATCGTGTGTTTCTTTTTGAAAATGAACGTCACATCAATTGTATCAAGTTGTCTTTACATGAAAACGTGTGGAGACAACGTTAAAAACAAAGAAATAGTGTAGACATATCTGCAAAATTACTCACACACAAACATTAATACACACATACACACAAACACACACACACACACACACAAAATCCACACTTACACACAAACACACACACACACGCACACACACACACACACGCACACATAAACACACACACACACACACACACACGCACACACACACTCACTCACTCATTCACTCACTCACTCACTCACTCTCTCAATCACTCTCAAACACACACTTTATTTCAAGAAAAAAATCCCTTAAGGATAACCTCTGGTGCAGGCATGCTGACATTGCTGCAGAGACTCAAAGTTGTTGTTGTTGCCATGACAGCCACCATAATCAAAGGGAAGGCACTCATTTTTACCGGAATCATAGTAGTACCTGCGAATCGTGCTATTGCAGGGACCAGGATCTTTCAGCAAGAGGCACCGGCCTGTATGGACATTGCATGAAACAAACATAAAGCCAACATCTCAGAGTTCTCTCAACTGTTCAGAAACGAATTCAGAAAAAACTTTCAATTTGAGTCAAGTTAACATAGGTATGTTCAGGGAATGTCACGTTCACCAATATAATCTCATTGATGAACTGTTTTGCAAGGAATTGGAGAGCTTGAAAACTGGTACAGGAATAGCTGAACAGATTTTTTTCTGAAACCCCATTTCAAGCAAAAACTTCAACATCAATGTGATTTTACTACACGTTGATACCAGTCTATGGCAAGTTATGAGATGCTTCAACACACAAGAGATTCAAATCGAACTTATTCAGGTGAACTAAAGGAACTCAGTTTTGTGCTCTTCAAACAATCAATTAGTCTACAATATGAGTACGCTGATCATATTTACTGTTACCTGTCTAGTTCAACTTTTTTCACACTTGTGCACAACACATTCCACGATTGCTATTATTCTGAACTCCACTGGTGGCACATGCATTTCCATCCTATGGCTTTGTCAATATCATGGCAGTCACCATCAACTCCACGATCACCTCAAAAATCTTGTTGACAGTGCAAGGGTGTATGAAACTGAAGTCAGCAACTAGGACAGCATCGTCTCTGTCAAAGCACAATCAACAACAGAATAGAACCCTGCACCAATGGGGAAAATGTCTATATGAATGGTCAAAATCTACAGGGGGTCTACAGTTTCAGGTGTCTGAGAACAATAGTGTTTAGAAATTGGGAGTTAAATGGAAGAAATAAGTACCTCAATTATAAGAGTAATAAAAGGCATAAATGAAAAGACTGAAGAGGATCTCGAAGACCAGCACTATTTTCTGCATCAATAACATCAAATCGTTATAGTTTCCATTTTCAACACACAATGTGTGAAACTTGCACATTGTATGCTGACTGAGATAAGCCAATCATATTAGACTTTTCAGACAGTCACACAGAGAATTGCTCTGTATTTCTACCTGCACATAAAGTCAATAACTGTACAAAACAAGATGACTATCATGTTAGGACAAAGGAACTACTTTTCACAAGTGACACAGTGCGAAAATGCTAGATTTGGTCACGTCACTTATCCAAAACAGTGTAAAAGACCACATGTCAATGCGGTGGAAGGAGGGTGTATATGGCCAAAGTGTAAAGTAAAGAAATGGCAAGACGAAATGGTGATATGGTGCACTTATATTCGCACAATGACAGAGAGACAGACAGAAAGTCAACACACACACACACACACACACACACACACACACACACACACACACACACACACACACACACACATGCATATGCATATACATATCACACACACACACACACACACACACACAAACAGACACACACAACAAACAAACACAACACACACACACACACACAGACACTCACACAAATCATATAGAAACACACACAAGTGTGCACACACATCACACACACACATATTCGCATTCAGGCTCATCACCACTCACACACAAGCACACACAATATTCAAATATATACAAGCTCAAAAACACATATACACACAACAGACAGACATAAACACACATACACATCCATACACACATGCATTCACACACAAACACAAACACGCAAATAAATCACACACATAAATTTATACAAACATGACACACACGCACATTCATGCACACACAAATATCAGGTTGTTTGAGAAAAGAATGTAAGACATTAACCTTTGGTGCAGGCATCGTGACATTCGTAGAGAGACTGAAAGTTGTTGTCATTGCCTTCACAACCACCATAGTCAAAGACAAGACATTCCTTCTTATCTGAATCATAGTAGTACCTGGGAAACTTGGCCTTACATGGACCTGGATCTTTGGGCTTCTGGCACTTGTCTGCTGCACATCACACACAACACAACTTTTTCAGTTCTCCTGTCTACTGGTGTTCTGTCTGTATTCAAAATGCTTGTTATCCTCCTTACGTAAAAGCTATGTGCAAACTGAACAATAATTCGGAATAAGGTAAACAGGGGAAAGGGTGTATACATGGTAAGCAAGAGGCATAAATAAACATACAATTGCCCTGGTTGCTTCTCTGCATCAGCAAAAGCTGTATCAACATACAACACTGTCTACAAAGAAATATCAGTCTTACTTTTTATGCAGGCTTGTTGGCAATACATCAAAGACTCAAAGTTGTTGCTGTTGCCGTCACAACCACCATAGACAAAGGGAAGACACTCCTTCTTATCCAAGTCATAGTAGTACTTGAGCATCTCGCCTTCACAGGGACCTGGATCTTTTGGCATCAGGCACTTGTCTGGAGTGACATCACATGCAACAGAACTCAGTTCAATATCTCAACTCCCATCTTCTTCTTATTTTTTGTTTGTTTGGCGATGTGTATTTTCCTAAGTGTCCGTGCGTGCGTGCGTGTGTGTTTGTGTGTGTGTGTTGTTGTGTGTGTGTGTGTATGTATGTGTGTGCGTGTGTGTATGTGTGTGTGTGTGTGTGTGATGTGTGTGTGTGTGTGTGTGTGTGTGTGTGTGTGTGTGTGTGTGTGTGTGTGTGTGTGTGAACGTGTGTTTCTTTTTGAAAATGAACGTCACATCAATTGTATCAAGTCATCTTTACAACAAAACGTGTGGAGACAACGTAAAAAACAAGGAAATAGTGTAGACATATCTGCAAAATTACTCACACACACAAACATAAATACACACATACACACAAACACGCACACACACACACACACACACACAAAACCCACACCTCTACACACACACACACACACACACACACACAGCACACACAGACACAAAACATGCACACACACACACTAACACACTCACTCACTCACTCAATCACTCTCAAACACACACTTTATTTCAAGAAAAAAATCCCTTAAGGATAACCCTGGTGCAGGCATGCTGACATTGCTGCAGAGACTCAAAGTTGTTGTTGTTGCCATGACAGCCACCATAATCAAAGGGAAGGCACTCATTTTTACCGGAATCATAGTAGTACCTGCGAATCGTGCTATTGCAGGGACCAGGATCTTTCAGCAAGAGGCACCGGCCTGTATGGACATTGCATGAAACAAACATAAAGCCAACATCTCAGAGTTCTCTCAACTGTTCAGAAACGAATTCAGAAACAGCTTTCATTTGAGTCAAGTTAACATAGGTATGTTCAGGGAATGTCACGTTCACCAATATAATCTCATTGATGAACTGTTTTGCAAGGAATTGGAGAGCTTGAAAACTGGTACAGGAATAGCTGAACAGATATTTTTTTCTGAAACCCCATTTCAAAGCAAAAACTTTCAACATCAATGTGATTTCTACTACACGTTGATACCAGTCTATGGCAAGTTATGAGATGCTTCAACACACAAGAGATTCAAATCGAACTTATTCAGGTGAACTAAAGGAACTCAGTTTTGTGCTCTTCAAACAATCAATTAGTCTACAATATGAGTACGCTGATCATATTTACTGTTACCTGTCTAGTTCAACTTTTTTCACACTTGTGCACAACACATTCCACGATTGCTATTATTCTAACTCCACTGGTGGCACATGCATTTCCATCCTATGGCTTTGTCAATATCATGGCAGTCACCATCAACTCCACGATCACCTCAAAAATCTTGTTGACAGTGCAAGGGTGTATGAAACTGAAGTCAGCAACTAGGACAGCATCGTCTCTGTCAAAGCACAATCAACAACAGAATAGAACCCTGCACCAATGGGGAAAATGTCTATATGAATGGTCAAAATCTACAGGGGGTCTACAGTTTCAGGTGTCTGAGAACAATAGTGATTAGAAATTGGGAGTTAAATGGAAGAAATAAGTACCTCAATTATAAGAGTAATAAAAGGCATAAATGAAAAGACTGAAGAGGATCTCGAAGACCAGCACTATTTTCTGCATCAATAACATCAAATCGTTATAGTTTCCATTTTCAACACACAATGTGTGAAACTTGCACATTGTATGCTGACTGAGATAAGCCAATCATATTAGACTTTTCAGACAGTCACACAGAGAATTGCTCTGTATTTCTACCTGCACATAAAGTCAATAATTGTACAAAACAAGATGACTATCATGTTAGGACAAAGGAACTACTTTTCACAAGTGACACAGTGCGAAAATGCTAGATTTGGTCACGTCACTTATCCAAAACAGTGTAAAAGACCACATGTCAATGCCGGGTGGAAGGAGGGTGTATATGGCCAAAGTGTAAAGTAAAGAAATGGCAAGACGAAATGGTGATATGGTGCACTTATATTCGCACAATGACAGAGAGACAGACAGAAAGTCACACGCCACACACACACACACACACATATTACACACACACACACACACACACACACACACACACATGCATATGCATATACATATCACACACACACACACACACACACACACACACACAAACAGACACACACAAACAAACAAACACACACACACACACAGACACTCACACAAAATCATATAGAAACACACACAAGTGTGCACACACATGCACACACACACATATTCGCATTCAGGCTCATCACCACTCACACACAAGCACACACAATATTCAAATATATACAAGCTCAAAAACACATATACACACAACAGACAGACATAAACACACATACACATCCATACACACATGCATTCCACACACAAACACAAACACGCAAATAAATCACACACATAAATTTATACAAACATGAACACACGCACATTCATGCACACACAAATATCAGGTTGTTTGAGAAAAGAATGTAAGACATTAACCTTTGGTGCAGGCATCGTGACATTCGTAGAGAGACTGAAAGTTGTTGTCATTGCCTTCACAACCACCATAGTCAAAGACAAGACATTCCTTCTTATCTGAATCATAGTAGTACCTGGGAAACTTGGCCTTACATGGACCTGGATCTTTGGGCTTCTGGCACTTGTCTGCTGCACATCACACACAACACAACTTTTTCAGTTCTCCTGTCTACTGGTGTTCTGTCTGTATTCAAAATGCTTGTTATCCTCCTTACGTAAAAGCTATGTGCAAACTGAACAATAATTCGGAATAAGGTAAACAGGGGAAAGGGTGTATACATGGTAAGCAAGAGGCATAAATAAACATACAATTGCCCTGGTTGCTTCTCTGCATCAGCAAAAGCTGTATCAACATACAACACTGTCTACAAAGAAATATCAGTCTTACTTTTTATGCAGGCTTGTTGGCAATACATCAAAGACTCAAAGTTGTTGCTGTTGCCGTCACAACCACCATAGACAAAGGGAAGGCACTCCTTCTTATCCAAGTCATAGTATACTTGAGATCTCGCCTTCACAGGGACCTGGATCTTTTGGCATCAGGCACTTGTCTGGAGTGACATCACATGCAACAGAACTCAGTTCAATATCTCAACTCCCATCTTCTTCTTATTTTTTTGTTTGTTTGGCGATGTGTATTTTTCTATGTGTCGTGCGTGGTGTTCGTGTGTGTGTGTTGTGTGGTGTGTGTGTATGTTGTGTGTGGTGTGTGTATGTATGTGTGTGGTGTGTTATGTGTGTGTGTGTGTGTGTGTGTTGTGGTGTGTGTGTGTGTGTGTGTGTGTGTGTGTGTGTGTGAACGTGTGTTTCTTTTTGAAAATGAACGTCACATCAATTGTATCAAGTCATCTTTACAACAAAACGTGTGGAGACAACGTAAAAAACAAGGAAATAGTGTAGACATATCTGCAAAATTACTCACACACACAAACATAAATACACACATACACACAAACACGCACACACACACACACACACACACACACAAAACCCACACCTCTACACACAACACACACACACACAACACCACACACACAGACACAACACATGCACACACACACACTAACACACTCACTACTTCAATCACTCTCAAACACACACTTTATTTCAAGAAAAAAATCCCTTAAGGATAACCTCTGGTGCAGGCATGCTGACATTGCTGCAGAGACTCAAAGTTGTTGTTGTTGCCATGACAGCCACCATAATCAAAGGGAAGGCACTCATTTTTACCGGAATCATAGTAGTACCTGCGAATCGTGCTATTGCAGGGACCAGGATCTTTCAGCAAGAGGCACCGGCCTGTATGGACATTGCATGAAACAAACATAAAGCCAACATCTCAGAGTTCTCTCAACTGTTCAGAAACGAATTCAGAAAAAACTTTCAGTTTGAGTCAAGTTAACATAGGTATGTTCAGGGAATGTCACGTTCACCAATATAATCTCATTGATGAACTGTTTTGCAAGGAATTGGAGAGCTTGAAAACTGGTACAGGAATAGCTGAACAGATTTTTTTTGAAACCCCATTTCAAGCAAAAACTTTCAACATCAATGTGATTTTACTACACGTTTATACAGTCTATGGCAAGTTATGAGATGCTTCAACACACAAGGATTCAAATCGAACTTATTCAGGTGAACTAAAGGAACTCAGTTTTGTGCTCTTCAAACAATCAATTAGTCTACAATATGAGTACGCTGATCATATTTACTGTTACCTGTCTAGTTCAACTTTTTTCACACTTGTGCACAACACCTCCACGATTACTATTATTCTAATCCACTGGTGGCACATGCATTTCCATCCTATGGCTTTGTCAATATCATGGCAGTCACCATCAACTCCACGATCACCTCAAAAATCTTGTTGACAGTGCAAGGGTGTATGAAACTGAAGTCAGCAACTAGGACAGCATCATCTCTGTCAAAGCACAATCAACAACAGAATAGAACCCTGCACCAATGGGGAAAATGTCTATGTGAATGGTCCAAAATCTACAGGGGGTCTACAGTTTCAGGTGCCTGAGAACAATAGTGATTAGAAATTGGGAGTTAAATGGAAGAAATAAGTACCTCAATTATAAGAGTAATAAAAGGCATAAATGAAAAGACTGAAGAGGATCTCGAAGACCAGCACTATTTTCTGCATCAATAACATCAAATCGTTATAGTTTCCATTTTCAACACACAATGTGTGAAACTTGCACATTGTATGCTGACTGAGATAAGCCAATCATATTAGACTTTTCAGACAGTCACACAGAGAATTGCTCTGTATTTCTACCTGCACATAAAGTCAATAACTGTACAAAACAAGATGACTATCATGTTAGGACAAAGGAACTACTTTTCACAAGTGACACAGTGCGAAAATGCTAGATTTGGTCACGTCACTTATCCAAAACAGTGTAAAAGACCACATGTCAATGCTGAGTGGAAGGAGGGTGTATATGGCCAAAGTGTAAAGTAAAGAAATGGCAAGACGAAATGGTGATATGGTGCACTTATATTCGCACAACGACAGAGAGACAGACAGAAAGTCACACACACACACACACACACACAACACAACACACACACACACACACACACACACACACACACACACACACATGCATATGCATACACATATCACACACACACACACACACACACACACACAACACAGACACACACAACAAACAAACAAACACACAACACACACACAGACACTCACACAAATCATATAGAAACACACACAAGTGTGCACACACATACACACACACATATTCGCATTCAGGCTCATCACCACTCACACACAAGCACACACAATATTCAAATATATACAAGCTCAAAAACACATATACACACAACAGACAGACATAAACACACATACACATCCATACACACATGCATTCACACACAAACACAAACACGCAAATAAATCACACACATAAATTATACAAACATGACACACGCACATTCATGCACACACAAATATCAGGTTGTTTGAGAAAAGAATGTAAGACATTAACCTTTGGTGCAGGCATCGTGACATTCGTAGAGAGACTGAAAGTTGTTGTCATTGCCTTCACAACCACCATAGTCAAAGACAAGACATTCCTTCTTATCTGAATCATAGTAGTACCTGGGAAACTTGGCCTTACATGGACCTGGATCTTTGGGCTTCTGGCACTTGTCTGCTGCACATCACACACAACACAACTTTTTCAGTTCTCCTGTCTACTGGTGTTCTGTCTGTATTCAAAATGCTTGTTATCCTCCTTACGTAAAAGCTATGTGCAAACTGAACAATAATTCGGAATAAGGTAAACAGGGGAAAGGGTGTATACATGGTAAGCAAGAGGCATAAATAAACATACAATTGCCCTGGTTGCTTCTCTGCATCAGCAAAAGCTGTATCAACATACAACACTGTCTACAAAGAAATATCAGTCTTACTTTTTATGCAGGCTTGTTGGCAATACATCAAAGACTCAAAGTTGTTGCTGTTGCCGTCACAACCACCATAGACAAAGGGAAGGCACTCCTTCTTATCCAAGTCATAGTAGTACTTGAGCATCTCGCCTTCACAGGGACCTGGATCTTTTGGCATCAGGCACTTGTCTGGAGTGACATCACATGCAACAGAACTCAGTTCAATATCTCAACTCCCATCTTCTTCTTATTTTTTTGTTTTTTGGCGATGTGTATTTTTCTAAGTGTCCGTGCGTGCGTGCGTGTGTGTGCGTGTGTGTGTTTGTGTGTGTGTATGTATGTGTGTGCGTGTGTGTATTGTGTGTGTGTGAGTGTGTGTGTGTGTGTGTGTTGTGTGTGTGGTGTGTGTGTGTGTTGTGTGTTTTGTGTGTGTGTGTGTGTGTGAACGTGTGTTTCTTTTTGAAAATGAACGTCACATCAATTGTATCAAGTCATCTTTACAACAAAACGTGTGGAGACAACGTAAAAAACAAGGAAATAGTGTAGACATATCTGCAAAATTACTACACACACAAACATAATACACACATACCACAACATACACACAACACACACAACACCACACACACACACACACACACACACAACCCACACCTCTACACACACACACACACACACACACGCACACACAGACAACACACATGCACACACACACACTAACACACTCACTCACTCACTCTCTCAATCACTCTCAAACACACACTTTATTTCAAGAAAAAAATCCCTTAAGGATAACCTCTGGTGCAGGCATGCTGACATTGCTGCAGAGACTCAAAGTTGTTGTTGTTGCCATGACAGCCACCATAATCAAAGGGAAGGCACTCATTTTTACCGGAATCATAGTAGTACCTGCGAATCGTGCTATTGCAGGGACCAGGATCTTTCAGCAAGAGGCACCGGCCTGTATGGACATTGCATGAAACAAACATAAAGCCAACATCTCAGAGTTCTCTCAACTGTTCAGAAACGAATTCAGAAACAACTTTCAGTTTGAGTCAAGTTAACATAGGTATGTTCAGGGAATGTCACGTTCACCAATATAATCTCATTGATGAACTGTTTTGCAAGGAATTGGAGAGCTTGAAAACTGGTACAGGAATAGCTGAACAGATTTGTTTTGAAACCCCATTTCAAGGCAAAAACTTCCAACATGAATGTGATCTTTACTACACGTTTATAGTAGTCTATGGCAAGTTATGAGATGCTTCAACACAACAAGGATTCAAATCGAACTTATTCAGGTGAACTAAAGGAACTCAGTTTTGTGCTCTTCAAACAATCAATTAGTCTACAATATGAGTACGCTGATCATATTTACTGTTACCTGTCTAGTTCAACTTTTTTCACACTTGTGCACAACAACCCTCCACGATTACTATTATTCTGAATCTACTGGTGGCACATGCATTTCCATCCTATGGCTTTGTCAATATCATGGCAGTCACCATCAACTCCACGATCACCTCAAAAATCTTGTTGACAGTGCAAGGGTGTATGAAACTGAAGTCAGCAACTAGGACAGCATCATCTCTGTCAAAGCACAATCAACAACAGAATAGAACCCTGCACCAATGGGGAAAATGTCTATGTGAATGGCCAAAATCTACAGGGGGTTACAGTTTCAGGTGCCTGAGAACAATAGTGATCAGAAATTGGGAGTTAAACGGAAGAAATAAGTACCTCAATTATAAGAGTAATAAAAGGCATAAATGAAAAGACTGAAGAGGATCTCGAAGACCAGCACTATTTTCTGCATCAATAACATCAAATCGTTATAGTTTCCATTTTCAACACTCAATGTGTGAAACTTGCACATTGTATGCTGACTGAGATAAGCCAATCATATTAGACTTTTCAGACAGTCACACAGAGAATTGCTCTGTATTTCTACCTGCACATAAAGTCAATAACTGTACAAAACAAGATGACTATCATGTTAGGACAAAGGAACTACTTTTCACAAGTGACACAGTGCGAAAATCCTAGATTTGGTCACGTCACTTACCCAAAACAGTGTAAAAGACCACATGTCAATGCTGGAGTGGAAGGAGGGTGTATATGGCCAAAGTGTAAAGTAAAGAAATGGCAAGACGAAATGGTGATATGGTGCACTTATATTCGCACAACGACAGAGAGACAGACAGAAAGTCACACAACACACACACACACACACACACACACACACACACACACACACACACACACACACACACACACACACACACATGCATATGCATACACATATCACACACACAGACACACACACACACAAACAGACACACACAAACAAACAAACACACACACACACACACACACACACAGACACTCACACAGAATCATATAGAAACACACACAAGTGTGCACACACATACACACACACATATTCGCATTCAGGCTCATCACCACTCACACACAAGCACACACAATATTCAAATATATACAAGCTCAAAAACACATTACACACAACAGACAGACATAAAACACAATACACATCCATACACACATGCATTCACACACAAACACAAACACGCAAATAAATCACACACATAAACTTATACAAACATGCACACACGCACATTCATGCACACACAAATATCAGGTTGTTTGAGAAAAGAATGTAAGACATTAACCTTTGGTGCAGGCATCGTGACATTCGTAGAGAGACTGAAAGTTGTTGTCATTGCCTTCACAACCACCATAGTCAAAGACAAGACATTCCTTCTTATCTGAATCATAGTAGTACCTGGGAAACTTGGCCTTACATGGACCTGGATCTTTGGGCTTCTGGCACTTGTCTGCTGCACATCACACACAACACAACTTTTTCAGTTCTCCTGTCTACTGGTGTTCTGTCTGTATTCAAAATGCTTGTTATCCTCCTTACGTAAAAGCTATGTGCAAACTGAACAATAATTCGGAATAAGGTAAACAGGGGAAAGGGTGTATACATGGTAAGCAAGAGGCATAAATAAACATACAATTGCCCTGGTTGCTTCTCTGCATCAGCAAAAGCTGTATCAACATACAACACTGTCTACAAAGAAATATCAGTCTTACTTTTTATGCAGGCTTGTTGGCAATACATCAAAGACTCAAAGTTGTTGCTGTTGCCGTCACAACCACCATAGACAAAGGGAAGACACTCCTTCTTATCCAAGTCATAGTAATACTTGAGGATCTCGCCTTCACAGGGACCTGGATCTTTTGGCATCAGGCACTTGTCTGGAGTGACATCACATGCAACAGAACTCAGTTCAATATCTCAACTCCCATCTTCTTTATTTTTTGTTTGTTTGGCGATGTGTATTTTCCTAAGTGTCGTGCGTGCGTGTGTTGTGTGTGTGTGTTTGGTGTGTGTTGTGTGTGTGTTGTGTATGTTGATGTGCGTGTGTGTGTTATGTTGGTGTGTGTGAGTGTGTGTGTGTGTGTGTAGTGTGTGTGTGTGGTGTGTGTGTGTGTGTGTGTGTGTGTGTGTGTGTGTGAACGTGTGTTTCTTTTTGAAAATGAACGTCACATCAATTGTATCAAGTCATCTTTACAACAAAACGTGTGGAGACAACGTAAAAAACAAGGAAATAGTGTAGACATATCTGCAAAATTACTCACACACACAACATAAATACACACATACACACAAACACGCACACACACACACACACACACACACAAAACCCACACACCTCTACACACAAACACACACACACCCACACCACACACAGACAAACACATGCACACACACACACTAACACACTCACTAACTCAATCACTCTCAAACACACACTTTATTTCAAGAAAAAAATCCCTTAAGGATAACCTCTGGTGCAGGCATGCTGACATTGCTGCAGAGACTCAAAGTTGTTGTTGTTGCCATGACAGCCACCATAATCAAAGGGAAGGCACTCATTTTTACCGGAATCATAGTAGTACCTGCGAATCGTGCTATTGCAGGGACCAGGATCTTTCAGCAAGAGGCACCGGCCTGTATGGACATTGCATGAAACAAACATAAAGCCAACATCTCAGAGTTCTCTCAACTGTTCAGAAACGAATTCAGAAACAACTTTCAGTTTGAGTCAAGTTAACATAGGTATGTTCAGGGAATGTCACGTTCACCAATATAATCTCATTGATGAACTGTTTTGCAAGGAATTGGAGAGCTTGAAAACTGGTACAGGAATAGCTGAACAGATATTTTTTCTGAAACCCCATTTCAAAGCAAAAACTTTCCAACATCAATGTGATTTTACTACACGTTGATACCTAGTCTATGGCAAGTTATGAGATGCTTCAACACACAAGAGATTCAAATCGAACTTATTCAGGTGAACTAAAGGAACTCAGTTTTGTGCTCTTCAAACAATCAATTAGTCTACAATATGAGTACGCTGATCATATTTACTGTTACCTGTCTAGTTCAACTTTTTTCACACTTGTGCACAACACATTCCACGATTGCTATTATTCTAATCCACTGGTGGCACATGCATTTCCATCCTATGGCTTTGTCAATATCATGGCAGTCACCATCAACTCCACGATCACCTCAAAAATCTTGTTGACAGTGCAAGGGTGTATGAAACTGAAGTCAGCAACTAGGACAGCATCGTCTCTGTCAAAGCACAATCAACAACAGAATAGAACCCTGCACCAATGGGGAAAATGTCTAATGAATGGTCAAAATCTACAGGGGGTTACAGTTTCAGGTGCTGAGAACAATAGTGATTAGAAATTGGGAGTTAAATGGAAGAAATAAGTACCTCAATTATAAGAGTAATAAAAGGCATAAATGAAAAGACTGAAGAGGATCTCGAAGACCAGCACTATTTTCTGCATCAATAACATCAAATCGTTATAGTTTCCATTTTCAACACTCAATGTGTGAAACTTGCACATTGTATGCTGACTGAGATAAGCCAATCATATTAGACTTTTCAGACAGTCACACAGAGAATTGCTCTGTATTTCTACCTGCACATAAAGTCAATAACTGTACAAAACAAGATGACTATCATGTTAGGACAAAGGAACTACTTTTCACAAGTGACACAGTGCGAAAATCTAGATTTGGTCACGTCACTTATCCAAAACAGTGTAAAAGACACATGTCAATGCTGGTGGAAGGAGGGTGTATTTGGCCAAAGTGTAAAGTAAAGAAATGGCAAGACGAAATGGTGATATGGTGCACTTATATTCGCACAACGACAGAGAGACAGACAGAAAGTCACACGCACACACACACACACACACACCATACTACACACCACACACACACACACACACATTACACACACACACACACACACACACACACACACACATGCATATGCATAACATATCACACACACAACACACACACAACACACACACACACACAACAACAACACAACAAACAAACAAACACACACACACACACAGACACTCACACAAATCATATAGAACACACACAAGTGTGCACACACATGCACACACACATATTCGCATTCAGGCTCATCACCACTCACACACAAGCACACACAATATTCAAATATATACAAGCTCAAAAACACATATACACACAACAGACAGACATAAACACACATACACATCCATACACACATGCATTCACACACAAACACAAACACGCAAATAAATCACACACATAAATTTATACAAACATGAACACACGCACATTCATGCACACACAAATATCAGGTTGTTTGAGAAAAGAATGTAAGACATTAACCTTTGGTGCAGGCATCGTGACATTCGTAGAGAGACTGAAAGTTGTTGTCATTGCCTTCACAACCACCATAGTCAAAGACAAGACATTCCTTCTTATCTGAATCATAGTAGTACCTGGGAAACTTGGCCTTACATGGACCTGGATCTTTGGGCTTCTGGCACTTGTCTGCTGCACATCACACACAACACAACTTTTTCAGTTCTCCTGTCTACTGGTGTTCTGTCTGTATTCAAAATGCTTGTTATCCTCCTTACGTAAAAGCTATGTGCAAACTGAACAATAATTCGGAATAAGGTAAACAGGGGAAAGGGTGTATACATGGTAAGCAAGAGGCATAAATAAACATACAATTGCCCTGGTTGCTTCTCTGCATCAGCAAAAGCTGTATCAACATACAACACTGTCTACAAAGAAATATCAGTCTTACTTTTTATGCAGGCTTGTTGGCAATACATCAAAGACTCAAAGTTGTTGCTGTTGCCGTCACAACCACCATAGACAAAGGGAAGGCACTCCTTCTTATCCAAGTCATAGTAGTACTTGAGCATCTCGCCTTCACAGGGACCTGGATCTTTTGGCATCAGGCACTTGTCTGGAGTGACATCACATGCAACAGAACTCAGTTCAATATCTCAACTCCGATCTTCTTCTTATTTTTTGTTTATTTGGCGATGTGTATTTTTCTAAGTGTCGCGTGCGTGTCGTTGGTGTGTGTGTGTGTGTGTGTGTTGTTGTAGTATGTGTGCGTGTGTTGTTGTTTGTGTGGTGAGTGTGTGTGTGTGTGTGTGTGTGTGGTGTGTGTGTGTGGGTGTGTGTGTGTGTGTGTGTGTGTGTGTGTGTGTGTGTGTGTGTGAACGTGTGTTTCTTTTTGAAAATGAACGTCACATCAATTGATCACGTCATCTTTACAACAAAACGTGTGGAGACAACGTAAAAAACAAGGAAATAGTGTAGACATATCTGCAAAATTACTCACACACACAAACATAAATACACACATACACACAAACACGTACACACACACCACAACACCACACCTCACACACACACACACACACACACACACAACATCACACACACACACACACACACACACGCACACACAGACACACACATGCACACACACACACACTAACACACTCACTCACTCACTCTCTCAATCACTCTCAAACACACACTTTATTTCAAGAAAAAAATCCCTTAAGGATAACCTCTGGTGCAGGCATGCTGACATTGCTGCAGAGACTCAAAGTTGTTGTTGTTGCCATGACAGCCACCATAATCAAAGGGAAGGCACTCATTTTTACCGGAATCATAGTAGTACCTGCGAATCGTGCTATTGCAGGGACCAGGATCTTTCAGCAAGAGGCACCGGCCTGTATGGACATTGCATGAAACAAACATAAAGCCAACATCTCAGAGTTCTCTCAACTGTTCAGAAACGAATTCAGAAACAATTTTCAGTTTGAGTCAAGTTAACATAGGTATGTTCAGGGAATGTCACGTTCACCAATATAATCTCATTGATGAACTGTTTTGCAAGGAATTGGAGAGCTTGAAAACTGGTACAGGAATAGCTGAACAGATTTGTTTTTGAAACCCCATTTCAAGGCAAAAACTTCCAACATGAATGTGATCTTTACTACACGTTTATAGTAGTCTATGGCAAGTTATGAGATGCTTCAACACACAAGGATTCAAATCGAACTTATTCAGGTGAACTAAAGGAACTCAGTTTTGTGCTCTTCAAACAATCAATTAGTCTACAATATGAGTACGCTGATCATATTTACTGTTACCTGTCTAGTTCAACTTTTTTCACACTTGTGCACAACACCCTCCACGATTACTATTATTCTGAATCTACTGGTGGCACATGCATTTCCATCCTATGGCTTTGTCAATATCATGGCAGTCACCATCAACTCCACGATCACCTCAAAAATCTTGTTGACAGTGCAAGGGTGTATGAAACTGAAGTCAGCAACTAGGACAGCATCATCTCTGTCAAAGCACAATCAACAACAGAATAGAACCCTGCACCAATGGGGAAAATGTCTATGTGAATGGCCAAAATCTACAGGGGGTTACAGTTTCAGGTGCCTGAGAACAATAGTGATCAGAAATTGGGAGTTAAACGGAAGAAATAAGTACCTCAATTATAAGAGTAATAAAAGGCATAAATGAAAAGACTGAAGAGGATCTCGAAGACCAGCACTATTTTCTGCATCAATAACATCAAATCGTTATAGTTTCCATTTTCAACACTCAATGTGTGAAACTTGCACATTGTATGCTGACTGAGATAAGCCAATCATATTAGACTTTTCAGACAGTCACACAGAGAATTGCTCTGTATTTCTACCTGCACATAAAGTCAATAACTGTACAAAACAAGATGACTATCATGTTAGGACAAAGGAACTACTTTTCACAAGTGACACAGTGCGAAAATCCTAGATTTGGTCACGTCACTTACCAAAACAGTGTAAAAGACCACATGTCAATGCTGAGTGGAAGGAGGGTGTATATGGCCAAAGTGTAAAGTAAAGAAATGGCAAGACGAAATGGTGATATGGTGCACTTATATTCGCACAACGACAGAGAGACAGACAGAAAGTCACACCACACAACACACACACACACACACACACACACACACACACACACACACACACACACCACACTATACCACACACACACACAACACATGCATATGCATACACATATCACACACACAGACACACACAGACACAAACAACACACACAAACAAACAAACACACACACACACACAACACACACACAGACACTCACACAGAATCATATAGAAACACACACAAGTGTGCACACACATACACACACACATATTCGCATTCAGGCTCATCACCACTCACACACAAGCAAGCACACATAATATTCAAATATATACAAGCTCAAAAACACAATTACACACAACAGACAGACATAAACACACATACACATCCATACACACATGCATTCACACACAAACAACACGCAAATAAATCACACACATAAACTTATACAAACATGCACACACGCACATTCATGCACACACAAATATCAGGTTGTTTGAGAAAAGAATGTAAGACATTAACCTTTGGTGCAGGCATCGTGACATTCGTAGAGAGACTGAAAGTTGTTGTCATTGCCTTCACAACCACCATAGTCAAAGACAAGACATTCCTTCTTATCTGAATCATAGTAGTACCTGGGAAACTTGGCCTTACATGGACCTGGATCTTTGGGCTTCTGGCACTTGTCTGCTGCACATCACACACAACACAACTTTTTCAGTTCTCCTGTCTACTGGTGTTCTGTCTGTATTCAAAATGCTTGTTATCCTCCTTACGTAAAAGCTATGTGCAAACTGAACAATAATTCGGAATAAGGTAAACAGGGGAAAGGGTGTATACATGGTAAGCAAGAGGCATAAATAAACATACAATTGCCCTGGTTGCTTCTCTGCATCAGCAAAAGCTGTATCAACATACAACACTGTCTACAAAGAAATATCAGTCTTACTTTTTATGCAGGCTTGTTGGCAATACATCAAAGACTCAAAGTTGTTGCTGTTGCCGTCACAACCACCATAGACAAAGGGAAGGCACTCCTTCTTATCCAAGTCATAGTAGTACTTGAGCATCTCGCCTTCACAGGGACCTGGATCTTTTGGCATCAGGCACTTGTCTGGAGTGACATCACATGCAACAGAACTCAGTTCAATATCTCAACTCCCATCTTTTCTTATTTTTTTGTTTGTTTGGCGATGTGTATTTTTCTAAGTGTCCGTGCGTGCGTGGCTGTGTTGCGTGTGTGTGTTTGTGTGTGTGTGTATGTATGTGTGTGCGTGTGTGTATGTGTGTGTGTGAGTGTGTGTGTGTGTGTGTGTGTGTGTGTGTGTGTGTGTGTGTGTGTGTGTGTGTGTGTGTGTTGAACGTGTGTTTCTTTTTGAAAATGAACGTCACATCAATTGTATCAAGTCATCTTTACAACAAAACGTGTGGAGACAACGTAAAAAACAAGGAAATAGTGTAGACATTCTGCAAAATTACTCACACACACAAACATAAATACACACATACACACAAACACGCACACACACACACACACAAAACCCACACCTCTACACACACACACACACACACACACACACACACACACACACACACACACACACACACAACACACATGCACACACACACACACTAACACACTCACTCATCACTCTCTAATCATCTCAAACACACTTTATTTCAAGAAAAAAATCCCTTAAGGATAACCTCTGGTGCAGGCATGCTGACATTGCTGCAGAGACTCAAAGTTGTTGTTGTTGCCATGACAGCCACCATAATCAAAGGGAAGGCACTCATTTTACCGGAATCATAGTAGTACCTGCGAATCGTGCTATTGCAGGGACCAGGATCTTTCAGCAAGAGGCACCGGCCTGTATGGACATTGCATGAAACAAACATAAAGCCAACATCTCAGAGTTCTCTCAACTGTTCAGAAACGAATTCAGAAACAATTTTCAGTTTGAGTCAAGTTAACATAGGTATGTTCAGGGAATGTCACGTTCACCAATATATCTCATGATGAACTGTTTTGCAAGGAATTGGAGAGCTTGAAAACTGGTACAGGAATAGCTGAACAGATTTGTTTTGAAACCCCATTTCAAGGCAAAAACTTCCAACATGAATGTGATCTTTACTACACGTTTATAGTAGTCTATGGCAAGTTATGAGATGCTTCAACACACAAGGGATTCAAATCGAACTTATTCAGGTGAACTAAAGGAACTCAGTTTTGTGCTCTTCAAACAATCAATTAGTCTACAATATGAGTACGCTGATCATATTTACTGTTACCTGTCTAGTTCAACTTTTTTCACACTTGTGCACAACACACTCCACGATTACTATTATTCTGAATCTACTGGTGGCACATGCATTTCCATCCTATGGCTTTGTCAATATCATGGCAGTCACCATCAACTCCACGATCACCTCAAAAATCTTGTTGACAGTGCAAGGGTGTATGAAACTGAAGTCAGCAACTAGGACAGCATCATCTCTGTCAAAGCACAATCAACAACAGAATAGAACCCTGCACCAATGGGGAAAATGTCTATGTGAATGGCCAAAATCTACAGGGGGTTACAGTTTCAGGTGCCTGAGAACAATAGTGATCAGAAATTGGAGTTAAACGGAAGAAATAAGTACCTCAATTATAAGAGTAATAAAAGGTATAAATGAAAAGACTGAAGAGGATCTCGAAGACCAGCACTATTTTCTGCATCAATAACATCAAATCGTTATAGTTTCCTTTTTCAACACTCAATGTGTGAAACTTGCACATTGTATGCTGACTGAGATAAGCCAATCATATTAGACTTTTCAGACAGTCACACAGAGAATTGCTCTGTATTTCTACCTGCACATAAAGTCAATAACTGTACAAAACAAGATGACTATCATGTTAGGACAAAGGAACTACTTTTCACAAGTGACACAGTGCGAAAATCCTAGATTTGGTCACGTCACTTACCCAAAACAGTGTAAAAGATCACATGTCAATGCTGAGTGGAAGGAGGGTGTATATGGCCAAAGTGTAAAGTAAAGAAATGGCAAGACGAAATGGTGATATGGTGCACTTATATTCGCACAACGACAGAGAGACAGACAGAAAGTCACACACACACACACACACACACACACACACACACACACACACACAACACACACACATCAACACACACACACACACACACACACACACACACATGCATATGCATACACATATCACACACACAGACACACACAACACAAACAGACACACACAAACAAACAAACACACACACACACAGAACACACACAGACACTCACACAGAATCATATAGAAACACACACAAGTGTGCACACACATACACACACACATATTCGCATTCAGGCTCATCACCACTCACACACAAGCACACACACATATTCAAATATATACAAGCTCAAAACACACATTACACACAACAGACAGACATAAACACACATACACATCCATACACACATGCATTCACACACAAACACAAACACGCAAATAAATCACACACATAAACTTATACAAACACACACACGCACATTCATGCACACACAATATCAGGTTGTTTGAGAAAAGAATGTAAGACATTAACCTTTGGTGCAGGCATCGTGACATTCGTAGAGAGACTGAAAGTTGTTGTCATTGCCTTCACAACCACCATAGTCAAAGACAAGACATTCCTTCTTATCTGAATCATAGTAGTACCTGGGAAACTTGGCCTTACATGGACCTGGATCTTTGGGCTTCTGGCACTTGTCTGCTGCACATCACACACAACACAACTTTTTCAGTTCTCCTGTCTACTGGTGTTCTGTCTGTATTCAAAATGCTTGTTATCTCCTTACGTAAAAGCTATGTGCAAACTGAACAATAATTCGGAATAAGGTAAACAGGGGAAAGGGTGTATACATGGTAAGCAAGAGGCATAAATAAACATACAATTGCCCTGGTTGCTTCTTGCATCAGCAAAAGCTGTATCAACATACAACACTGTCTACAAAGAAATATCAGTCTTACTTTTTATGCAGGCTTGTTGGCAATACATCAAAGACTCAAAGTTGTTGCTGTTGCCGTCACAACCACCATAGACAAAGGGAAGGCACTCCTTCTTATCCAAGTCATAGTAGTACTTGAGCATCTCGCCTTCACAGGGACCTGGATCTTTTGGCATCAGGCACTTGTCTGGAGTGACATCACATGCAACAGAACTCAGTTCAATATCTCAACTCCCATCTTCTTCTTATTTTTTTTGCTTGTTTTGGCGATGTGTATTTTTTAAGTGTCTGTGTGTGGTGCGTGTAGTGTGTGCGTGTGTTTTGTGTTGTGTGTTTGTATGTGTGTGCGTGTGTGTATGTTGTGTGTGTGTGGTGTGTGTGTGTGTGTGTGTGTGTGTGTGTGGTGTGTGTGTGTGTGTGTGTGTGTGGTGAACGTGTGTTTCTTTTTGAAAATGAACGTCACATCAATTGTATCAAGTCATCTTTACAACAAAACGTGTGGAGACAACGTAAAAAACAAGGAAATAGTGTAGACATATCTGCAAAATTACTCACACACACAAACATAAATACACACATACACACAAACACGCACACACACACACACACACAAAACCCACACCTCTACACACAACACACACACACACACGCCACACACACAGACAACACACATGCACACAACACACACTAACACACTCACTAACTCATCATCACTCTCAAACACACACTTTATTTCAAGAAAAAAATCCCTTAAGGATAACCTCTGGTGCAGGCATGCTGACATTGCTGCAGAGACTCAAAGTTGTTGTTGTTGCCATGACAGCCACCATAATCAAAGGGAAGGCACTCATTTTTACCGCAATCATAGTAGTACCTGCGAATCGTGCTATTGCAGGGACCAGGATCTTTCAGCAAGAGGCACCGGCCTGTATGGACATTGCATGAAACAAACATAAAGCCAACATCTCAGAGTTCTCTCAACTGTTCAGAAACGAATTCAGAAACAACTTTCAGTTTGAGTCAAGTTAACATAGGTATGTTCAGGGAATGTCACGTTCACCAATATAATCTCATGATGAACTGTTTTGCAAGGAATTGGAGAGCTTGAAAACTGGTACAGGAATAGCTGAACAGATTTGTTTTGAAACCCCATTTCAAGGCAAAAACTTCCAACATGAATGTGATCTTTACTACACGTTTATAGTAGTCTATGGCAAGTTATGAGATGCTTCAACACAAAGGGATTCAAATCGAACTTATTCAGGTGAACTAAAGGAACTCAGTTTTGTGCTCTTCAAACAATCAATTAGTCTACAATATGAGTACGCTGATCATATTTACTGTTACCTGTCTAGTTCAACTTTTTTCACACTTGTGCACAACACCCTCCACGATTACTATTATTCTGAATCTACTGGTGGCACATGCATTTCCATCCTATGGCTTTGTCAATATCATGGCAGTCACCATCAACTCCACGATCACCTCAAAAATCTTGTTGACAGTGCAAGGGTGTATGAAACTGAAGTCAGCAATAGGACAGCATCATCTCTGTCAAAGCACATCAACAACAGAATAGAACCCTGCACCAATGGGGAAAATGTCTATGTGAATGGCCAAAAATCTACAGGGGGTTACAGTTTCAGGTGCCTGAGAACAATAGTGATCAGAAATTGGGAGTTAAACGGAAGAAATAAGTACCTCAATTATAAGAGTAATAAAAGGCATAAATGAAAAGACTGAAGAGGATCTCGAAGACCAGCACTATTTTCTGCATCAATAACATCAAATCGTTATAGTTTCCATTTTCACACTCAATGTGTGAAACTTGCACATTGTATGCTGACTGAGATAAGCCAATCATATTAGACTTTTCAGACAGTCACACAGAGAATTGCTCTGTATTTCTACCTGCACATAAAGTCAATAACTGTACAAAACAAGATGACTATCATGTTAGGACAAAGGAACTACTTTTCACAAGTGACACAGTGCGAAAATCCTAGATTTGGTCACGTCACTTACCCAAAACAGTGTAAAAGACCACATGTCAATGCTGAGTGGAAGGAGGGTGTATATGGCCAAAGTGTAAAGTAAAGAAATGGCAAGACGAAATGGTGATATGGTGCACTTATATTCGCACAACGACAGAGAGACAGACAGAAAGTCACACAACACACACCCCACACACACACACACACACACACACACACACACACACCACACACACAATACACACACACACACACACACACATGCATATGCATACACATATCACACACACAGACACACACAGACACAAACAGACACACACAAACAAACAAACACACACACACACACAGACACACACACAGACACTCACACAGAATCATATAGAAACACACACAAGTGTGCACACACATACACACACACATATTCGCATTCAGGCTCATCACCACTCACACACAAGCACACACACATATTCAAATATATACAAGCTCAAAAACACATTACACACAACAGACAGACATAAACACACATACACATCCATACACACATGCATTCACACACAAACAAACACGCAAATAAATCACACACATAAACTTATACAAACATGCACACACGCACATTCATGCACACACAAATATCAGGTTGTTTGAGAAAAGAATGTAAGACATTAACCTTTGGTGCAGGCATCGTGACATTCGTAGAGAGACTGAAAGTTGTTGTCATTGCCTTCACAACCACCATAGTCAAAGACAAGACATTCCTTCTTATCTGAATCATAGTAGTACCTGGGAAACTTGGCCTTACATGGACCTGGATCTTTGGGCTTCTGGCACTTGTCTGCTGCACATCACACACAACACAACTTTTTCAGTTCTCCTGTCTACTGGTGTTCTGTCTGTATTCAAAATGCTTGTTATCCTCCTTACGTAAAAGCTATGTGCAAACTGAACAATAATTCGGAATAAGGTAAACAGGGGAAAGGGTGTATACATGGTAAGCAAGAGGCATAAATAAACATACAATTGCCCTGGTTGCTTCTCTGCATCAGTAAAAGCTGTATCAACATACAACACTGTCTACAAAGAAATATCAGTCTTACTTTTTATGCAGGCTTGTTGGCAATACATCAAAGACTCAAAGTTGTTGCTGTTGCCGTCACAACCACCATAGACAAAGGGAAGACACTCCTTCTTATCCAAGTCATAGTATACTTGAGCATCTCGCCTTCACAGGGACCTGGATCTTTTGGCATCAGGCACTTGTCTGGAGTGACATCACATGCAACAGAACTCAGTTCAATATCTCAACTCCCATCTTCTTATTTTTTGTTTGTTTGGCGATGTGTATTTTTCTAAGTGTCCGTGCGTGCGTGCGTGGTGCTGGTGTGTGTGGTGTGTGTTTGTGTGTGTGTGTGTATGTATGTGTGTGGTGTGTGTATGTGTGTGTGTGTGAGTGTGTGTGTGTGTGTGTGTGTGTGTGTGTGTGTGTGTGTGTGTGTGTGTGTGAACGTGTGTTTCTTTTTGAAAATGAACGTCACATCAATTGTATCAAGTCATCTTTACAACAAAACGTGTGGAGACAACGTAAAAAACAAGGAAATAGTGTAGACATATCTGCAAAATTACTCACACACACAAACATAAATACACACATACACACAAACACGCACACACACACACACACAACAAACCCACACCTCTACACACACAAACACACACACACACCACACACACACAGACACACACATGCACACACACACACTAACACACTCACTCACTCACTCTCAATCACTCTCAAACACACACTTTATTTCAAGAAAAAAATCCCTTAAGGATAACCTCTGGTGCAGGCATGCTGACATTGCTGCAGAGACTCAAAGTTGTTGTTGTTGCCATGACAGCCACCATAATCAAAGGGAAGGCACTCATTTTACCGAATCATAGTAGTACCTGCGAATCGTGCTATTGCAGGGACCAGGATCTTTCAGCAAGAGGCACCGGCCTGTATGGACATTGCATGAAACAAACATAAAGCCAACATCTCAGAGTTCTCTCAACTGTTCAGAAACGAATTCAGAAACAACTTTCAGTTTGAGTCAAGTTAACATAGGTATGTTCAGGGAATGTCACGTTCACCAATATAATCTCATTGATGAACTGTTTTGCAAGGAATTGGAGAGCTTGAAAACTGGTACAGGAATAGCTGAACAGATTTGTTTTGAAACCCCATTTCAAGGCAAAAACTTCCAACATGAATGTGATCTTTACTACACGTTTATAGTAGTCTATGGCAAGTTATGAGATGCTTCAACACACAAGGGATTCAAATCGAACTTATTCAGGTGAACTAAAGGAACTCAGTTTTGTGCTCTTCAAACAATCAATTAGTCTACAATATGAGTACGCTGATCATATTTACTGTTACCTGTCTAGTTCAACTTTTTTCACACTTGTGCACAACACCCTCCACGATTACTATTATTCTGAATCTACTGGTGCACATGCATTTCCATCCTATGGCTTTGTCAATATCATGGCAGTCACCATCAACTCCACGATCACCTCAAAAATCTTGTTGACAGTGCAAGGGTGTATGAAACTGAAGTCAGCAACTAGGACAGCATCATCTCTGTCAAAGCACAATCAACAACAGAATAGAACCCTGCACCAATGGGGAAAATGTCTATGTGAATGGCCAAAATCTACAGGGGGTTATAGTTTCAGGTGCCTGAGAACAATAGTGATCAGAAATTGGGAGTTAAACGGAAGAAATAAGTACCTCAATTATAAGAGTAATAAAAGGTATAAATGAAAAGACTGAAGAGGATCTCGAAGACCAGCACTATTTTCTGCATCAATAACATCAAATCGTTATAGTTTCCATTTTCAACACTCAATGTGTGAAACTTGCACATTGTATGCTGACTGAGATAAGCCAATCATATTAGACTTTTCAGACAGTCACACAGAGAATTGCTCTGTATTTCTACCTGCACATAAAGTCAATAACTGTACAAAACAAGATGACTATCATGTTAGGACAAAGGAACTACTTTTCACAAGTGACACAGTGCGAAAATCCTAGATTTGGTCACGTCACTTACCAAAACAGTGTAAAAGATCACATGTCAATGCTGAGTGGAAGGAGGGTGTATATGGCCAAAGTGTAAAGTAAAGAAATGGCAAGACGAAATGGTGATATGGTGCACTTATATTCGCACAACGACAGAGAGACAGACAGAAAGTCACACACACACACACACAACACACACACACCACACCACACACACACACACACACACACACAACACAACCACACACACACACACACCACACACACACATGCATATGCATACACATATCACACACACAGACACACACAGACACAAACAGACACACACAAACAAACAAACACACACACACACACGACACACACACAGACACTCACACAGAATCATATAGAAACACACACAAGTGTGCACACACATACACACACACATATTCGCATTCAGGCTCATCACCACTCACACACAAGCACACACACATATTCAAATATATACAAGCTCAAAAACACATTATACACACAACAGACAGACATAAACACACATACACATCCATACACACATGCATTCACACACAAACACAAACACGCAAATAAATCACACACATAAACTTATACAAACATGCACACACGCACATTCATGCACACACAAATATCAGGTTGTTTGAGAAAAGAATGTAAGACATTAACCTTTGGTGCAGGCATCGTGACATTCGTAGAGAGACTGAAAGTTGTTGTCATTGCCTTCACAACCACCATAGTCAAAGACAGACATTCCTTCTTATTGATCATAGTAGTACTGGAAACTTGCTTACATGGACCTGGATCTTTGGGCTTCTGGCATTGTCTGTGCAATCAACACAACACAACTTTTCAGTTCTCTGTCTACTGGTGTTCTGTCTGTATTCAATGCTTGTTATCCTACGTAAAAGCTATGTGCAACTGAACAATAATTCGAATAGGTAAACAGGGAAAGGGTGTATACATGGTAAGCAAGGCATAATAAACATACAATTGCCCTGGTTGCTTCTTGCATCAGAAAGCTGTATCAACATACAACACTGTCTCAAAGAAATATCAGTTTACTTTTTATGCAGGTTGTTGGCAATACATCAAAGACTCATTTTCGTTGTACACACTGCAAAGGACCTTCTTATCAGCATAGTAGTACTAGCATCTCGCTTCACAGGGACCTGGGTCTTTTGCATAGGACTTGTCTGGTGCGTGACATCACAAGCAACAGTCTGCTTCAGTTCTTCTCAATTCCATTTTTTTTTTTTCTTGTGTTGCGATGTGTATTTTTCTAAGTTGTCGTGCGTGCGTGTTGTGGTAGTGGTGTGTGTTTTGTGTGTGTGTTGTATGTAATGTAATGTGTGTGTGTTATGTGTGTGTGTGAGTTGTGTGGTGTGTGTGTGTTGTGTGAACGTGTGTTTCTTTTGAAAATGAACGTCACATCAATTGTATCAAGTCATCTTTACAACAAACTGTGGAGACAACGTAAAAACAAGGAAATAGTGTAGACATATCTGCAAAATTACTCACACACCAAAATTAAATACACACATAACACAACACCACACACACACACACACACAAAACCACACTCTACACACACAAACACACACATCACACATCGCAACAGCATCAGACAACACATGCACACAACCACTAACCACTCACTCACTACTTCTCAATCACTCTCAAACACACACTTTATTTCAAGAAAAAAATCCTTAAGGAAACCTCTGGTGCAGCATGCTGACATTGCTGCAGAGACTCAAAGTTGTTGTTGTTGCCATGACAGCCACCATAATCAAAGGGAAGGCACTCATTTTTACCGCAATCATAGTAGTACCTGCGAATCGTGCTATTGCAGGACCAGATCTTTCAGCAAGAGCACCGCCTGTATGGACATTGCATGAACAAACATAAAGCCAACACTCAGAGTTCTCTCAACTGTTCAGAAACGAATTCAGAACACTTTCAGTTGAGTCAAGTTAAATAGGTTGTTCAGGGAATGTCACGTTCACAAATATATCTCATTGAGAACTGTTTTGCAAGGAATTGGAGAGCTTTGAAAATGGTACAGGATAGCTGAACAGATTTTTTGAACCCCATTTCAAGCAAAAAACTTCCAACATAATGTGATTTTCTACACGTTTATAGTAGTCTATGGCAAGTTATGAGATGCTTCAAACATAGGATTCAAATCGAACTTATTCATGTGAACTAAGGAACTCAGTTTTGTGCTCTTCAAACAATCAATTAGTCTCAATATGATGAACGCTGATCATATTACTTTACCAGTCTAGTTCAACTTTTTTCACACTTGTGACAACACTCCGCGATTACTATTATTCTGAATCTACTGGTGGCACATGCATTTCCATCCTATGGCTTTGTCAATATCATGGCAGTCACCATCAACTCCACGATCACCTCAAAAATTTGTTGACTAGTGCAAGGTGTTGTATGAACTGAAGTCGGCAAAGGACAGCATCATCTCTGTCAAAGACATCAACAACAGAATTAACCCTGCACCAAATGGGAAAATGTCTAGTGAATGGCCAAAATCTACAGGGTTACAGTTTCAGGTGCCTGAGAACAATAGTGATCAGAAATTGGGAGTTAAAGAAGAATAAGTACCATCAATATAAGAGTAATAAAAGGCATAATGAAAAGACTGAAGAGGATCTCGAAGACCAGCACTATTTTCTGCATCAATAATAAAATCGTTATATTTCCATTTTCAACACTCAATGTTGAAACTTGCACATTGTATGCTATGAGAAGCCAATCATATTAGACTTTTCATCATCACAGAGAATTGCTCTGTATTTCTACCTGCACATAAAGTCAAAAAACTGTACAAAAAGATGACTATCATGTTAGGACAAAGAATACTTTTCACAGTGACACAGTGCGAAATTCTAGATTTGTCACGTCACTTACCAATAACAGTGTAAAAACCACATGTCAATGCTGAGTGGAAGGAGGGTGTATATGGCAAAGTGTAAAGTAAAGAAATGGCAAGACGAAATGGTGATATGGTGCACTTTATTCGCACAACGACAGAGAGACAGACAGAAAGTCACACACACACACACACACACACACACACACACACACACACACACAACACACACACACACACAAACACAACACACCACACTGCATATCATACACATATCACACACACAACACAAACACAACACAATCAACACAACAATACAAACACACACAACACAACACAACACAGACACTCACACATAATCATATAGAAACAACACACAAGTGTGCACACACATACACACACATATTCGCATTCAGCTCATCACCACTCACACACAAGCACACAACATATTCAAATATATACAAGCTCAAAAACACATATACACACAACAGACAGACATAAACACACATACACATCCATACACACATGCATTACACACAAACACAACACGCAAATAAATCACACACATAAACTTATACAAACATGCACACACGCACATTCATGCACACACAAATATCAGGTTGTTTGAGAAAAGAATGTAAGACATTAACCTTTGGTGCAGGCATCGTGACATTCGTAGAGAGACTGAAAGTTGTTGTCATTGCCTTCACAACCACCATAGTCAAAGACAAGACATTCCTTCTTATCTGAATCATAGTAGTACCTGGAAACTTGGCCTTACATGGACCTGGATCTTTGGGCTTCTGGCACTTGTCTGCTGCACAATCACACACAACACAACTTTTTCAGTTCTCCTGTCTACTGGTGTTCTGTCTGTATTCAAAATGCTTGTTATCCTCCTTACGTAAAAGCTATGTGCAATGAACAATAATCGGAATAAGGTAAACAGGGGAAAGGGTGTATACATGGTAAGCAAGAGGCATAAATAAACGATACAATTGCCCTGGTTGCTTCTCTGCATCAGCAAAAGCTGTATCAACATACAACACTGTCTACAAAGAAATATCAGTCTTACTTTTTATGCAGGCTTGTTGGCAATACATCAAAGACTCAAAGTTGTTGCTGTTGCCGTCACAACCACCATAGACAAAGGGAAGACACTCCTTCTTATCCAAGTCATAGTAATACTTGAGCATCTCGCCTTCACAGGGACCTGGATCTTTTGGCATCAGGCACTTGTCTGGAGTGACATCACATGCAACAGAACTCAGTTCAATATCTCAACTCCCATCTTCTTATTTTTTTTGTTTTTTTGGCGATGTGTATTTTTCTAAGTGTCCGTGCGTGCGTGCGTGTGTGTGTGCTGTGTTGTGTGTGTGTGTGTATGTTGTGTGTGCGTGTGTGTATGTGTGTGTGATGGTGTGTGTGTGTGTGTTGTGTGTGTGTGTGGTGGTGTGTGTGTGTGTGTGTGTGTGAACGTGTGTTTCTTTTTGAAAATGAACGTCACATCAATTGTATCAAGTCATCTTTACAACAAAACGTGTGGAGACAACGTAAAAAACAAGGAAATAGTGTAGACATATCTGCAAAATTACTCACACACACAAACATAAATACACACATAACACACAAACACGCACACACACACACACACACACAACACCACACACTCTACACACACACACACACACACACACACACACACACACACACACACACACACACATCACTACACACACTCACACTCACTCACTCACTCTCTCAATCACTCTCAAACACACACTTTATTTCAAGAAAAAAATCCCTTAAGGATAACCTCTGGTGCAGGCATGCTGACATTGCTGCAGAGACTCAAAGTTGTTGTTGTTGCCATGACAGCCACCATAATCAAAGGGAAGGCACTCATTTTTACCGGAATCATAGTAGTACCTGCGAATCGTGCTATTGCAGGGACCAGGATCTTTCAGCAAGAGGCACCGGCCTGTATGGACATTGCATGAAACAAACATAAAGCCAATACTGAGCATTTACATCAACCTTGTCAATCTCAAAAGACAGGGTAAAAATACATGGAGTATCAAATACAAATAAATAAGGTAAAAGAAAGCACTTTCGTAAACAGTTCATTAAATTGGAATAATATTATTAACATGAAATAATCCAAAATTTTCATCAATTATATTCAAAACAGTAAACATTCGAAGTGAAATTAATGCACACACCGTAGTAATATGAAAAGGTTAGAAAGGAATCTAAGAAGAATAGGAAGCACAAAACACAAACATAAACAAAAAAAACACACAAACACAACCACCAACAAACAACAACACACACAACACAACACAAACAACAAACAAAACACACAACAATAAACCCACACAACAAAAACACAACAAGCACACACAAAACAAACACACACACCACCACTCACACAAAAAAAACAAATACACAAAAACCAACAACCCACACACACAAACAATTCAAAACAAACAATAAAACAAAATATAAAACACACCCACACACAGCATAAAAAAAAAAATAAAAAACCCCTTGCACATAAAAAGTTGAATCACCTGTACGAACATGTGTGGGCACAGCGATCTCTATTAACAATACCAAATTTCTGCTTTTCTGTTTCAATACCCTTCTAGTTTCTAATTTGTCTAAAATTTTTAAAAAATAAAAAGGTCGAAGAAAGAAAAAAAAAATCTTCTTTTTGAACTTACACATACAATTTTTAATAAGAGTTCCAAATCAGCCAACATCGTATCTCCAGACGATCTTCATCTCAACACTTATTTATTCATTTTTCTTTTTTTTGTGTGGTTTGTGTTGTGGTGGTGTGTGTTTGTGTTGGTGTGTTTGTGGTTGTTGTTTTTGTGTGGGTGGGGTGTAATTTGAATAATTTAGAACTTAAACAAAACACCCAACCCCAGCAACAAAAACAAAAAACACATCCAATCCCACACCCTCAAAAACTCCAACACAACTGCAAACCCAATAAACTTCCTATAATCCAAACAATTATACAGAAAACAATGAACTGACAATACTGAAAACAGAAACAAATTTTTTTAAAGCCAAACAAAGTAAATTTATTTATGAAAAGTTCGAACGGCATGTCGTTTTCACAAATGGGAAACTGATAATGAAATTAAAAGGAACCAGGTCTTCAAACAGATTAAAATACAGAAACAAATAATTGAGTAAACTTTACAAATATTAACAATTATTTAAATTAATAATTTTTACAGGAATGACTTAAAATTTGATCAGTTTTGTTTAAAATAATCAAATTAAAGATTAATCAATTATTATGTAAGACATTTTTCAATTTAAACACAAATTAATAACAATTAATTTGACAAAACCAATTTTTGACTTAAATCAAAGGTCTATATTGACTTGACATAATTTTTAGTAATTATGAATAACCTCATTCAAATTTTTAAATTTGGCAAAAAATTCTTAAATTTGCCCAATGTGGCATCATTCTATGAACCAAAATTGGGAAAAAAGAAACTTAAATATTGCAGATATGTTAATTAATTTAAGCAACAAAATTTTAATAATAAAAAAGTGAAACCCAAAAAAAAGTCATTAAAGGACTAAAAGGTTAATTCAATTTTAACAAAAATAGAAATTATTTTATTAAAAACCAAAATAAAGACCACGATTTGCGAAAAAGTCATAAATAAATTAAAGTAAAAATGACAACTATTTGGAAAACACTTAAATTTAAATGAAACAAAATTGACCTCACCACAGAATGTCACACTAATCATAAGAAAAAAATGAATTTTAAAAAAGAAACAATTCACAAACAAGGAACATAAAAAAGTCACACAAAACAGCAAACAAAAATCATTATAAACCCAAAGACAACGAAAAACACAGATTACAAACACACAACACCACCACACACAAAGACACAAAAAAAACACACAACAACAACACAACACACCACACACCAACAACACACACCAAAACAACAAAACAACACACAAAAACACACACACACACATCACAAAAAAACCAACACAACACACACAAAAAACAACAACACAAAAACACACAAAACATACATCATAACACACAACATAAACCAAAAATTTACACACACATAACACCAAACACACAAAACCAACACAAATCACATCAACCAACACAAATAAAAAACAAAAAACAAATCACACCAAAAACACAACACGAACACATTCAGCCCACAAACACTTATTAACACTAAATCATAACCTTCAACGACATTATGAACAAAATTGTTTAAAAGAAAAGACTTTAACCTTTAGGCATTTTCTAAAATAATTTTTTGCCTTCATCCCAAAGGTCAAACAAACTTCTTTTTAATACGTAAACTAATCCTTATGGAAAACTTAATTTGCTTGTTGCTGCAACACCAAACTAAATTACATGCCTTAGTTTCCTATAAATGATTTCTCTACGAAAACTTGCAATGAAAAAATTTGGAAAATTCACAGCAAAGGTGATACTGCAACCCAAAAAAAATTCTTGGTTGCTTTTTTTACAAAACTAGCAACTGCTTTTAAGTATCTCTTATTTATGAGCTTTGGGAATCAAAAAAATTTTCGTTCGCCACAACCACTTCATTGTGGTCTTTGCAGATTATGGATCGTTCTGCTGGATCTTTTTGTTGGGTTGTTGTGGTGTTTTAAAAGTAGTTGTGTGTTGTTTCTTTTTGTTTTGTTGTTGGGGGTTTTTTTAATTTAAATGGTGTGTGCTGTGTGTTGTGTGTGTTATGTGTTGTGGAGTTTTTAAAGGTGTGAAAGGTGTGTGTGAATTTCTTTGATTGGTTTTTTTGGTTTTTAAAAATGAGTCTTTCACAAAAACGACAACCCAAATGCCACACAACAACAACATAACACACAAAACAAAACACAATTTACATCTGAAAAACCCAAAACAAACACTCTAACACAAACACAAAACCCACAACACCCACTACAAAACACCACACCACACAACCACAACACAGACACACATCACCCACACCAAACACAATCCACAAATCCCACCTTACATGTTCAAGAAAAAAATCCCTTAAGGATAACCTCTGGTGCAGGCATGCTGACATTGCTGCAGAGACTCAAAGTTGTTGTTGTTGCCATGACAGCCACCATAATCAAAGGGAAGGCACTCAGTTTTACCGGAATCATAGTAGTACCTGCGAATCGTGCTATTGCAGGGACCAGATCTTTCAGCAAGAGGCACCGACCTGTATGGACATTGCATGAAACAAACATAAAGCCAACATCTCAGAGTTCTCTCAACTGTTCAGAAACGAATTCAGAAACAACTTTCAGTTTGAGTCAAGTTAACATAGCTATGTTCAGGGAATGTCACGTTCACCAATATAATCTCATTGATGAACTGTTTTGCAAGGAATTGGAGAGCTTGAAAACTGGTACAGGAATAGCTGAACAGATTTGTTTTGAAACCCCATTTCAAGGCAAAAACTTCCAACATGAATGTGATCTTTACTACATGTTTATAGCAGTCTATGGCAAGTTATGAGATGCTTCAACACACAAGGGATTCAAATCGAACTTATTCAGGTGAATTAAGGAACTCAGTTTTGTGCTCTTCAAACAATCAATTAGTCTATAATATGAGTACGCTGATCATATTTACTGTTACCTGTCTAGTTCAACTTTTTTTCACACTTGTGCACAACACCCTCCACGATTACTATTATTCTGAATCTACTGGTGGCACATGCATTTCCATCCTATGGCTTTGTCAATATCATGGCAGTCACCATCAACTCCACGATCACCTCAAAAATCTTGTTGACAGTGCAAGGGTGTATGAAACTGAAGTCAGCAACTAGGACAGCATCATCTCTGTCAAAGCACAATCAACAACAGAATAGAACCCTGCACCAAAGGGAAAATGTCTATGTGAATGGCCAAAATCTACAGGGGGTTATAGTTTCAGGTGCCTGAGAACAATAGTGATCAGAAATTGGGAGTTAAACGGAAGAAATAAGTACCACAATTATAAGAGTAATAAAAGGCATAAATGAAAAGACTGAAGAGGATCTCGAAGACCAGCACTATTTTCTGCATCAATAACATCAAATCGTTATAGTTTCCATTTTCAACACACAATGTGTGAAACTTGCACATTGTATGCTGACTGAGATAAACCAATCATATTAGACTTTTCAGACAGTCACACAGAGAATTGCTCTGTATCTCTACCTGCACATAAAGTCAATAACTGTACAAAACAAGATGACTATCATGTTAGGACAAAGGAACTACTTTTCACAAGTACACAGTGCAAAAATCCTGGATGTGGTGACGTCACTTATCCAAAACAGTGTAAAAGACCACATGTCAATGCTGAGTGGAAGGAGGGTGTATATGGCCAAAGTGTAAAGTAAAGAAATGGCAAGACGAAATGGTGATATGGTGCACTTATATTCGCACAATGACAGAGAGACAGACAGAAAGTCACACACACACACACACACACACACACACACACACACACACACACACACACACACACATATTACACACACACACACACACACACACATGCATATGCATGCACATATCACACACACAGACACACACAGACACAAACAGACACACACAAACAAACAAACACACACACACACAGACACACACACACAGACACTCACACAGAATCATATAGAAACACACACAAGTGTGCACACACATACACACACACATATTCGCATTCAGGCTCATCACCACTCACACACAAGCACACACACATATTCAAATATATACAAGCTCAAAAACACATATACACACAACAGACAAACATAAACACACATACACATCCATACACACATGCATTCACACACAAACACAAACACGCAAATAAATCACACACATAAACTTATACAAACATGCACACACGCACATTCATGCACACACAAATATCAGGTTGTTTGAGAAAAGAATGTAAGACATTAACCTTTGGTGCAGGCATCGTGACATTCGTAGAGAGACTGAAAGTTGTTGTCATTGCCTTCACAACCACCATAGTCAAAGACAAGACATTCCTTCTTATCTGAATCATAGTAGTACCTGGGAAACTTGGCCTTACATGGACCTGGATCTTTGGGCTTCTGGCACTTGTCTGCTGCACATCACACACAACACAACTTTTTCCAGTTTTCCTGTCTACTGGTGTTCTGTCTACATTCAAAATGCTTGTTATCCTCCTTACGTAAAAAGCTATGTGCATATTGAACAATAATGTGAATAAGGTAAACAGGGGAAAGGGTGTATACATGGTAATCAAGAGGCATAAATAATGGAACAATTGCCCTGGTTGCTTCTCTGCATCAGCAAAAGCTGTATCAACATACAACACTGTCTACAAAGAAATATCAGTCTTACTTTTTATGCAGGCTTGTTGGCAATACATCAAAGACTCAAAGTTGTTGCTGTTGCCGTCACAACCACCATAGACAAAGGGAAGGCACTCCTTCTTATCCAAGTCATAGTAGTACTTGAGCATCTCGCCTTCACAGGGACCTGGATCTTTTGGCATCAGGCACTTGTCTGGAGTGACATCACATGCAACAGAACTCAGTTCAATATCTCAAGTCCTATCTTCTTCTTTTTATTTTTTTGTTTGGAGGTGTGTATTTTTGTGTGTGGCTATGTGTGTGTGTGCGTGCGTCCGTGTGTGCGTACGTGTGCGTGCATGCGTGTGTGTTTGTGTGTGTGTATATCTGTGCGTGTGTGTGTGTGTGTGTGTGTGTGTGTCTGTGTGTGTGTGTGAACGTGTGTTTCTTTTTGAAAATGAACGACACATCAATTGTACCAAGTCATCTCTCTGCTTGGATCTGACATTCCACTATCTTCCACTGTCCGCAATCTTCGAGTCACTCTTGATAACACCCTGTCCTTTGAAAAACACGTCCAGAATGTTTGCAGATTATGCTATCTTGAGATACGCAGAATTTCTTCTATTCGCAATATCCTCTCTGTCGAAGCCACCAAAACTCTCCTCTGTGCCTTTGTTCTCTCTCGTCTCGACTACTGCAACTCCCTCCTCTCGGGCTGTCCTTTCTCTCTCATTCAAAAGCTTCAAAAAGTTCAAAACAATGCTGCTAGGCTCATCTTCAGAAAATCTCGTTCCTCTCATGTCACTCCTCTTCTCAAATCTCTTCACTGGTTACCTGTTGAAAAGAGAATTCGCTACAAAATTGCTTTGTTATGTTTTAAGTCTCTCAACGGTCTTGCACCCCCTTACATCTCTGACCTCCTCCATCTGTACACCCCCTCTCGTCAACTTCGTTCCTCGGCTGATACTCGTACCTTCCGCATACCATTCTGTCGCACTAAAACTTATGGTCAACGCTCCTTTTCCTATCAGGCCCCTGTAATCTGGAATCGGCTCCCTGTCTCTGTTCGCCACTCTGCAACTCTCACTTCTTTCAAGTCCTCTCTGAAAACCCATCTCTTCCAGTCCCTCTCATGATACTTATAAAGACTCTACCACCTAACTTCCCCAAATCCCCCCTTGTTGTCTTTTGAGCCTTGAATGTCGGCTGGTGTGTGTGTGCGTGTGTGTGTGTGTGTGTGTGTGTGTGTGTGTGTGTGTGTGTGTGTGTGTGTGTGTGTGTGTGTGTGTGTGTTTGGTTGTGTCTGCGTGATACCTGTAAGCGCTTAGGGCTCTTGTTTTCATCAGATTAGGCGCTATATAAATGCTCTTTATTATTATTATTATTATTACATGAAAACGTGTGGAGACAACGTTAAAAACAAGGAATTAGTGTAGACATATCTGCAAAATTACTCACACACACAAACATAGATACACACATACACACAGACACACAGACACACACACACACACTCAATCACTCACTCATTCACTCTCTCAATCACTCTCAAACACACACTTTACTTCAAGGAAAAAGTCCGTTAAGGATAACCTCTGGTGCAGGCATGCTGACATTGCTGCAGAGACTCAAAGTTGTTGTTGTTGCCGTGACAGCCACCATAATCAAAGGGAAGGCACTCATTTTTACCGGAATCATAGTAGAACCTGCGAATCGTGCTATTGCAGGGACCAGGATCTTTCAGCAAGAGGCACCGGCCTGTATGGACATTGCATGAAAAAAACATAATGCCAACATCTCAGCTTTCTGTCAAATGTTCAGAAACGAATTCAGAAACAACTTTCAGTTTGAGTCAAGTTAACATAGGTATGTTCAGGGAATGTCACGCTCACCAATATAATCTCATTGATGAACTGTTTTGCAAGGAATTGGAGAGCTTGAAAACTGATTCAGGAATAGCTAAACAGATTTGTTTTGAAACCCCATTTCAAGGCAAAAACTTCCAACATGAATGTGATCTTTACTACACGTTTATAGTAGTCTGTGGCAAGTTATGAGATGCTTCAACACACAAGAGATTGAAATCGAACTTATTCAGGTGAACTAAAGGCTCACTTTTGTGCTCTTCAAACAATCAATTAGTCTACAATATGAGTACGCTGAGCATATTTACTGTTACCTGTCTAGTTCACTTTTTTCACACTTGTGCACAACATCCTCCACGATTACTATTATTCTGAATCTACTGGTGGCACATGCATTTCCATCCTATGGCTTTGTCAATATCATGGCAGTCACCATCAACTCCACGATCACCTCAAAAATCTTGTTGACAGTGCAAGGGTGTATGAAACTGAAGTCAGTATCTAGGACAGCATCATCTCTGTCAAAGCACAATCAACAACAGAATAGAACCCTGCACCAATGGGGAAAATGTCTATATGAATGGTCAAAATCTACAGGGGGTCTACAGTTTCAGGTGACTGAGGACAATAGCGATCAGAAATTGGCAGTTGTACGGAAGAAATAAGTACCTCAATTATAAGAGTAATGAATGGCACCAATGAACAGACTGAAGAGGATCTGGAAGACCAGCACTATTTTCTGCATCAATAACATAAAATCGTTATAGTTTCCATTTCCCACATTCTATGTGTGAAACTTGCACATTGTATGCTGACTGAGATAAGCCAATCATATTAGACTTTTCAGAGAGTCACATAGAGAATTGCTCTGTATTTCCACTTGCACATAAAGTCAATAACTGTACAAAACAAGATGACTATCATGTTAGGACAAAGGAACTACTTCTCACAAGTGACACAGTGCGAAAATCCTGGATGTGGTCACGTCACTTACCCAAAACAGTGGAAGGAGGGTGTATACAGCCAAAGTGTAAAGTATCGAAATGGCAAAACGAAATGGTGATATGGTGCACTTCTATTCGCACAACGACAGAGAGACAGATAGAAAGTCACACACACACACACACGCGCACACACACACACACACACACACACACACCACACACACATACACTCACACATGCATATACATACACATATCACACACACAGACACACAACAGACACACACAAACAAACAAACAAACACACACACACACAGACACACACACACACTCACGCAGAGTCATATAGAAACGTACACAAGTGTGCACACACATACACACACACAGAGACGCATTCAGGCACATCAACACTCACACACAAGCACACGCACATATTCACATATATACAAGCTCACAAACACATATACACACAACAGACATATACATAAACACACATACACATCCATACACACACATGCATTCACACACAAACACAAACACGCAAATAAATCACACACATAAACTTATACAAACATGCACACACTCACATTCATTCACACACAAATACCAGGTTGATTGAGAAAAGAATGTAAGACATTAACCTTTGGTGCAGGCATCGTGACATTCGTAGAGAGTCTGAAAGTTGTTGTCATTGCCTTCACAACCACCATAGTCAAAGACAAGACATTCCTTCTTATCTGAATCATAGTAGTACCTGGGAAACTTGGCCTTACATGGACCTGGATCTTTGGGCTTCTGGCACTTGTCTGCTGCACATCACACACAACACAACATTTTCACTTCTCCTGTCTACTGGTGTTCTGTCTGTATTCAAAATGCTTGTTATCCTCCTTACGTAAAACATATGTGCATACTGAACAATAATGCGGAATAAGGTAAACAGGAGAAAGGGTGTATACATGGTAATCTAGAGGAATAAATAAAGGTACAATTGCCCTGGTTGCTTCTCTGCATCAGCAAAAGCTGTATCAACATACAACACTGTCTACAAAGAAATATCAGTCTTACTTTTTATGCAGGCTTGTTGGCAATACATCAAAGATTCAAAGTTGTTACTGTTGCCGTCACAACCACCATAGACAAAGGGAAGGCACTCCTTCTTATCCAAGTCATAGTAGTACTTGAGGATCTCGCCTTCACAGGGACCTGGATCTTTTGGCATCAGGCACTTGTCTGGAGTGACATCACATGCAACAGAACTCAGTTCAATATCTCAACTCCTATCTTTTTCTTCTTTTTTGTTTTTGGTTGGACGTGTGTATTTGTGTGTGTGTGCGTTCGTCCGTGCGTGTGTGCGTGTGTGTGCGTGCGTGTGTGTTTGTGTGTGTGTGTATGTGTGTCCATGTGTCTGTGTCTATGTGTGTGTGTGGTGTGTGTGTGTGGTGTTTTCTTTTTGAAAATGAACGTCACATCTATTGTATCAAGTCATCTTTACATGAAAACGTGTGGAGACAACGTTAAAAACAAGGAAATAGTGTAGACATATCTGTAAATCACTCACACACACAAACATTAATACATGTACACACATACACACAAACACGCACACTCACACACAAAACCCACACCTACACCACACACACACACACACACACACACACACACACACACACACACACACACACACACACACACACACACACACACACACTCACTCACTCACTCACTCTCTCAATCACTCTCAAACACACACTTTATTTCAAGAAAAAAATCCCTTAAGGATAACCTCTGGTGCAGGCATGCTGACATTGCTGCAGCGACTCAAAGTTGTTGTTGTTGCCATGACAGCCACCATAATCAAAGGGAAGGCACTCATTTTTACCGGAATCATAGTAGTACCTGCGAATCGTGCTATTGCAGGGACCAGGATCTTTCAGCAAGAGGCACCGGCCTGTATGGACATTGCATGAAACAAACATAAAGCCAACATCTCAGAGTTCTCTCAACTGTTCAGAAACGAATTCAGAAACAACTTTCAGTTTGAGTCAAGTTAACAAAGGTATGTTCAGGGAATGTCACGTTCACCAATATAATCTCACTGATGAACTGTTTTGCAAGGAATTGGAGAGCTGGAAAACTGGTACAGGAATAGCTGAACAGATTTGTTTTGAAACCCTATTTCAAGGCAAAAACTTCCAACATGAATGTGATCTTTACTACACGTTTATAGCAGTCTATGGCAGCTTGTGAGATGCTTCAACACACAACAGATTGAAATCGAACTTATTCGGCTGAACTAAAGAAACTCAGTTTTGTGCTCTTCAAACAATCAATTAGTCTACAATATGAGTACGCTGAGCATATTTACTGTTACCTGTCTAGTTCAACTTTTTTCACACTTGTGCACAACACCCTCCACGATTTCTATTATTCTAACTCTACTGGTGGCACATGCATTTCCATCCTATGGCTTTGTCAATACCATGGCAGTCACCATCAACTCCACGATCACCTCAAAAATCTTGTTGACAGTGCAAGGGTGTATGAAACTTAATTCAGCAACTAGGACAGCATCGTCTCTGTCAAAGCACAATCAACAACAGAATAGAACCCTGCACCAATGGGGAAAATGTCTATATGAATGGTCAAAATCTACAGGGGGTCTACCGTTTCAGGTGCCTGAGAACAATTGTGATCAGAAATTGGCAGTTGTACAGAAGAAATAAGTACCTGAATTATAAGAGTAATGAATGGCAACAATGAAATAGACTGAAGAGGATCTGGAAGACCAGCACTATTTTCTGCATCAATAACATAAAATTGTTATAGTTTCCATTTTCCACACTCAATGTGTGAAACTTGCACATTGTATGCTGACTGAGATATCATCATCATCATCATCAGGTGCCCTGCCACATGGCGTTGGCGACCATGGACTTCCAACCATCTCTATCTCTCGTTGCATCCAGCATCACCCCCACCCTCCTCATCCCCAGCCACTCTGCAAGTCCGTCCAGCATTCTCTCCCTGGTGTACCTGGTGCTCTCTTTCCCTCCAGCTTTCCATTGTGACCAGGTGCTCCAAATCCCCCTTCCTCATAAAATGGCCTATAAATGTTGCTTGTCTTTTCCTAATCTTCCTTATGAGTGATCTACTTGTGTCTGCCTCTATCAAGACTGTCTCGTTTGTTTCTTTGCTGTCCATGGAACTCTCAACATTCTTCTGAGAAACCACATCTCTGAGATGACTGAGATAAGCCAATCATATTAGACTTTTCAGACAGTCACACAGAGAATTGCTCTGTATTTCTACCTGCACATAAAGTCAATGACTGTACAAAACAAGATGACTATCATGTCAGGACAAAGGAGCTACTTTTCACAAGTGACACAGTGCGAAAATCCTTGATTTGGTCACGTCACTTATCCAAAACAGTGTAAAAGATCACATGTCAATGCTGAGTGGAAGGAGGGTGTATATGGCCAAAGTGTAAAGTAAAGAAATGGCAAGACGAAATGGTGATATGGTGCACTTATATTCGCACAACGACAGAGAGACAGACAGAAAGTCACACACACACACACACACACACACACACCACACACACACACACACACACAACACACACACACACAAACACACACACCACACGCAACACACAACACACACTACACACACAACACAAACAGACACACACAAATAAACAAACAACACACACACACACACACACACACACACACACACACACACACACACACACACACACACACAACACACACACACACACACTCACACAGCGTTATATAGAAACGTACACAAGTGTGCACACACATACACACACACATAGACGCACTCAAGCACATCACCATTCACACACAAGCACACCACATATTCAAATATATACAAGCTCAAAACTACATATACACACAACAGACAGATACATAAACACACATACGCATCCAGACACACACATGCATTCCCACACAAACACAAACACGCAAATAAATCACACACATAAACTTATACAAACATGCACACACGCACATTCATGCACACACAAATATCAGGTTGATTGAGAAAAGAATGTAAGACATTAACCTTTGGTGCAGGCATCGTGACATTCGTAGAGAGCTGAAAGTTGTTGTCATTGCCTTCACAACCACTATAGTCAAAGACAAGACATTCCTTCTTATCTGAATCATAGTAGTACCTGGGAAACTTGGCCTTACATGGACCTGGATCTTTGGGCTTCTGGCACTTATCTGCGTGGGCAAGATATAATACAGAATCATTTTAGTTCTTCAGTTAACTGTATTTCTATTTCGTCCTCGTAAGATAAATTGGTATGTGCAACGAGGAAAAGCAACGGAATGAGATGGTAAGCAAGTGAGAGGTTGTGTACATGTAATAATTATAATACAGCAATGAAAAGCAACGCAATTGTGATGATTAATTTACTGTTCATGATTCAATATATGACAAGCGATAAAGAAGAAAAACTAACTAACAAACAAAACGAACACTGACAAAACCCACTCCGCTGTTACTAAGAACGTCCCACAACATCTTCTTCCCCAACCAAGAGTGCCATGTGTCCCCAGTGGTCTCTGACCACAAATCCTCCTTCTCTCTTATACACTTTTTGTTCTCTCTCTCTCTCTCTCTCTCTCTCTCTCTCTCTCTCTCTCTCTCTCTCATATGTTTAAAATATGTTTGTTAATGTATTCAACTCGATTACATTAAGAATTTTGTTTTTTTCATGCTTAAAGCAGCTAAAATCAGGGAAATTGCGTTATCGTAATATACAGTTTATTTATTTTGTTGTTGATTGTTAATCTTGCATAATATGCTATCTGATTATTTCATTTTACTTATAAGCATCCCTTCAGAAGGGGCCATGGCCTTCCTTAAAATCTGAAGTCTGAAGTCTAAAGTCTGAAATCTCTCTCTCTCTCTCTGTCTCCTCTCTCTCTCCCTCTCTCTCTCCCTCTCTCTGTTCTCTCTCTCTCTCCACTATCTATCTATCTATCTATCTATCTATCCCTCTCTCTCTTTTTCTTTCTTTCTTCTCCACTCTGTTACTATAGCATAGAAAACTGAATAGCACGGGCAGCTCATCTTCGTCTTTCTTCATAAACAATCCAAATCTTGGCAATTAATCGATTGTAATCAAAACTCAAGTTTTTTGCCATTGCCATTGCCATCACAACCACTGTATCTGAAGCGAAGGCACTCCTTTTCATCCGAGTCAGAGTAGTACCTGGTGATCTAATTCTGGCATGGACCAGATTCTGTTAGCAAAAGGCACTTGTCTGCATGGACATCTAATGGAACAGAATCAGTTTCTGTATCTGAATTCTCCTGATCTTTCTTTCAAATTATCAACCCTTTGAAGTATCGTCCACACCCCTGTTTACCCTCTTTGTTCTAAACCTAAAGAAATCAAATCAGAATCAGCTAAGGCTAGATGTAGTTTGTGCGAGATCGTGTTGTGTTTATTATTATGTGCACAGCATCAAATCTTTGTTTGAGAGATGTGTGGTTTTCATTTCATTTCCAGGGTGGATCTATGCTACATGCCACCAATGGCCCATTTCTTTTGGATGACTGATTGTATGATGGCTTGATGATTGATCTAGAAAGAATCGTCTTTAGATTCTGAATGGCGTTTGACCTTCTAGGAAGTAAGTAGCCTTTTGTAGTTGTTTAGTACTGTTTTTGTCTGCACGTTCATTCTGGCGTGTTCAGAACAACACACGTCAATACATTCATCAGTGTGTGTGTGTGTGGTGTGTTGTGTGTGTGTGTGTGTGTGTGTGTGTGTGTGTGTGTGTGTTGTGTGTGTGTGTGTGTTGTGTGTGTGTTGTGTGTGTGTGTGTCTAAAATCACTTTTGTGAACAGACATTAAATAAAGATTCCATTCCATTCCATACATTCATCAGTATGTTTGCAGCTGAGATCAGACATCATTCCTTCGCAAACTGTTGTTCCCATCCCATTTCCCATTTGTAGGTTGATGGGAGTCAGTATGGATAACTGCATAGATATCTGTCATGTTTCACGTTACTTTCATAAACTAGCCATTAGAGTACCGGAGTTGCTACTTCAATTAACAATTGTTGAGTTGATGTTGGAAATCTGTAACCTGCACGCACTTCATGCATAGTGCACCCGTTTCGTCTTAAAGTGGAACCCACATGATGCTTATTTTCTCAATGACTCTTTAAGTTTCTGCATCAGCTTTGCTTTCAGGCGATTCAGTACAGTGTCTGCTGAGGCATATTGATGTAGTGTAGCTGTTTAACGTGGACTGGATACATACGTACTCTACAGTCAGCTTAAGCGTTGTCAGTTCCCCAGTGTTGTTGCTATGCTGATTCCTCTGACTGTTTTGTCCATATTTTCCCCACATTAAAATCTACTTCTCCTAATGCTTTTTTTTCTTCGCTTATTCTTAATGCTTTGAAGTGTGGGTCTACTTACCCTATCTCGTTTCTATCTCACATCGGCGGAATAAACCGTATGTACCTTATGGTTTGAGAAGAGCGTTCTTCATGGCTCCAACAAATATGTTCATGGCATCATTGTATCATTGAGTGATACACACGAGAGCTTCAGTGGTGGTCTGGGTGCAAATTTTACGGTACTTGGAGAGAAAGTAGGCGCTGCCAGATTTGCTCTGAAATGCTTACTGAAAGATCATGACAGACAAAAGTAAATCCAACAAACTAGACTGGCTGCTCCATACTGGCAGACGACTCCAGGATATAGAAGACAAACAGGCCACCGGAGTAACTCCATCCTTCCAATTGTTAAAAGAAAGGTAAGCCATCGGAACATGGCATGTCCACATTTTACACTAACGTGACAAATGTCCACGCCTTTTACACCAACGTGGCAAAGTGAAAGAAATTATTCACGGAATGAAGCACAAACGCCAGCGCATAGCATGATTCGCAGAAGTCATTTGGAAAGGCTTATGAGAAACAGCAACAGCAGAAGGCCCCAAGATCTGGTACATTGGAGAAAACACCAAGTATACACTTACTGTAATATTCAGTGTACGAAAAGAAGTAACTGGTGCCATCAGTAGCTGCCCTCCCATCTCAAGCATAAAGATATCGACTCGAATCTCCGCTAGACAATACAAATATCATCATATCTCAGGTCTATGCTCTAAAGGGTAAAGAGATTTAATAATTCTGTGAGCAGATGGACATAATATCGAAGATTCCAAAGACAGATATTCTCGAGGTGTTCGGAGATCAGAACACCCAGACTGGTTCAGACGCCTACAGCAGCTGGACAGGAAGACTACAGTTTGTTCTTCACATTATCAGGTTCACAACCTGAGAGGCTATACGCTAACATCACGACGTTTCAAATCCAGCATCAATAAGGCAAATACAACATCATTCCCAGGGAAATGTATAGGCAGCGATCATGATCGTGTCCGTTCTATCCTCAAATCGTGGTTGAATATAGGCGTTCTCCACGTAACCTCCTCTCCAATTCGGTCTTGAAGAACTAAAGGATCCCTAATTTCAGAAGTTTTCAGATATCTTCTAGGCCCAAGTGTGTGGAAGTTTTTCAGTTCATAATACCATATACAGCGATGGAGATGTTCCGGCAAGAGGTATAAATGCACGATGGCACAGGGCTGGCAGCTACCGAGGAGCTTTGTGGAATTCGTTCCGAGCGTGGAGACGTCATCTTGAGAAACTGAAACTGAAAGAAGGCTGGGAACTGACCTGATTAGACAAAATTCCGTCCGAGTTGCTTAAAACATGGTGGAGAAGAAAAAAGATATTCACGGCATGATGTCAGAAGATGTAGGAGTCTAAAGAATGGCGCGGAAAACGGACTTTGTCATTTGTAATACCACTCACAAAGAAAGCAAACTCCAGACAATGTCAAAATTACGGACAATCAGCCTGATAACACCCGGTAGTCATGCTCAGAGTAATTCTCAACTGCCTTTAGACCATCGCTGAGAAATTCCACACCGAGGAACAGGCCGCCTTTAGACCTGATAAGAGCACAGTTAATTTTCGATTATCGCATCATGAGAAAAAAACCTCTACATTTCAAAGGATTCTACCCAAACTTTATCGAATCCATTGAAAGGGTTCAATAGATTATGGCGTGAAGGCCCCTGGTAATTCATTATAGGCTTCATTATAGAAGAGGATCTAATCAAGTGACTGAGATGCTTATAGAACTCAAGAAACCCTGTGCTTCTCACCACAGATGTCTATTCTCAACCACAGGTGTTTTATACAACATCTTTCTTAAAAAGATGACATAGAAATCCCTTCTGACCACCACCTCATTATATCGCTTGGTGTTAGTTGTATCTGCAAAGTACCATTTGCCCATGGTATTAACTTCATGTTGGGAACCAACAGTGAGCTGCAAGAGCTCATGAACGAATTCGTCGACAGGGCAGGGACATATGGAATGGATGTCAACAACGAGAAAAGCAAAGTGATAGTCAACAACCAATGACAGTATACAACTCTACATGAACAGTCAGAACTGGAAGAGGTCGACAGTTTCAAATACCTGGGAGGTATCGTGATCAAAGAGGACGTCAGCACAGCAGAAACAGGCGTTAGAATTGTACAGTAATGGCAAAACTGAACAAAAAGTGGAGAAGCCGCGCCATCAGATTTTTACCACCAAGTACGAATTGTGCAAATCTTTCCTAGTCTTTTTCGTCTTCAGTGGATAAGAGTATACCTCTCTGAATAAAAAAAGAAATTCTGACATTTGAGACCAAATGCGTGAGGAAAGTGCTTCGCACATCCTATCTTGAATATAAAAGCAACAAGTACGTATGAAACATTGTGGCACATCATGATTTGTAAAGCAATAAGGACGTATGGACAATTTCAACATCTTGAAACCGCTATTGCAACAGTGAAACAATGCGAACTCACAGGTTTGGTCACGTCACCGGCATTGACACAGGTTAAGATCATCCTTCACAGAGTCATGTAAGGAGGCTGTCGCAAATCGACGAGAAGGAGATGGATAGCAAACACAAAGACTGGAACAATTCGGTGTGCCTGATTACTTGTTGCTGCACTTCAGACAGAAATGAGATGTGGTCTTCTGCGAGTCCCTGGTTTCCTTATGACACGCTGTTGTGAGACAGACGAATATGAAGCATGAGGATGGATAACCTTTCGTTCATCTGAGTGTGCTACTTCCAGACTTTCTGCCATATGTCGTGTTCCATGAACATCAGTACAAGGTAGCAAGTGATCTATGGATCGACGCTAGGATGTTTTTGTAACAACTTATCGCCAAGTGTACACACAACTCTGTTCGAGCTTTTTAGACTGATGGTATACGTTGTTTCTGACCTAACAGATATAAAGTTCAATTGCTCTTCGATTGCCATTTTTTTCTATCTTAGATTCCTTTTTTCTCGTATTTTTTTTATCATCCACTGGATGATACGGTATGCGACTATTTTTAAAATGAGGTCCTACGGATCGCCACTTTTTCTGTCTCTTCAACAAAAGTTCTTGCTGATCGGAATGAGTGTGGTGTGGTGTGTGTTGTTGTGTGTGTGTGTTGTGTGTGTGTGTTGTGTTGGTGTGTGTGTGTGTGTGTTTGTGTGTGATGTGTGTGTGTGTGTGAGTGTGTTGATGAGCGTGTGTGAGAGAGTAGAAAGGAGTGTGTGTGTTGTGTTGTGTGTGTGTGTGTGTGTGTGTGTGTGTTGTTTGTGTGTGAGTGTGCTCGCGCGCAGCGCGTCAGTGTGTGCATGTTGTATTGTAAAGTGTGTGAGCATTGAATACTCACCTAACTGAGACGTGTTAATTTACAAATATAAAAGATGCACTAGATGCAAGAGCAGGTTAAGACAGTTGATAACGTGCTAGCGGGCTAGAAAGTTGTGTCTGCATCATTCTTCGAAGTGCAGATAAGTTTGTGGTTCACCTTCCAAAAATAAAGCCGTGGTAAAAATATCCCAGGCATAAGATTAAAAAAAGATTTACCTTGGATCAGTTAACAGAATGCGGTACTTTTGAACATCTGAGACTATTACATTCACCAATTGAAAATAAGCTTATCTATGTGAAAAAGCTGTCAGGAGCTACAAAGTTCGATAATTTGCTAGCAACGATACTATCAGTAATGTCGCTTTGTGCCTTGTAAAGACATCGTTCCGTAGTGGCTGAATCAACGTTTAGTTCTCTCATTCCGTAGATTACAACATGGCTGTATATATTTTAAACGCTGATATCTCCCAGATTTTGTCACCACCTCACACACAGAGTGTGTGTGTGGTGTGTGTGTGATGTAGTGTGTGTGACGTGTGTGTGTGGTGTTGTGTCGTGTGTGTGTTGTGTGTGATGGTGGTGTGTTTTGTGTCGCGCGCACGGCACAGTGTGTGCATGTAGTATTGTAAAGTGTGGTGAGATTGATACTCACCACTGACGACGTGTTAATTTACAAAATATAAAAGATGCATAGAATGCAAAGAAAACATATGTCCTCTGGCTCAACTGTGTCAATTGACTGTCAAACAATATCGAGTCAGACTACGGTATGTAGCTACGTAAAATGTTCGATGTGTTGTGTGATATGTAGTCATGACTAAGTCCCCTTGAGGTACACCGAAAATTTGGGAAATTTTACATCGATTTGTTGCCTTTCTGTGCAAGTGTGCGTCAATTATATATACTATATATTATTCTATAATATTAACTTATATATATTATATATATATATTTATATATATCAAGGACTACTATAAATGTCCTTGATATATATAATATATATAAATATTATATTATTATTGTTACATATGTATGTAATATGTAATAATTGTTCTAGATAATTTCGGGATACCAACGGCAACAAAAATAAGTTATGGCTGTCAAAAACAGAGCACTCCGCTATTATGAAACCATGGACAATAGTAAACGCTTGAGACTGAATAAGTGTTTTAATAAATATGACTTATTTACATGATTTCAGTAGCAATTGTCATCATACAAATTTGTTCATTATTGTATAATTTCAATAGTATTGTCATGAAATATATTTCATTATTGTGTACATAGATTGGTTGTTTTCTTTTTACTTGTGATCAACATAAATTTTAATAGATCAACATTAGATCTAGTATTGTTTGAAAATTGTTGATCTTGAGAACTTGCTCAAACCTGCAACAACAGAGTGAATTGTCATCTCGCTTAACATTTGAGTTCTCCTTTTCACTGGAAAATTTGATCATCACAATGAGATCGATTTTGAAGATAACGTATACTATCGAGAATGTTCATATTGATAAACAAAACCAAATTGTGTCCCTAGTCACTCTGTAACAATTAATTTCTTTTCAACAAGAATTTACAATCCTGTTTAAATATGAGAATTTTGGATTGTTCAGCTGTTCAAGATATACTACACATTTGTGCTTCTTGATCTAATAATTTTAATAATCTGTTTCAGATATTATGTTCAATGGTACAAATCCTCCATGTTTCAAATGATAAAGAAGATTATCAAAATGGTTGACTCATATTATTCCTTCTCTGTTGACTTTATTAATGCAAATATTTATAATTTGGATTTGTTACGGCGAATTTTGTCCATAAATGATTGTTAGAGAAAACACCAATTATCACAAAACTGGTCCCCGAACATTTTCCCACTTTTTACATAATCCAATGGCAAATTTTGTTTGTTGAAGTACGGACGAAATTGTGCATAAATCCCATTATGAGAACCCAAACTGAAAATAATTACGTCATTTTTACATTGAACTGTCACACATTCTTGGGGTGACCCAAAATTGCTCCATTATAACTGGTAAAGTGAACAAATTCACACTCTGAAAAAAAAAATTAAGTTTTTTCAGACTAACGAAGAACCAAAGTACTTTGATTTTGCAAAGTACCGATTTCCTTATTGACATTTTAAAATCTATGATTTCAGAATGCACGGGTTAACATTTGAATTAAATCATATATAAAAGCGTCTACTATCACTTCTATATGAGGTTGGGTTATGCTACTGAACTGTTTGCCTCACTATGTTAATATGTAACGTCACATTATTGATTATAGGACATTATTATCAACACTGTATGTGCTAGGCCAACTCAAATCGTTCAATGTTCCTTTTAGAATTGATGGTCAATAGGATTAGTAGGTGATAAACCGCATATGTGTAACTGCGGGTCAAACGTTGTTAGACTCTTAAAGAAGTTTGTTTAAATATACATCCCTCCGTAAAATCAGTGAATCTTTTAAGTACAGACGATTGCTTATTTGTTTAAACAATAAATCCTCTAATCCTTAAAGATAGAAAGATAGGATATTTCTTTGACTAACACAATCTTTTAGTTGTTATATTGCCTGCAGATTAGTGATACTTAACTGCAGACGAGGACCTTTGAGCTTGTCTTAGGAAGAATTCTGTTTAGTAACAAACCATCAACAGCCAACTGTCAGTTTCAAAATCAGGTCATCAGGTTTGTCTCTCAGATTCCCATAATAGTAGAAATATCTCCTCTGATCTGTTGGCAAACTGCTATCTTTTGTATGTTTCTACACGACACTATGGTATAAATGTGTATATGTAATTCATTGTCAGTGGGAAGCATGAGCTGGAGAGGCGGATGTAGTGAGTGTTATTAAGTACAATAATCTTTGTTTTGCAGACAAAACCTTTTTTCTTGTTACCTAATGGTTGTCTCCCCTGCAAAAAAATATATCCCTTCCCCATTTCAACAGAATATATGCATCGTTCTCAAACACAACTGATTATTATTATAATTTTTTTAGTTAAACGATTGAAAAGTACTTTGCTATCCTTAAATGTTGAACTGGTTTTGTTTGGAACAAGTGAAACATAAAAACGGAGGATGGTTAGATAAGATTATTCTATTTGCTAAGCACTATATCTACAGATACAGATGAATGATACCAAAATCAAACATACATTTTTGAACGTCTATATTGGATAAGATTATTCTGTTTGCTAAGCACTATATCTACAGATACAGGATAAATGATACCAAACGAAACATACAGTTTGAACACCTTTAAAATCCACATCTATGTATAAGAAAATGTGCTTCTAAAAAATGTTTCTCAATCAGTTCTACCAAAAACGGTATCCATATAAACGCTCAGATGAATAGAGACACATGAACGAGAATGAAGTTGAATCAGTCTAATAGCTCATATGTTTTAGTGAAAATATTCGTACATTGTCTTGTTGCTATTTCATATTGTTTTCATCTTTGTATAGATATTTGTACAATGTTCCTGATGTAAATCATAAATGTATCGTTTCCATACGTATGATTATTGTACTTTTTTGCTCTTTGAATTCTCAGATTGTTGTTTGTGATGTGCAAAAATATTTTTTTTTAAAACGTTGGTACCATAAACGTTTTATTTTGTATACTTGTTTTAAGACAAAAGAACCAAAAAAAAGCGTGATAAAGGAACTAGCTGTGCAACGTAAAATGCTCCCAGAGATCAACAAAAAAAAACTGAAGTATATCGGGCACATGAACAGAAACACAAGAACCGACTTGATGACATCAGTCCTGCAGGGGAGAATCGAGACAAAGAGAAAACAAGGAAGGTCAGCAAAATCTTTCATGACAACATCGCTGACGCCTGCTAACTGGGCTCCATGACATCATACACAGGAGCAGAGACCGTGTCTTCCGGCGATCCTTCGTGACAAAAAGTGGAGCTCCCACCGTCGTCCACGGTGATGGAGATTGATGATGATGGATGATGTTTGCTTTAAATACTTTTTTTGAGAAACTGACGGCAAGAAAATCTGACCATGGCGCTCAACAAATCCACTTTCTGTCTTAGCATTTACCAAGAATGATTCAAACCTATGTTCTGTAAAACAGACCTTATTCGTGTAAAATGTATTAACATCTTTGTTTTTCATTTAATATTCTATGTGTATAAGAATAACTACTGTTATTTTGATTTAATAGGTTTTGATGTTCGATAATGCGTCCTGATGACATTTTCCGACTTTATTTCAATGGTTTAAATTGTTTTATGCTCTGATCGAAGACAAAATTACGAAAACTAGTTTAATTTACAGCAATTTTTGCATCCTTACTTTCATTTGATGTGTAATATTATTATTGTTTGTCAGTAATGCCTAAACGTTGAAGCCAAGATTCATGAGAAAACAATTTAAAGCAAGCATAGCTCCAACAAATACTTTGCCTGCAGTTTCATTTTTAATTTCTCGAGATGACGTCTCCGCGTTCGAAATGAAATCCATATGCACTAAGATCACAGGTGCCATGTGATGGAGAAGATCCAGAATGATCATAGCACAAGCCTTAAGCCTGCACACAAACCCACGAGCTGGACAGATCCTGAGGTCCTACCTAGATAGTTCACAACTCTGGAGTCGTAAGGGAATGAGGTGGCAGAGACCTCAACTTTTCCCGGGGCCAACACCACGACGGCGGCAACTCATCCCCTCTCCCTTGCTTCAAATTCATATTCACATTTTTATACCAAGACTTCAGAAAGGCAAGAAGGCTAATTGATTTTCAAGGGCTGGGACCTGGGAAATCAACGTAATTCTCCAATGTTTTTTTTTTTAACCAAGGCAGCCAGGCAATGCCCTGCTCTTCACGATTTTCAACTGCCGTGGGATATTTCATTTGTGCAGCCAGAAGACACACGGGTCCGACTCGTTTTTCGTCCCCTTCCGATGGACTAGACGTTCAGTTCGATTTTCCAGTCAAACTAAGGAAAAAAGTCGGGTGCTATGTGGGGCTGCCGTTGCGGTGTGCCTGTTATTAAAATTTTGTGGTAGTTTGAGACCGTGAACGAGTGTCAGGTCGATGTAGCGTAACCAAGAATCTGAATAAACAGAGATCTTGGTTAGCGTTCTTCCTGTCATCATCATCACCATGGGTGGGTGTGTCTGGGTTCTTTTTTCTGTGTAACTTATTCTAATGGAAACTGGACTTGTTGCGTGCCTTTTCTGAGTCAATGTATGGCTACATTAAGTTATCATAATCATTGGGAAGGGAATTAACTTTCTTTTCCGTCGATACGGTAATAAAATCTTTAGGACCAAAGTTGCAAGGGTTGCTGCCCATTGAAATGTTACATGTGTAATATTTTTTGTTGTTTTAAGAAAACGAAGAGTTGATAACATTCACTGACAAAGGTTGCTCACCAACCTTTATGATAAGTGTATATGTGTGTTCTGAGAAAAGCTACTTAGCAATCTTTATGGTAAATGAATGTTTGTTATTGTGAAATACTATGCACAGCACTCAAAAGTTGACATCATAAGCTTCGGAACGATTAATGAAATATTGGGGTTCTGTACCTGTGTGTGTGTGTGTGTGTGTGTGCGTGCGTGTGTGTGTGTGTGTGTGTGTGTGTGTGTGTGTGTGTGTGTGTGTGTGTATGTGTGTGTGTGTGTGTGTGTGTGTGTGTGTGTATGACAGACAGACCGGCAAAGACAGACACAGAAAGACACAAAGAGAGAGAGAGATTGCGAGTAAATGTGTGTGTGTGCTTATGCGTGCATGTGTGTGTGTGCGTGAATATGTAAGTGTGCGCGTAAGAGTATGTATGAATGTGTGTTTGCGAGTAAATGAGTGTGTGTGCGTATGCGTGTGTGAGAGAGACAGAGAGAGACTAAGAGAAAGACGGACAGAGACAGAGATACAGAAAGACACAGACAGAGAGAGGGGGAGGGAGGGAGGGATGGTGAAACAGACAGACAGAGACAGAAACAGACAGAAAGAGAGAGAATGAGAGTGACAATACTGCTTTCATTTTCTGTTCCATATTTTCAGTTTTGTCTAGGAGGATAAATCTGTTCTCCGGTAAGTCCCGAATGTCAGCTCCAAATGTTAGCTCCGCCTTCCCATTTAGGCTACATCCCTGTAGAGCAACATCTGCAGCTGTCACATTTCCTTTAGTGTCTGGTTTACTCTGGTCAGGTTTTCGTTTATGCTTCTTTCCAAGTTAGCCTTGTACATCAGGAAACTATACACGACCTGTGTTGGTCTCAAATCCACCATCTGAATCAGATACTTGTCGTTGTCATCAGTCCTGGATAGCAGAGCTGTCTAAACTCAAAATCTGATGTCTCGAGTTCAATCCTAGTCCGCAACATCAGAAACTGGCCTGTTCTCCGCCGATATTAATGTTTCCATCATTCTGGTTGTGTCAGCTTAGTGTTTCATAGATCACTGCCAGCCCACTCGCCCCCCCCCCCCACCCCCCCACGCCCCCTACCATTTGAAGACCTAGCCAGCGCATAGACTTTTTAGCTGACTCAAGGTATCTGCAAGATAACTGCTGTCAGAGCGCATGCTGGGTGGAGCACATGTGGAGTTGTCCGAGCTCGATGGCTTTACTCTTGAACAAACCCCAGACTCCGATTTTCTGAGTTCTTTTCAATGTCCAGGCACGTTACCAACAGGTTGTCATTGTACTGCGAGTGCGGCGCACACACCCTGCATGTTGTTCAGTGCCTGTCTCAGTCTGAATTTCAATCGTTGTCGTTCATTATGTATGTCTTGACCGTGTCTGTTCCAGGTTTAGAATCTAGATCTTTGCCGGTACTGGTCCCAAGTTCTTGAACGATGAGGTGTGACTGTTGTTGGAGTGATGCTTAAGTTTTTTTGCCTTGGAATCTGAACTCCTTGTGATGAAGCCAAATGTGTTAATTTTACGATAAGCGTGTTTCTAAATTCAAGCCAAAGAGAAGAGAGAGAGAGAGGAGAGATACAGAGAGAGAGAGACAGAGAAGAGAGAGAGACAGACAGACAGACAGGCAGGCAGATAGAGACAGAGAGAGGGAGGAAGGAAGAGACAGAAGGGGAGAGAAGACAGACAGACAGACAGACAGGGTGGAGGCCACAGAAAAAGATAGAAAGACAAGAAGGCAGGCAGACAGACAAGGAGGCATGTCAAAATGATGATTGAAAACAAAATCCAGTATGCTTGAACCACTGTAAGG
>CM060311.1:21131536-21151536 GCA_030674185.1 Monoplex corrugatus
CAGCCCCATGATATTGGATGGAGATGACAATTGGTAGGAGGAAACACAAACTTTACCTGCCATAGATAGATAGATGGATAGGTAGATACGCAGATAGGAAGACAGACAGATAGATAGATAGACAGAAAGACAGACAAGACAGACAGGACAGATAGACAGAGAGATAGAGATATGTATAAACAGAGATACATAGAGGGACAGGTAGATTAAGAGAAAAGGACAGGAGTATCTTAAAAACAACGAGCAATAACAAAAATAATGAATGTTTGCCTTATCTTGACACAATGAACAGTAAATAATGAATGTTTGCCTTATCTTGACACAATGAACAGTACCAAAAGTCATAAACATTCGTCTGACGATTTGATTCCTGTGCTGATAGAATAGTGAAAATGATAATCTAAGTAAAAACTGACTGATTTATTCAGTTGAAAATGCTGTTGTGTACTAACTTATGCACTGAGGAAACACTTGCTCTAAGTCATACACCTCTCGGCACCCCTGTCCCTCTGGGCATCTCTGAAAAAAAAAATCGGACATTTTCAGAAAAAAACACTGTAGTGGACTTGCACAGCAATCTGATGTATGCATGTATTCGATACACAATATGCTTGTAAGCGTTAAATATGTATTAATCCAATGTTTGTAAGAATTAAATATACATACTGATATGTATTTGTGTGCGTATATGCTTGGACATTTTTTTTCACAACAGTGTTTTTCAGAGTTAAATGCAGGCCGGTCTTCCAAGTTAAAACATGTCACGTCACCATTGAAGGGACACTCCCAGTTTTTTGCTTATGTGTACATTTTTGTTAACTAGTAACAACAGGTTTTTCTAAAGAATTTTGCCAGGAACAACTCTTTTGTTATCATGGGATCTGTAACATTTGCTGCACATGGGATCTCGATATATCATCTTATCGGAAAGACTAGAACCAAAACCCACCGTTAAAGGTTTAGAGAAAGTGAGAAGTGGGCGTCAGAGAAAAATCCCTGTTAAACCAGGAATTGAACTGAGGTATCTCGCATCCCAGTCCAGTGGTTTATCCAGTGGGCCACATAATCCACTCGTAAGTGTGTGTAAGTACGAACATGTGATCGTGCATGAACATACGGGTCTCCAATAAGGCAGCGATTAACTACCATTTAAGAATATTTTCCCCCATTCTCTACCCCACCTTAAAGGCCACGGAATCTGGGATAGTTTTTATATTGGAATAATTAATAATAATTAATAATTAATTACAATATTTTTTTTTACAATATTTATATAGCGCAAAATCTTGATACACCTCCCCCCTGTCCACCATCATCAACTCCCACTCTATATTGGAATGATGATAATGACGTTGGGGATGATAATAATGATGTTATACAGTTCCATCTAAGATTGGAATTGCGTGACAGGGCTGTGCTCTACGCTTGATATACATATTTAATGCGTATTTAATACAAAAGACAAGACAGGCGCAAATTTTAGTCCAACTGGCCTTTGTCAAGCTTGTATTAAGTACGTGCTCATTCTTTTTTCATGTTTTCTCTGGTTCTTGTACAGTGTATGTTAAGCTAGTATCACGTTTAGTGATCGCGCAGAGTCCCAAGTGATCATGCAGAGTCCCAACTAACCACACAGAGTCCCAAGCCTTTGCAAAGAATGTACTTGTTCTTTTGATTTGTAACGTAGTTTATAATGCCTAAAGCGTTCTTTCAGTAAAACAAACCAGTAATCACACAGACACTCAAAACTGAAACAATTTGAAATACTCCTCTCTCTCTCTCTCTCACTGTCTGTTTGTCTGTCTGTCAGTCTGTCTGTCCGTCTTTTTCTCACATATGTATGCATAGAACGTAGATACATATACACACATTATATATATATATATAACATGCATACATGCACACACACTACAAACACAACACACACATACCACACAAATACTAACACACACACACACATACACACACACACACACACACACACACACACACACACACACACACACACACACACACACACACACACACACATACCACACAAACCCGCACACACATTCACCACGCGCATGCACATCAAACATTCGAATAACAGGACACAGAAGGCAGACAAAACAATCGGAATGAAAGACAGGCTACGTTACCACACTGTCGCAAGTCCTGATAGGGACAGGGTCTGTGCAGTTGGTACCACCACACAAAGTAGGACAGCACTTCTGGCAACTTCTGCAGCCCTTATCCGAGGTACAATTTGCTTCACATACTTCTGCCGTGTCCGTTCCTGCTGTAGGGCATTGCCCTTCGTTTTGGCCTGAAACCCAGGCATTCCTCGTTAGCAATCTTTGTCCTTTTTTATCAAAAACCTTTCGCCTTACGTTGCGGGTGCATAGTCACCCCCACACTTTCATTTAAATGATCAGACTTCTTTATTTCGATTTCATTTCCACTAAATTCTTTTTAGCTTTTCAGTAAAAGAATCAGCCACCTGCTCCCCCAAAATTGTGGAATTTCAATTGCAAAAAATCTTCAGTTTCAGTTTCAGTGTTCTTTCTCAAGATGACGTCTTCGCACTCGGAAAGAATTCCATATACGCAGACGCCGCAGGTGACATGTGATGAGAAAATTCAAATGATCATGGCACAAGCCTTAAGTCTGCACACACACCCACGAGCTGGCCAGGTCCTGAGGACCTACTTACATGTAGTGTATGGAGTTTGTACTTTATACCAGTATTTGTATCAGTCTGTCATCAGAACAATCTTCTCAACTACAAATAAACAAGTAAACGAACAATGAAGTCTGTCCAATTTTAAGAAACTTAACACCTCAAACAATACTGTTAATAATCTTAGCCTGACTTCTTTTACCTCTCTCTCTCGCTCCTGCGCCCTACCGTCCATACTGTACTCGTGTGACTGGTTATGTGAAATAATCCTATCTGTGTACGTTTCATTGATTTGTTTGCAAGCATTGCATTAGTATGAGAGCTACGTGCGTTTGCCAGCCAGGTGTATGTGTTTGTGTCTATCTCTTTGTGTATGTGCTTGTGTGTATGATTTGTGTGTGTGTGTGTGTGTGTGTGTGTGCGTGCGTGCGTGCGTGGTGTGTGTGTGTGTGTGTGTGTGTGTGTGTGTGTGTGTGTGGGCGCGCGCGCGCGTGCATTTGTGCGTGTGCGTACGCTGACGTGCATAATCATATGGAAGAGTGTTCTTGTATCGTACGCCTACAGTATTGCTGTTTTCCGCCTTTTCGTTCTTTGTCGTATCATGCTTATATCATCGATTTCTTACTGAGTTCTTTTTTGTTGTTGTTGTTGTTTTTATTGTTGTTGTTGCTGTTGTTGTTTGTTTGTGTGTTTGTTTGTTTGTTTTTGTGTTGTTGTTTTTTCCTAACATTTTTCTGTAAAGTGCAAAGCGCTCATGACCTTCCTTCCTGGAATGTTGTTCAGTATAAATCTTCATTGTTATTTTCAGTTACTCAGCATTCACGTAACATTACTGAAATGGACCATAACTTTTGAGTTATAAGCTTCAACCGTGTTTGTGCTTCATACAAGATTCCTTCGTTTGTAATGAATATGATATTCATGGCATACCAGACTGTCTGCATTATGAGTTTGTATGCGTGTATAAAATGTTGTTATGAGTTTGTATGCGTGTATAAAATGTTGTTGTTGCTACGGCTTCTGCATCGTTTGATAAAGCTGAGGACTGTAGAATTGATCACTTCTGTTTAGGCTGTGAACCATAGCATGACAACCAACCTGAGCACTGCCCAAGGAAAGTGCTTTCTACTCTGGTATTTCATGTATTGCAGACATTGTCTTCCATCCAAGCAAGTGTTTCGACCCTAAATGGTGGCAGCAGAAGGACATCAGGAGTCATGACCCGGATCGACCCGGCCCCCTTAGAGCGTAAGGCATTTAGGGCCAAAACATCTGCACGAGGGATAGGGGAGGAGGTCTCATCTGAGGACCTTCTACTGCCCAGCTCTTCACAGAGTTTCTTGCTACCGAGTACATAGTTTGCCCACCGTTGTCTTTGGTCGACATTTTGCGGTTTGTCAGATGACATGGGTGAGATTCTTTGGCAATGGGAATGGAATCTGATCGAGCAGGATTCCTCGCATTCAGACAGTACTATATGTGTTCAACCCAAATGTGCAAGTTAAGTATCTGGTAGATTCCTAGAGTCCTTGAACACAAAACCCTATACGCTGGTGACGGATAAAATGAAGGGTGAAGAATTACAAAAAACTGAAACCGCTAAAATAATGGGCATATACCGGTCGGCAGAGACCAGGCCAGTTTTGAATGCTGCTGATGAGTACTAAAGATTAAAGATCAACTATCAGATAATGAGTCAACAGTACTACTAGCTGACCCAGCCAGTCCAGGTGAATATAGCTTGTCTATTATACTAACAGAAATGTCTCACCTTTAGGAACACAGGTAGGCAGAGGGTTACAAGGTGATGTGATACACACCACATCTTGCAGTATACACTCCTCTCCCCGCGTACAATTCTGTCATCAAACATTTCATTTACAATTTCAAGGACCTCTCTCTCTCTCTCTCTCTCTCTCTCCTCTCTCTCTCTCTCTCTCTCTCTCTCTCTCTCTTTCTCCCTCTCCCTCTCTCTTTCTCTGGGAAATCAGAGTGTTGCTTGTATAAAGTCTTTCATAAACGTTCAAACGAAGATTAGTTGATTGCAGATGGCAAAACTGGGTTTATCATATCAACACTATCAATGTTTTTGCACAGTATATAAAGTTTAAACGATCTCATCAGGCTGAAACATACCTGTTGGATTTTAACAGATTTATCAACTACGCATCCACTAGATTTAAATTTGGTATGTCCGAGTTATCAGTGCATAGACTAGGATATAAAAGACGTGATATAGAGGTAGCGAAATGGCCATTATGTAAAAGTGTTACTGATAATGAAAATCACTTTATTCTACATGTATGTTGTCCTGCCCTTAAAGGTCTGAGATACCAGTCAATTCAGCCAAAATACTACCATAATCCAAATGATTTCAGATTTATAATGCGCATGGCTTAAAAAGTTAGAGTACAATTAGAAATCTGGCAGCATAAGTCCGTGAAGCTCTTTAGAGAAGAGAGTTTGCCTTATCCCAAAGTGAAAATCTGCTGATGTGAGGAGAGAGTTTGCCTTATCCTCTCTCTCTCTCTCTCTCTCTCGTTTCTCCTCTCTCTCTCTCTCTCTCTCTCTCTCGCGATCTCTCTCTCTCTCTCTCTCTCTCTCTCTCTCTCTCTCGCTCCCCACGCACAGTTTTCTTTGCATCACCATCTCTCATTCATCCTCTGTCTTCTCTTTGTCTATCTCACGGCCACAGTATGAACACAAACAGACACGTGAACATGAAGATACATTCATACTCGCATCAACCCCGCCTTCATTCCCCTTTCCCCTCGAGAGAAAGACAGATATCGAGCCGCACACCTGCCACAAAATTACACAGCCTTAGCTCCCAGCTGGAAGCGTTTTGCAACTTCACTTCAAGTACTCTCTCTCTCTCTCTCTCTCTCTCTCTCTCTCTCTCTCTCCTCTCCTCTCTCTCTCTCTCTCTCTCTCTCTCTCTCTATCACGCACACACACACACAGATTAAACGAAACACAAAGGTCACATCATCAGAACGGCTGAAGTGATGATCTGACTTTGCTTTTAGAGACAGGTAAATTACTTTATCTTTGGAGAAAGTAGACTTTTGCATAATACAAAATTCCCAAATTGTTGAAACAATTTTTTTTCTTTAAAGATCGTCGCATTTGGGCAGTTTTATTTGTACTTATTTTCACCTTCATTTTTTTGGGTCCCATTTCTACGTCTGAGAAACTGGGACAGTTCTTACAATATTATCATGATAATGACGATGAGAATTATCATCATAATACTGTGGAATTCCATCTAGGACTCAAGACTGCGTGATAGGACTGTACTCTATGCTTACTATAATAGTATATCCTGGTTTCAACTAGGCCTGACAGATACAGACAGTTGTGGTGTTGGTCAGAAATTTTGAGCAACTCCCTCAGTGACGCATCCTGATGTGGATGGGACTTTCCATGTGGTCCCAAGTCTTCCCAATGAACCCTAAAATTCCCACAATGACTTTGACAGGACTGATTGGGATTCGAACCCACATTCTTCAGGTCGGAAATCTGTTTCGCTAACCATGGGGCATGGCGACTGGTTGAAACAACATTTCAAATAAGGCTTGCATTTTAACCGTTTTGGCCATTGTGATCCAAATACTTGACTATGACCATTCAAACTAATACATTAGCCAATCGAAAAGACTTTTGCTCCCAAACAGTCTGTGCTTAAAAGAATGTAGCTTAGAAAATAATACTGACAGACTTGGGCTTCAAAAGACAAACCAACCCGCCATCAATGTGAATAGATCTCTATATAAAACATACCGCACTGGCACAGTTCAGCTTTGGCACAGGGTCGGTGCAGATGGTGCCGCCACAGTTTGTCTTACAACACTTTTGTTTTCCCTCACAGTCCCCGTCTTCTTCACACGTGAAGGCACAGATTCCCGGACCCACTGGTTTGGGGCATTGGCCTGGTCTTACTGCCAGTCATCAAAATAACATAACAATAATCATGATGACTACTTACACAGCGCCTCATCTCATAAGAGTCCTAAACGCTTCACAAAAGTAAGAGTGCCAGAGGCAGACACACATCAGGTAAATATACGTCAATCCCTACCACTATGGTGAGAGACGAACTATAAAACGTGTACTGTTAAAAAAGTGATGAAGATGAATTAGAATACAATATCATATTGCACGTTCAATCAGTCAACCTACGACAACGGCAACAAAGGAAACTCTTGAAAAGTACAAAAACAATGCACCCCACCCTCTCTCTCTCTCTCTCTCTCACACACACACACACACACAGACACACACACACACACACACACACACAGACACACACACACAACACACACACACACACACACACACACACACACACACACACACACACACAATGTATCACTGTTTGTTTTACTGCAGAAAGCTTCGTTATTTTTTGACAAAGATGTTTACACAAGGAAACTATCTTGAAAAGCATTTTAAAGAAGTAATATCAGATCAAGTTCTGTTAGTTAAAATTTCAGAATCATTGGTTCACAGTCCTGTTAATGCGATATTTTAAGGTTGTTATTTTAATTAGTTATTTTATTTTGTTTTGTTTAGTTTTTTATGACGATTTTTCTTTTACATTTGATGTTAGCGTTGGTCTAGTTTCATTTCTCTGTTCATCCATATCCTTTTTCATAAGACCTTGCCGCTTCCTTTTACTTTTTTCCCCCCGTCTCTTACTCTGTATGAATATACGCATAAATATACACATCCACACGTAAACTCGTTTAACACATACACACACACGCATATACGCGCGCGCGCATACACACACATATTCACGTACGCGCGCGCACACACACACACACACACACACAACAGATTACAGGTGAAAAAACAACATATAATATACCCTTTTTACATATATAATGCAGACTGAATTCTGACTTTATTATTGTGTAATTTACCTTCAAAAGGTTACATATGAGAGGCCACGCTGTTTCAGCTAGATTTCATTAATTTTTGGTAATTGCCTTGGGACCTTCGTCATGTACAGTCTCTCTTGGGTATGTGGTCAGGTTAACTAAATGTTGGATCTTTCATCAAATGGTGCTGGGTCTTTCGTCAGCTGGTGCTGGGTCTCTCATCAAGTGGAATGTTAGGTCTTCCATCAGGTGGTATGTTGGGTCTTCCATCAAGTGGAATGTTGGGTCTTCCATCAAGTGGAATGATGGGTCTTCCATCCAATGGAATGTCGGGTCTTCCATCAAGTGAAATGTTAGGTCTTCCATCAAGTGGAATGATGGGAATTACGGGTCTTTCATCAAGTGGAATGCGGGGTCTTTCATCAAGTGGAATATTGGATCTTCCATCAAGTGGAATACTGGGTATTCCATAGAGTGGAATAATGTGTGTTCCATCAAGTGGAATGTTAGGTCTTCCATCCAATGGAATGTCGGGTCTTCCATCAAGTGGAATGTTGGGTCTTCCATCATGTGGAATCTCGGGTCTTCAAGCGGAATATTGGGTCTTTCATCAAGTGGAATGTTGGGTCTTCCATCATGTGGAATATCGGGTCTTCAAGCGGAATATTGGGTCTTTCATCAAGTGGAATACAGGGTCTTTCACCAAGTGGAATGATGGGTCTTCCATCAAGTGGAATATTGGGTCTTCCATCCAATGGAATGTGGGGGTCTTTCATCAAGTGGAATGTGGGGTCTTTCATAAAGTGGAATATCGGATCTTCCATCCAATGGAATGTGGGGTCTTCCATCAAGTGGAATGTTGGGTCTTCCACCAAGTGGAATGTTGAGTCTTCCATCAAGTGGAATGTTGGGTCTTCCATTCTATGGAATGTCGGGACTTCTGTCAAGTGGAATGTTGGGTCTTCCATCAAATGGGATATCGGGTCTTCAAGTGGAATATTGGGTCTTTCATCAGCTGGTGCCGGGTCTTCCATCAAGTGGAATGTTGGGCCTTCCATCAAGTGGAATCTTTGTTCTTTCATCAAGTGGAATGTTGGGTCTTTCATCAAGTGGAATATTGGGTCTTTCATCACGTGGAATATTAGGTCTTTCATCACGTGGAATATTGGGTCTTTCATCAAGTGGAATATTGGGTCTTCCATCACGTGGAACATTGGGTCTTTTATCAAGTGGAATGTTGGGTCTTTCATCAAGTGGAATATTGGGTCTTTCATCACGTGGAACATTGGGTCTTTTATCAAGTAGAATGTTGGGTCTTTCATCAAGTGTAATGTTGGGTCTTTCATCAAGTGGAACGTTGGGTCTTTCATCAAGTAGAATGTTGGGTCTTTTATCAGGTGGAAAGTTGGCCATTTCATCTGGTACATTTTTGGGTCTTTCATCAGGTAAATTGTTGAATCTTTCATCAAGTGGAATGTTAAATCTGTTATCAGGTGAAATATTGGGTCTTTCATCAGATGGAATTTGTTTCTATCTTACAGACAACTTCGCTTGAAGAAGGTCCCAGATGGACGCCAACAGCTGGAGGGATCTACCTACCTGAGTCATCAATATCTGCACAGGTAAGTTTTTCTTTAAAAAAACCGCACGTTTTTAATCTCTTTTTAAAGATCGCTTTAATATCATGCATTGTTTACATCTGGCAGTATTTTAATCATGTCCCCCCCCCCCCCTCTTTTTTTGTTTTTTGTTTTGTTTTTAACTGAATGCGATATATCATCATGTTTGCATTTTTTGCTTTGTCACGCTCTGTTACACACGATTTCAGTTGTAAACTACTGTATCTGAAGAATGCTGGTCAGTCAGTCCCTGATTAGTTTTAATTGTTAGAAGTTGTGTTTCGTGATACATCATATTAAAATGTTGTACATCATCGTCTTGCTTTTCACATGATTTTAAGGAATCTTTCAGGAATGATACATCTGTCTTTTTTTCAAATCTTTATTGTATACTTCTTACATGCTACTTTCTAGCAAAAACTCCTCGGCTCTTTTGATAAAGTCATGGAGTGAAGATCTCATGCTTTGACTTCACTCCCAGCCTGCATCAAAAAAACAACATGACCTGTTTGCTGTCCATCTTAACACTCTAATCATTCAGGTGTGGTCAGTTTAGTTTACATACTCTGTCCCACTCCTCCACCCCATACCAAGATGAAATTTTCAAATGTCTTACACATTTCATTGTTTTCTGTTTTGTTGTGGTTTAGGCAGCAGCGACTAACGCTACAGGTATGCTGTTGATGTTCATTGATGAAATATGTCAACGGACTTAAGACTCTCAGTTCATGCCACTCACAATTTCAGCAAATTCGAGAGAAGAATTCCCATTTTTCCTTTCAGTGAACAGTGTTTTAAAGTGATATTCGTCATGTAAATGAAGAATGGTACTGTTCAGTACTGTTAACTGGTGGTGAACACTTCTTCACAATTCATCTTTTTTGAAGCATGTTTCAGGTTAGTAGAACCTTATACAGTACGTCAAAGGGGATGACTACGAAGTCCCTTTAGGCTAAGTTGTTAAGAGTTATAGGGAATGCCGTAACTGGCCACTAGGTGGCACTGACTGCTTTGTGACCCTAGTATGGGTGAAGCAAGTCCTGCCTTCAGTCAGTATGTCATCTTTGGCAAGCTAATTAAGGTTTTGCTTTGTGCTATCTTTGGCAAGCTAATTAAGGTTTTGCTTTGTGTCATCTTTGGCAAGCTAATTAAGGTCAGTCATCTTTGGCAAGCTAATTAAGGAGGCTAGTCATCTTTGGCAAGCTAATAAAGGAGGCTAGTCATCTTTGGCAAGCTAATTAAGGAGGTTTTGCTTTGTGTCATCTTTGGCAAGCTAATTAAAGTTTTGCTTTGTGTCATCTTTGGCAAGCTAATTAAGGTCAGTCATCTTTGGCAAGCTAATTAAGGAGGCTAGTCATCTTTGGCAAGCTAATAAAGGAGGCTAGTCACCTTTGGCAAGCTAATTAAAGAGGTTTTGCTCTGTGTCCACTGAGCGAGGAGGAACATTGTTCATTTTGCTTTTCCTATGTGAGACAAGGAGACAAGTCAGTTGTTTTCTTAAACGTCAACCCTACCCTAGAAAACCTCGTGTGGCTGCAAAGGCAACGTGAACAGAAATGAAGTTTTTGTGCTTGCATTGAGGAGAACTAAAAAAAGCGACGTCTCCCTGTCTTTGTACTTTGCAATCCGGGTCAGAAAACGCATTCTAATTGTTGCTATGACTGGAACTGTTAAATCATTGTGTGGAGGCCTGATTAAACACTGCTGGTAAGCAGAAACTTTTGACAATGGAAAACCTGAACTATAACAGGTTATCTAACTTTGACAAAAAGAAGAGGAATAGTGACTAGCTACAGTGTGGCTGTGTGTGGACTGTGAATGCTTATGGAAATTTCTCAGTTAACAATGACTGTTCTGATAGATTTTCAATTAACAAACCATAGTTATGGTGCTGTCTACATCAAGTTGTGTTAACTGCATAAACAAAAAGTAACCTATAATTGATGTTTCTGTGTATGCTTGTGTTGTACGTATGCCTTTAGTGGTGGCTATTATACTATGTGCGTCAAGTTGAACTAACTGATTAAAGCAAGAATGGCCGCCTTGGATTATTACGTGTATGCTTATCTTGTGTTTATCGTTACCAGCCAATAGTAGTCATAATGCTGGTTACCATGTTCTGAATAGGAAATGATTTTCCTACTTCTTTTCCAGTGCTGGGAAGTGGGCTTGATATAGTTCCAAGCCATGATCCAATGTGATAACAATACATCAGATAGTGGTGTCTGGTATCATTACTTAGGGAGCTTAAGGGTACTCTTTGTGGTTTCAGCTTTTGATTGATGGTGTGTGCACAATTTAGGCCTACTTCAGATTCAGTGACCAACTGGGCTACGAGACAGGATTGCGCCACCTTCTCGTACGTTTACCCTACACACCAGAGTGTCCGTTGGGCAGCTTGCAGTTCATACTTTGTATGTGTGTGTATCGCTGTTTGCGTGTGGGTGTCTGTCTTTATGTTTATACCTGTGTGTCTGTGTGTCTGTGTATGCATGTGCCTTCGTATTGAGGGGTGTTTTCTTGCCCTGTTCTGTTACATCATCGATTTGTTATTGATTTGTGTTTTATGTATGAATTTTTTCTATGAAATGTAAAGCGCTAAGAACTTTAGTTCCTGGACATTGCAACAGTAGTAGTGGTAGTAATAGCAGAAGTCGTAGTTAGTATATTAGTGGTGGTGGTGGTAGTAGTACATTGTAGTTGTGGTATCATTATTATCACCACTAGAAGTAATAGTAGAAGCAGTATCATTATTGTTGTTGTTATTGCTCTCACTATGACTGCTGTTATTATCATCATCACCATCAACATCATCAAATGTTCTGTCCTTGTGTCGTTTTGAACGAGATCATTAAATTTTGCTGAAGTAATGGCCAAGACTCAGTTTCTTGTATGCGTAAGATACCAAAATGATCCGCTAATTTCTGACAAACAATTTCCTCTTCCTCGCACAAAATCTGTTTGTATTAAGGCTTTCATCCTGGATCGCTCAACTCTGGCGATTGGTTTCCTATCCTTCTTGTCTTGGTCACCACCTTTTTGTGCGTTTAGAGTGTTCTGTGTCCCTTTGTTTCGATCAATCATTAAAGGCCTATGCTTCAGTGTTAACATATTTACAAGCATTTTTCTCTTTGTGTGTATGTATCATTATTAAGGCATTTATTATTCGATGTGACAGAAGTGTAAATGAAATGCAAAATTATCACACATTCAAAACTTTTAATGTGCTTTTCAAAGAAATGATGAAATCGGAGGAAATTTCCACTTTTAGTAAGTGTCATTATCCATTAAATATATTATTTTCTTCAGAACTACATTCAACGAGCAAACAGAATCAGATAAACAGGGTGTACTTGCACACATTGGATCTTGCTATCATAATTATTTCGTATATACAATGGAATAGACTAAAAATCTTGTTACAACGAACGTCCTCAAAACTGATGTTCAATATTTACGGTAAAATCAACTAAAATTCTGGGTACAATGAATGTATCATATTTCGTTGGCAAAAACTGCAATTGGAATTTGAATTTGACAGGGAGATTCACGCACTCGCACAGTTCCTTTTGTGCTCCAGCCAAAAGTATCTGCAATATTCTGTACATTTCTTGACTCTGTGTAATCTCCTAATTTTCTGTCTGTGTGTGTGTGTGTGTGTGTGTGTGTGTGTGTGTGTGTGTGTGTGTGTGTGTGTGTGTGCATGTGCGCGTGCGTGTGTGCGTGTGTGTGTGTGTCTGTGTGTGTATGTGTCTGTGTGTGTATGTGTCTACATCTCTGTGTGTGTGTCTGCGTGTGTGTGTGTGTCTGCGTTTGTGTGTGTGTGTGTGTGTGTGTGGTGTGTGTGTGTGTGTGTGTGTGTGTGTGCATGTGCGTGTGTGTGTGTGTGTCTCTGTGTGTGTATGTGTCTATATCTGTGTGTGTGTGTGTGTCTGCGTGTGTGTGTGTCTGCGTTTGTGTGTGTGTTAGTGTGTGTGCGTGCACGCGGACGAATTTCAGCTTGCACCTGCAAATAACCTCGTAATATCAGCAAGAAACAACGCTACAAACATGCAAACAAAAAGGGGGTATCTTACAAAAGAAGAACCAACTCATTAACGGATTAATTACTAAAGCTCATGCAACGCAAAGAAGTAAAGCCAAACAAACCAAATAAAATTCCAAACCTCTCTCTCTCTCTCTCTCTCTCAAGCGCACGCGCGCGCGCGCACGCACACACACACACACACACACACACACACACACACACACACACACACACACACACACACACACACACACACACACACACAAAAGAAACGCAAACGCAACTGAAAAACAAACTCAAAGAAGCACCGAATATCTGAAACCAATGGGTTTTTTTTTTATTATCCAAGACATTATTGTTGGCAAAGCGAAATTACTCATGAACCTCCCGTTGTACTCAGGGGCTACAGGGCAGCATGCTGTGGTGACCATGCTTACGTACGAGTCGGCTCGCAGCGAGGGGTGGGAGGGCAAGGAACTGTGACGCAGTTTATTACCACTGAGTTGCACTTATCGCCTCGACGGCACTTCTACAAACACACACACACACACACACACACACACACACACACACACACACACACACACGCATAAATACACACACATATGCATAAATACACACACACATACATATATACATACATATATACATGCATATACATACATACATACATACATACATATATACAGGCTTATACACACACACAAACATACACACTACACACACAACATACAACACACAAAATGTTTAGTAGATCTTTTAACCCCAGCTGGGACAGAAGGTAACAGCAAATACACAAAAACCAACAGAATGAACATACAGTATTAATTAAGCACAAAGAATGTATGACAGTCCAACATAAGAAAAAAAAACGTTTGAAATCGTTTTACGAGAGGATACTCAAACGTTCAGAATCTACACAAAACAGTACAATTTGAGAAAACTTGATAAATTTTGCTAGTTTCAATTGATCGTTTTCCCTTCCCGAAATGAAGTTACACAATGAGAACACTGAATTGAATTGACTAGATGTTTTTATGTAATTAACTTCAGTGCCCCTCATGGAATTTAGTACATTCGAAAATATGTGAAACTCATAGCTTAATTAAGGCATTGTTATCTCACACAATGTGTATATTCTATTTCTCCTTAGCGTATACCTAATTATCTCAAGTTTGTGACAGCTGCATCCAAAACTTACTTAAAGAAAAAATACTTCTATTTTAGGTAACTGTGTAATTCTTTCGCTATTCCAAATTTTTTTTGTTGAGATTTCGATATACCATGCACTTACTATTGTTTTCCAGAGTGTCCTTCAAGTCTGAAGTAAGTAACATTTTACAGATTCTATAATATATGTTCCCAAAACTCCCTAGCAAAATCAAAACCCGTGTCGATCAAAATTTTCATGTCGTCTGAACAGTATCTGTTTTTGATATATGAATCATAGAAAAGTTTGTACAATTTAACGGGGGTTTTCTCTGTGTTGTCATCTGGCATATGGAAACTCTAAAAATGCATCATTTTAGAATGAACCAATACTGAAATCGGGCATAACCCTGTTTCACTATACATGTACACCATCTCAGTTATAATGCTTCTTGGTAATTTCATCAAATACTTCAAAAATGTAATCTGCTATTTCTCAAGTGAGTTCAAGTTCTTACGACCCCATAACTTGCACTCTTACTGTAATATAGGTATACATTAGTATCATGCAACTTAAGAACAACGTTTACTGGCAAATCCTGATTTCTGGCTGCCTGCAATAGAGAAAACAGCTTTCTAGCTTGAAAAGGCGCAGATGGTTTTTTTTTTCTTTCTTTTCTTTATATTTACCATGTCCAGCAAAATTCTATCCCTCAATATTTGAAAGTGCTTATAATTCAAATTTATCGGTCCATGATAAAGATATCACATGGGCTATTTCGTCCATAAAAGATATCACCTTGGTTTTCTTTTCATTAACCTCAAATTTCGAAAGAATACCGTAATCACATAGAGTCAGAAATGTTTGTAACCCTCTCTCTCTTCGAGTCTGATACTAAAATTCGAGTCTGAGTCAGAGATTTTTCTATCCCTTTCTCTCTTTGAGTCCGATAATAGAATTCGAATCTATAATAAAATTCGAGTCTGATAACAAAAGTGTATCATCAGCAGACTGCGATACCAGTAACTGAATGCAAAGAATCAAATCTACATTAGGGACACAAAAGTCAATATTACAAGATAAACAATGGTTGTCCAGCAAACATTGCTCCAGATTATTCACATACAGAGGAAATAGAAAAGGGGGAAATTTGTAGCCCTGACTAATTCCTTTGCATCTGCCAAAGAAGCTTTTTTCTGAACAATTCACCAACACACAAGATTTAGTTTGATTATACATATTAACAGCAAACATTTTTTTGAAGCCTTGTCGATTTGTCATCGACATCTTGCGTAAGGAGTTTAAACTCTAAGCCTCGTCTACAGATGGAATCGAAAGCACGTGTACACGGACACACACACGCACGCGCGCGCGCACGCACACACACACACATACACGCACATGCTCGCACATGAACCATTTAGACAGGCACAAATGCACACACGGACAAGCACATACATACGTCGTATATATATATACAGTGGAGTGTGTGGACTAGTGGTTAAAGCCCTACCGTGGACAGGAATCATTCTTTCCTTCTCCGCTCCTAAGTGGTCTACACGCTAGTCTTTCGCATGAGACGAGAAACCGAGGTCCCGAGTGCAACACACACCCAGCGTGTATTACAGACCCACCGAAACACACGGGTTGTGTCAAACACATGATACTCCAGAAATATTGCAGTAATTTTGAACAACCATTTCTAAATTACGGCGGAAAACTATCAGCGAACCCTTATCTATTTATATGGGTTTTCTTTGGTCGTTTATTCATTAATCGATTTCATTATTTGACATCAGATGAATTTTTTTCGGTCTCATCTTCCACAAAGCCTCAGCAGCATTTACCTGATATCCCACTACATCTACGCATCACTTTCAAAGATAAACCCAATCTCAATATCATCACCGACACTTCACTAGAACCTATCAGTTCCGGAGCCTCCACCCACCCCCATCCATCACGGCAACCTGTCAGATCCTTTTGATGGTATTCCATAGTGCCCAATATGACTCAGCGTCTGCATAACTACCTGCTACCTTTCCTGCTAATACCATCTGCTAAGTCACAGAGCCAAAATTGAGCATGTGTCTCCCAGTGTTGGGACTGCTGATGAAAGATAAAATATTCTAACAACAACATGTCTTATGCGATATTTCATGTGATTATTGTGATGAACTATATGATTACATAACCTGAAAAAACCTAAATAAACAAAAATCAAAGCAGATGAATAATAATGAAAAATACACTATCTTTCCCCTCTCATACACACACACACACACACACACACACACACACATACATACACATACACACACACTGACACACATACACAGACATTTTTATACATAAGATACAAGAACAAAAGAAAAAGAAGGCAAAAATCGTGATACGAAAATAACCAACCAGTCAAGTAAACAAACATTAAAAAATACAAGAACTTAAGTTCATTTGTTTTAAATGTTCTGGCTATGTACAATTCCAAAGGTGAACCATATTTGTCCAGATACTGAAAAAAAAACGTGACCTGTCCGAGGAATATGCTCACGAACTCTGCATTATCAGCAAGGAGATCTAACCAACTGAGCTAACGCAATTTTCCAGGATATGTGACCTAAAACTGAGTCACGGCATTCAAACTGCAAGTGTAGGCAATGTCCTTCTGTGATGACTGAAAATCGGTCACAGCTCCTTAACAATATATCTTGGACACGCACAACAAGGAATTCAAAACATATCTTGGACACGAAAACAAAGAAAACCATAGAATATAAAACTTATCTCCTTGACAACATACCTTGGACAAGAAAACAAAAGAAAAGCGTACAATATGAAACTTATCTCATTGACAACATATCTTGGGCACGAACCACAAAGAGTACAAAAACGTATACAAACCGGTGTCCCTGAAAACACATCTTGGACGCGGACATGAAAGAAAACGAAAGTACACATATACTTCATAAGCGCAGATATCAAAAAGCAATCTGAAGACAGCTTTAAAACCAGAATAACGAGAGACATAGAACACAAGAGGATATGAAAACTGACGACCACGATTTTAGTATAAGACGGTGAAAGCACTGAAGACATACTCACACACGTTACTCTGACTTACCGGAAAACAGTCTGGCTCTGAAAGAAAACAAGGCAACCATATTAAAAGCATACATTTTGAAAAACAATTTCGCATCCTATTTTCTCTACGAATAGACGAAAATCAATTGAGGCCTGGGCCTGGCTGGCGTAGAGGTGGAGCTCCCACCTTTCAATCTGACACCACTGACGTATGTGAGCCAAAGTTGCCAAACTTTGAACAGCCTCCTGTTCAGCCAGCCATGGATGGGTACCTGAGCTAGCGTTAGGGAAGGTAAAACAGTGATGGAGAAGAGTGGGATCCATTCTCAAAAAAGCAGACCCGAGGGTAAGTAACTCACTTCCCAAACGAACCTGATTAAGGTTATGGGGCAGCCTTCACCTGTACTACAAAATAGTGAAAAAAGAACAGAAGCAACAAAGAGATTTTTCTTTTCCCATAATACCATAAGTAAGTTTAAGTATAAAGCTACAGATGTGGTTTTATAGCTACTGAAATTTACACATGAAACTTTTTTGTTATAAACATATCTACTGACGGAAATAAGAAAAAAATCCATCTCTATCGTCTTTTCATGATGCTAATGACTGTACACTTTTGACCGCATTGAGAAAGTAGCTGTTGGTTGGAGATGGTGTTGGGCCAGGAAATCCGTCTGATTCTTCAAAGATTTTTGTGTGGAGGGTTGATAGCTTGGTAAGGTCGCCCTCTGTCATTCTCCACTTTTCACAGCTGTAAAATAGGGTGGAAAGGACACAGCTCTGGACCAGTCTCATCTGGTATTGTCACTGACCTGAGGAGGACCACTTTGCGTTTTGAAGGCGCTTTCAGTTTTGCTGATACGGTTCTTGATGTCCCTATCAAGCTACTCCTCATGTCTGATAACACTGCCTTGGTAGATGATATCTTCAGTGGTGGGTATGCTTATTCCATTTACAAAGTAAAGTACATGTATAATACCCTAGGCAGCCTGGTGCGGTTACAATTTTGCTCATCTGCCATGAAAAATAGGCAACGTCTTTAAATGACTGTAATTGTAGTCGACTACAGTTTTGCTCATCTGCCATAAAAACGGGCAACGTCTTTAAATGACCATAATTGTAGTTGACTACAGTTTTGCTCATCTGCCATAAAAACGGGCAACGTCTTTAAATGACCATAATTGTAGTTGACTACAGTTTTGCTCATCTGCCATAAAGATAGGCAGCGTCTTTAAATGACCATAATTGTATTGACTACAGTTTTGCTCATCTGCCATAAAAACGGGCAACGTCTTTAAATGACCATAATTGTAGTTGACTACAGTTTTGCTCATCTGCCATAAAAACGGGCAACGTCTTTAAATGACCATAATTGTAGTTGACTACAGTTTTGCTCATCTGCCATAAAATGGGCAGCGTCTTTAAACCACCGTAACAGTAGTTGATCACTGCGCAGACTTAAGATCTGGTGTCAATCTACAGACGGCCAAATAAGCTGATGCAGAGTTCTGTCTTCATAAACAGTCCAGAGGGCTGCCTCCCAATCCACTCAATACACAATGATATGTGAATCAGTCGAACGTTGACGTTTTTATATTCATTTCGTCAGTTGGGACAGCCCTTCTCTCAAAAAAATGGGTCTCACACACACACACACACACACACACACACACACACACACACCACACACAACACACAACACAGAGTCAATGTACACATAATGATGACAACACGAAGATCACCAACCTTGCTTTCGACAACAAACAGAATCAAACTTGGCTGAGGTGCAGCGGTAACCAATAGGGCACTCAATATTCCAGGCGGTAACTCCACATCGCGCAATGGTTATTTCCCCTCTGTCATACAAGAGCAATGGCGATGTTGGTCTTCCACTGACGTCAGCGCACGGGTTTACCATCACTTCAGGAGGTTTCTCTGTGAAACAGGAAGGTATCTTGTTAAGCTCTCTCTCTCTCTCTCTCTCTCCCCCCTCCCTCCCTCCCTTCTCGTGTGCGTGTTGTGTTGTTTCGCTTTGCGTTGTGTCGTGTTGTGTTGTGTGTGCCTGTTTTGTTTTGTGATATTCTTTCTGTCGGTATTTCGTCTACATCTGTGTTTGTGTGAACATTGTTCAAATCCTAAAGTGAGTGCGGTACTTTTCTTTTTCTGTATCGTTTCCGTTTTACCTGCTCACAATTTTCTTCATCTCACAAATGTGATACTTTTAAGATCAATGGTGCACAAACCATTTTGTGGGTTTATTTTTGCCGCATATCATAATAAACTGGAACCACTGAATTAATTTAAAAAACGAGCATACAAGCCAGAAAGGGTAAGAGCTTATTTTTGTACAACTCTTGTTAAGATAGTTCAATACTACATACACTAACCAACTTCACACAGAGTTTAGGCAAACCAGTGCCAGAAGTCCTAAAACGTCTTTGAATCTTACTTCGGAAGCATGCAGGAATGCACCGAGCTGTACGTTTTTAGTTCACATAAAATCTGTACTAAGCGTTTAGAAACGCTTCATAAATTCCTCAAGGGAACCAATTACAACGGAATCACACACAAGGAG
>CM060311.1:21156536-21159036 GCA_030674185.1 Monoplex corrugatus
AGAGACAGAGAGAGACAGACAGACAGACAGACAGACAGACATACAGACAGAGATAGAGAGAGAGAGAGTGTGTGTGTGTGGTGTGTGGTGTGTGTGTGTGTGTGTGTGTGTGCGCGTGTGTGTGTGTGTGTGTGTGTGTGTGTGTGTGTGTGTGTGTGTGTGTGGTGTGTGTGTGTTGTGTGTGTGTGTGTGTGTGTGTGTGTGTGTGTGTGTGTGTGTGTGTGTGTGTGTGTGTGTTTGTGTGTGTTCCAACTACATCAAAGCAATATAAAACAGGGATGGGGCTTGATAGCAAATCGAATCATACTATCACAGATTTTCTCTTTCCTTTCTGCACCTGCCCATCTCTCTCCATGTATATTTCTTTGTTTATCAATTTATCTGTTTTTGCGCGTTACTTCATTCATAGAAATTCTTGGTTTGCTACACTATCAAAATTGCTCGGCCTCTGAGATGAAACAGTGGTAGATTTTGTAGTTCTCTTCTGTGTCTGTACTACGTATAATGAAGTTTTAAACAAATAAATGTAATCATGCCTGTTTGATGTACAGATAGTGAACATCAGCATCGTGTTAAGACATGTTTTTATATTAAGGTGCTATCACGCTTATTGTGCACACAAGAACAGCAACGGGGATGGAAAATACAAACAAATGAACAATCAAGATGAATCATGACATTAGAAACAATGTAACCCTTGAAACAACGTAACCCTTACTTAACAAGAGACAGAAAACTGCGCAATCTCTGATCGACATACACTGACAGTAGTGCACTCTTTGGGCAGCTAATGTTTAAAATCACAATACATACATAGACAGACAGACAGACAGACAGATAGATAGACAGATAGATAATAGATAGATAGATAGATAGATAGATAGATAGATAGATAATAGATAACAGATAGATTAGAGATGATAGAGATAGATAGAGAAGAGAGATAGACAGAGACAGATGATGACATAGATAGAAGATAACAGATAGAAGACAGATAATGATAGATAGATAGTATAGATAGACAGATAGACAGACAGATAGATGGATAGATAGATAGATAGCTAGAGATAGATAGATAGATAGATGGTATGATAGATAAATAGCTAGATAGATAGATAGATTAGATTAGGACTAGACAGAATTTCGACCATCCACCAGAAGTGGTTATCTGCCAGGTACACATGGCACAGCCTTGGCGTAAATTTTAGCCCCCCCCCTGCCTTATTTAGATAGAACTGTGCTGTCCCTGGAAAGGGCTGCTCTGTCGCTGTTGGAGCACTAAACACCACATCTACCTCAGTTCTACAGCAGACGACTATCACCCCACAACCGCCTACGTGCAGTCGTAGCCGAAGACTTTCAGCAGCACCCTCTGCCTGTCCCTGTCACCTCTTCTCCATCGCCGCAAGGTTTTGTCATAGCCAAAGATTGAACGCCTCGCTGTTCCGGCTTGCTCGTATGTCTGACCAGCACACGACAATTTTAAAGTGGGGGAGAGGGGCGAACAATCCTCTACACATTCTCTCCCCTACTAACGCTCGTTGTCCCACTGGTGCAGTGACTGCCACGTGTAGATGGCATCAACAAATCTAGTTTTACTGCTCAGAGTATCCTTCTCGAAGCCTCTGGCTAAAAAAAAGTTTTCTTCTTGGAGACAAGGGGGCATTTTTTCCCCAAGACTGGGACACTTCATGGTTTTGAAATCCAAGTTGGCCTTCTCCTGAATAGACTGCCGCGACTGTGCTGACTAGTTCCATCTACAAATGTACAACGTAAGTATAAAAACATACAAATAAAATGCATTAATCAAAACTAAGCAAACGAAATAAAAATGGACTATAGAAATACATTTACAGATACAAAGGAAAAACGTCAAGGAAACAAAATACACAAAAGAGGTAAGGGGAGCATTGGCAGTTTATGATATAACGTAATATCCGCCTATATAGATGTCTGACACAAACTATACCCCAAAACAGCTTGTACATCAGGCTAGAGAGAGAGAGAGAGGGGGAGAGGGAGGGGGAGAGAGAGAGGAAGAAGGAAAGAGAAAAATGAGGGGAGATGACTTCAGACTTGAGAATTCAGAATTTTATTACTCAAGGATAGTAGCATTGGGTCCCACTGGACCTGTCTTACAGCTAATCCTTGCTATTCTACACGCAATAATTATGAGCGTGTTAAAGAGACAGAGAAAGAGAAAGAGAGGGAGGGACAGAGAGACAGAGTCAGAGAGAAGGGAATCGAGAGAGACAGACAAAGAGAGAGACAGTTACTCTTAAAACAACCTGTTCCTTCTTAAAGTGGAACTAAAATTGAAAAAAAAAGAAAGAAAAATGGAAAAGAAAATGAAACACAAAAACAACAAGACTCGCCGACCATGCCATCGACACAAAACCCACAACTTGTCATCGGCCACCACCACAGAACACATGAAATGAGTATCAGGGAGTTGATTCAAGATAAGGTCACTCACCATCACGAACACACCTAGGCACAG
>CM060311.1:21161536-21164036 GCA_030674185.1 Monoplex corrugatus
CATGAAACCGAATATCTGAAGAAACTGGTTCGTATGTCCTACCTCAAACAGAAGATCAACGGGTATGTGCGAAACAAGATCAACACTCTGGTGGGTCCGGGAGAACCGCTTCTGGCGACAGCGACATTATGCAAGCTTGCTTGATTTGGTCATGTAACTGCCAAGACACACTGTCCGAGACCATCCTTCAGTAGGCCCTCGGAGTTATTGGAGTTATTGGAATTATTTCAAGAGGGATTCACTGCGCTCGGACAGCTCCATATGCGTTCCACCCAAATCCACCAGCAGTTATCTGACATATTTCCTGATCCTACACAAAATCCTACGCGCTGGCAAGGTCTTGAAACGTGGAAAGGGATGAAGGGACCTATCAAAACTAAGCTGACACGGCCGGAATGATGGAAACATGAAGATGGGCAGCGAACAGGCCAGTTTTTAATGTTGCGGGCTGGGACTGAACTCAAGATATCAGATTTTTGAGTCCACAGCTCTACCAACTACGCCTTTGAGGAGGTCGTCGATATAATTGACAGGAGACAGAGAGAGAGGGGAACAGTTCGGTGGTAAAATAAAGACAGACCAGCCACAACACACCTGACTGATGGAGAATCCCCTCTTGTCACTGCGTCCCATCAGTTCCCTCAATAGAGGCAGTGATTATGGGATCAGACGACAACGAACAACACCAGCAGAGTAAGGCACACGATTCGAATGCCCCCCTAAAAGGCCAAAGTCCCATGTTCGACCTAAAGTGGGGAGAAAAGGGCTTTCTTTTCTACCACACCTTCCAATACTCCCTTCCACTGGTCATATCTGCTGCTAGATAATAAAATCTAGATTGCACGTACAAAATGCATTTAGTGGACACAGTGACGTGCTCTACCCAACCTGAGCAGTCCTAACTTTACAAAGACTGGTGTGACAGATATGATACGAAAGGAACGATAATAATATACATTTTAAACAAAACATCAGCAACATCAGCAGGTGCAGCAGAAATAGTAATAGTCATATTATTAGTAATAGCAGCAGCAGCAGCAGCAGTAGATGCAGTATTAACAGTAGTAGCAACAGCGGTAGTAGAGGTCGTAAATATTAGCAGCATCAGCAACAACAATAGTAGTAGTAGCAGTTGTTACTTCAGAAGTAGTGTAGTTGCAGTGGTGGTGGTAAAAGTAGCAGTGGCAGCAGCATTTGTAACAACAGAATCTTCATGACAAACACAACCAAACCCAGCATTATCTTCATTCTCTTGATCACCGCACGCAACATCATTATTCTTATCAGTTTAATGGCAAGGAAATACTAGAAAAAGCCACTCCATAATACCAAGAAGCTTCTCGTTATTTATACTTGTCTTAAATTATAAAAGAAATTTACCAAATCCTCGAAAACAAACAGAAACACAGACAGGGTGAAACGAAAAAAGGATTCACTCTTTATGAGACTAATGGACGAGCGCTTGCATGCATTCTTTGACAATCTTTTTTTTCATATCAAGCAATCACCCGTACCCTCACCTCTACGTCTAGCTCTCCATCAAACTGAACTAAACTACACATCGTAGGATTTTAACTGAAAGATGACATCTAACAGAGACAGGGACAGAAAAAATGGTGAGCAGTGAGTAGGGACTAGGGAAGATATCAGAGAGACAGGCGGGACAGAGAGAGAGAGTTTTGTTATTAAACTGTAACCAGTATGTTTGTATCTGTTCACTATTCCTATTACATTTCTGAATTTTCAAGTAACCTTTTTTTTTTTGCCTGTTGGAATAACATTAATACAAGACTTTTGTTTTGGTTTATAGCTAAACCTCAAGAATCTGGGCATATTTTTCTGATTTTTATTTCATTTTGCAGGCCAGTCAAGGTAGATGCTATTAAAGCAATATAGCCTGAAAAAAGGAAAATCTCTTCCAAACCAGGAATCAACTGCACTTCATGTGCTCTAGGTTCTCTAACAAAGTTGGCACCTTCTGATATAGGTAGCAACTACAATACGGGGCTAAACACCGTCCCTGCGTGATAGCGTCGGTACACTGAAAAAGGTCTGATAAATTGGGAACCCATTTGACACATGCCATTACGGAAGAATATATAGATTTTAGTATTTGATAGAGAGATAGACAGAAAGAGAGATAGAGGTCGAGAGAGGTCGAGAGAGAGGTCAAGAGGTCGAGAGAGAGAGAGAGAGGGGGGGGGGGAGAGAGAGATAAAGAAAGACATCAGAGAATGATACAGTGTGTGTGTGTGAGAGAGAGAGAGCACACACACACACACACACACACACACACACAGTGACACATACATACACACACACACACACACACACAGAGAGAGAGAGAGAGAGAGAGAGAGAGAGAGAGAGAGAGAGAGAGAGAGAGAGAGAGAGAGAGAGAGAGAGAGAAGTTATCACAAAACATGTACAACACGTATACTTACTGATGGGCGCACAACCAAACTCTGGATGTCTTTCGACACACTCTGTCCCAGGAAAA
>CM060311.1:21169036-21189036 GCA_030674185.1 Monoplex corrugatus
CAAGGGGCAAGGGACTTAGGTGGCCCTTGTCAGCCTGAACAGCCCCGTCACAGAACATAAACGGTAGTTTCTAGTCGAAACCTCGCCCAGAAGCCACCTAGCTCCTTTCTGACCGCAACCATTACCAGTTGGTCAGGGACTACCTTTGTCTTCAGGCAAGCTTGGCATGTATCGCAATGAACGTCCATGTCTGAAAACCATCAGCCATCTGCCACATATGACCCATTGGGTTGGGGATGGTCGCTCTACTACCAAGCACGACGTAGTTTTTTTTCAGGCTATCTTGCTGAAATCTCGATGTACAATGTTTTCTTGTGAATATAACAAGTTTGAATGTTTTTAAACACATACAAAAGAAGCCACATCTAGCTTTGCTTTTGGCCTCATTGTAAATTTCGCTTTGATGATGCTGTCTAGAAAATCTATGGTCTTGTTTTCCGTACAGGTGAAACCGATGAAGGCCGTTACCAACAAACGAAAGGCGGGGTGGCAAAGACTGAAAACTGGACCAATTTCAGTGTGATTCTCAGTAGCTAACGGCTTGTCTGCACTTCATAGACAAACATGGGGGATCCCATCTGCTGCTACGTCCCACAAGTCCCCATAACGATCAAACAGGATATACGACAGAACAGGTTGTAATAATTATGACTAGACGAGAAAAAGAACTGCCACAGTCGTCTACCTGCATGGTTTTGCACAGAGTGTGGATTTGGTCCGAGAAAAACATTTTGCTTGCCGCCTCCGGTCAAACCAAATCTGAATAGGGGCGTCTGACCTTGTTCAGGGTTTATGGATGGTAATTCAGTGAGAGACAGAATGTCAGCACCGCCCTCATGATGTTGGCCCAGGGAGACGTTCAGGCCTTTGCAACTTCAGGGTTAGGGGGAAATCTTTACCTCTTGACCTAGCCAACTACAAAGTCCGGATCGGGGCTGTCAAACCACACACATGTAAAACATCAAACGACCGAATCGACCTCAAATCATAGCCCACTTTTAAGCCTCCAAAAACACACTAAAGCAGTAGTCAATTCCACCCTGACCCAAAAGAGAATTTGAAGATAACACTGTCAACACTGCGTCCTGACAATCCTGCTATTTATGCCCACCTGCGTCCTACATTTATGCTATTCATGCCCATCCGCATTCCTGCTGTTAATGCCCACCTGCATCGTACCTTACCTTTTTGTTATTTATGCCCACCTTCATTGTCTATTTCCTGCTATTCATGTCCACCTTCATCGTACATTATCTGCTATTCATGCTCATCTTCATCGTACATTGTGTGCTATTTACGCCGACCTGCATTGTACCATACCTTTTTGCTATTTATGCCCATCTACATCGTACCATACCTTTTTGCTATTTATGCCCATCTACATCGTACCATACCTTTTTGCTATTTATGCCCATCTACATCGTACCATACCTTTTTGCTATTTATGCCCATCTAATCGTACCATACCTTTTTGCTATATATGCCCATCTACATCGTACCATACCTTTTTGCTATTTATGCCCATCTACATCGTACCATACCTTTTTGCTATTTATGCCCATCTACATCGTACCATACCTTTTTGCTATATATGCCCATCTACATCGTACCATACCTTTTTGCTATTTATGCCCATCTACATCGTACCATACCTTTTTGCTATTTATGCCCACTGCATCGTACCTTACCTTTTTACTATTTATGCCCACCTGCATCGTACCTTACCTTTTTACTATTTATGCCCACCTGCATCGTACCTTACCTTTTCGCTAGATATGCCCACCTGCATCGTACCTACCTTTTCGCTAGTTATGCCCACCTGCATCGTACCTTATCTTTTCGCTTGATTGCCCACCTGCATCAACCTTACAATTTTTACTATTTATGCCCATCTACATCGTACCATTCCTTCTTGCTATTTATGTCCATCTGCATCGTGCCATTCCTTCTTGCTATTATGTCCATCTGCATCGTGCCATTCCTTCTTGCTATTTATGTCCATCTGCATTGTGCCATTACTTCTTCTATTTATGTCCATCTGCATTGTGCCATTACTTCTTGCTATTTATGTCCATCTGCATGTGCCATTACTTCTTACTATTTATGTCCATCTGCATTGTGCCATTACTTCTTGCTATTTATGTCCATCTGCATTGTGCCATTACTTCTTGCTATTTATGTCCATCTGCATTGTGCCATTACTTCTTGCTATTTATGTCCATCTGCATTGTGCCATTACTTCTTACTATTTATGTCCATCTGCATTGTGCCATTACTTCTTGCTATTTATGTCCATCTGCATTGTGCCATTACTTCTTACTATTTATGTCCATCTGCATTGTGCCATTACTTCTTGCTATTTATGTCCATCTGCATTGTGCCATTACTTCTTACTATTTATGTCCATCTGCATTGTGCCATTACTTCTTACTATTTATGTCCATCTGCATTGTGCCATTACTTCTTGCTATTTATGTCCATCTGCATTGTGCCATTACTTCTTGCTATTTATGTCCATCTGCATTGTGCCATTACTTCTTGCTATTTATGTCCATCTGCATTGTGCCATTACTTCTTGCTATTTATGTCCATCTGCATTGTGCCATTACTTCTTACTATTTATGTCCATCTGCATTGTGCCATTACTTCTTACTATTTATGTCCATCTGCATTGTGCCATTACTTCTTGCTATTTATGTCCATCTGCATTGTGCCATTACTTCTTGCTATTTATGTCCATCTGCATTGTGCCATTACTTCTTACTATTTATGTCCATCTGCATTGTCCATTACTTCTTGCTATTTATGTCCATCTGCATTGTCCATTACTTCTTGCTATTTATGTCCATCTGCATTGTGCCATTACCTTCTTCTATTTATGTCCATCTGCATTGTGCCATTACTTCTTGCTATTTATGTCCATCTGCATTGTGCATTACTTTCTTGCTATTTATGTCCATCTGCATTGTGCCATTACTTCTTGCTATTTATGTCCATCTGCATTGTGACATTATTCCTTCTCTATTTATGTCCATCTGCATTGTGCCATTACTTCTTCTATTTATGTCCATCTGCATTGTGCCATTACTTCTTCTATTTATGTCCATCTGCATTGTGCCATTATCTTCTTCTATTTATGTCCATCTGCATTGTGACATTACTTCTTGCTATTTATGTCCATCTGCATTGTCATTACTTCTTGCTATTTTATTGCTTCCATCTTCTTGCATTGTACTTTTCCTTTCTTGCTATTTATGTCCTCTGCATTGTATTATTTCTTCTTGCTATTTATGTCCATCTGCATTGTACTTTCCTTCTTGCTATTTATGTCCATCTGCATTGTACTTTCTTCTTGCTATTTATGTCCATCTGCATTGTACTTTCTTCTTGCTATTTATGTCCATCTGCATTGTCCTTATCTTCTATTTATGTCCATCTGCATTGTATTTCTTCTTCTATTTATGTCCATCTGCATTGTGCATTACTTCTTGCTATTTATGTCCATCTGCATTGTACTTTTCCTTCTTGCTATTTATGTCCATCCTGCATTGTACTTTTCCTTCTTGCTATTTATTCCACACTGCATTGTACTTTTCCTTCTTCTATTTATGTCCATCTGCATTGTATTATTCCTTCTTGCTATTTATTCCACTGCATTGTACTTTTCCTTCTTGCTATTTATGTCCATCTGCATTGTACTTTTCCTTCTTGCTATTTATGTCCACTGCATTGTACTTTTCCTTCTTGCTATTTATGTCCACCTGCATTGTACTTTTCCTTCTTGCTATTTATGTCCATCTGCATTGTACTTTTCTTCTTGCTATTTATGTCCACTGCATTGTACTTTTCCTTCTTCTATTTATGTCCATCTGCATTGTCTTCTTCTTCTATTATTCCATCTGCATTGTACTTTTCCATTCTTGTATTATATGTCCACTCTGCATTGTACTTTTCCTTCTTGCTATTTATTCCACTGCATTGTACTTTTCCTTCTTGCTATTTATGTCCACTGCATTGTACTTTTCCTTCTTGCTATTTATGTCCACCTGCATTGTACTTTTCCTTCTTGCTATTTATTGCTCCACCTACATTGTACTTTTCCTTCTTGCTATTTATGCTCCACCTGCATTGTACTTTTCCTTCTTGCTATTTATGTCCACCTGCATTGTACTTTTCCTTCTTGCTATTATCTCCACCTGCATTGTACTTTCCTTCTTGCTATTTATGCTCTACCTAGCATTGTACTTTTCCTTCTTGCTATTCATGCTCCACCTCTTTCGTACTTCTCCTGCTTGTTATATGCTCCACCTGCATTGTACTTTTCCTTCTTGCTATTCATGCTCACCTCATCCTACATCTTTCTGCTATTAATGCCCTACTGCATTGTACTTTTCTTCTTGCTATTCATGCTCACCTCATCCTACATCTCTGCTATTATGCCTCACCTGCATTGTACTTTTCCTTCTTGCTATTTATGCTCACCTCATCCTACATCTCCTGCTTTTTAATGCCACCTGCATTGTACTTTTCCTTCTTGCTATTCATGCTCACCTCATCCTACATCTCCTGCTATTAATGCCTACCTGCATTGTACTTTTCCTTCTTGCTATTCATGCTCCCTCATCCTACATTCCTGCTGTTAATGCCTACCTGCATTGTACTTTTCCTTCTTGCTATTCATGCTCACCTCATCCTACATCTCCTGCTATTAATGCCTACCTGCATTGTACTTTTCCTTCTTGCTATTCATGCTCACCTCATCCTACATCTCCTGCTATTAATGCCTACCTGCATTGTACTTTTCCTTCTTGCTATTCATGCTCACCTCATCCTACATCTCCTGCTATTAATGCCTACCTGCATTGTACTTTTCCTTCTTGCTATTCATGCTCACCTCATCCTACATCTCCTGCTATTAATGCCTACCTGCATTGTACTTTTCCTTCTTGCTATTCATGCTCACCTCATCCTACATCTCCTGCTATTAATGCCTACCTGCATTGTACTTTTCCTTCTTGCTATTCATGCTCACCTCATCCTACATCTCCTGCTATTAATGCCTACCTGCATTGTACTTTTCCTTCTTGCTATTCATGCTCACCTCATCCTACATCTCCTGCTATCAATGCCTACCTGCATTGTACTTTTCCTTCTTGCTATTCATGCTCACCTCATCCTACATCTCCTGCTATTAATGCCTACCTGCATTGTACTTTTCCTTCTTGCTATTCATGCTCACCTCATCCTACATCTCCTGCTATCAATGCCTACCTGCATTGTACTTTTCCTTCTTGCTATTCATGCTCACCTCATCCTACATCTCCTGCTATTAATGCCTACCTGCATTGTACTTTGCTTTTTTGTTGTCGGTCTGAGGACATATATGCTAAAAAAAATCAAGGGCAGGATAGGGCTTTAATTTCAGCCAGCAGTAAACTGAAACACATTTGTGATCCTGAGATCTTTCGCCTTGCTAAGGTACCCTATATTACCACAATTGTTGTCCGGAATGTGGACAAGACGCTTCATTACATTATTTGGTTTTCAGATCGCCAGGTAACATGACATCTCACCCTACAACAAAAAACAGCAACAGCAGCATCACCAGCAACCGCTTGACAGACATTAACTGTGCGGATTCGTTGCTTTTTTATTTAAAAAAGGACAGATTTCTGATGTTTTCTGTTTACACGAAAACACAAGCTTTCTGATTGCATATGTTTTTACACACATACAGCGCGCGCCACCCACACACACACACTACACACACACACCAGCACGACACACACACACTCACACACACCGCACGCACTCAACACACACACACACACACACACCAGAACGCGCGCCACACACACACACACACACACACACCAACCGCCGCACACAAACACCAGCACGCACTACACACACACACACCACACACAACACCACACACACACACACACACACACACACACACACACCACACACAAACACACACACAACACACACACACAAGTACACGAACAAAAGTGAATCATATGACCATTGTTCTTTACAGTGTACTGTGAAAGCTCACATCTGCGGCAGGATTTTTTGCATTCCTCAAGAGTTTCAAAGTTGTTTTGATTGCCCTCGCACCCTCCGTAGATAAACTTTTCACACTGGTTTGTATCCGTATTGTAGAAGAATCTGGAAATAAGCGCCTCACAGGGACCGGTATCTGCTGGCAGCAAGCATATATCTGCAACAATGTCAGGTTTACACGAAAAAATTACATATCTGACAACCGTACACAAAACCTGAACCAACGACATCACACTAACACAACGGTTACTATCAGATATTCTGCCGTACAGTACTTATTATGACTCCACAGCAGCAGATCGAAATTAAGCGGGGCAATATTTCATCCGAGTCATATCACGTGCTTCTGAGCAGCTATTTGTATTCAAATATATGTGACTATTCATGTTTCGGGTCAAGCAAAATGAGAACAAGATTGAGACAACTGAAAAGTGGTTTCTAAGAAAAATGCTAAGAGTTCCATGGACAGCAAAGAAAGCAAACGAGACAATCAAGTAAACTCAAAAAGAACATCAGTGAAGAAGATTAGGAAAAGACACGCAACTTTTATAGGATATCTTAATAAGGCAAGAGAAATTTGAAAAGCTTATTCACAGCAGGAAAGCTAAAGGGAAAAAAGCACCAAGCAGACCCAGGGAGAAAACATCAGACAGTTTTCCAGAGTGGCCGGGAACAGAAAGGGTAGGCCTAACTGTCTGTTGTCTGATCCGACTCCAGCATTGAAATCACCGGCAGAAAGATGTGCTTAAATTCTGGAATCATGCTAGTGGTAGCATCAACCTTCTCAAAGAACTGATTTTTTTGCTTCCTAGGGTAAACAAAGCGTTGGGGCATAGACACTCAAGAATTCACTTTGCGGACAATGTTAAAAGGTTGAAGAAAAGGATGCGTTTTCAACTGCCGTAGGGTGGAACTATCATGGGCAGCAGGCTTTTCTTGACTGCAAATCTCACGCCGTGCAGGCGAGGTTCCTCAGATCTGCCCTGCCCTGCCAAAAGAGGGTACGGTACTTGTCCCGCAGCATGCCATCTACAGCAAGCCTGATCTGTTGTAGTGCTGCTATGTCGATGTCCATCTTCCTCAGCTCAGAGCCAAAGCCTGCTGTTTCCGTGCTTTTATCTGCAGCAGGTCATCTGACAGGGTAGGGAATATGGTCCTGACTTTCCAAGTGGCCTGTCACATGACCAGCAGTTTCTTCTTTATTTTGTTTGATTTGCCAGCTCTCCTTTTTTCGAAAACCAAAACAAGTGCGACTGCCCGCGTTCAAGCAAACAGAAACCAGAAAAACACGAAAATAGAATCAGAACGCGTAATTAATACAACCACAACCAGACAAGCGTGAATGTATAATGTCCTCTTCTCCCACTGGACGAAGCAGCAGGGAGGTGTCGGTCTTTTTCTCCTAATTTTTTAACCTGGTGTTTGTTTGTGATCTTACATTCACGCTTGACAAAGACCAGTTGGCCAAAAATGTGCGCCTGTCTTATCTGGTTGTATTAAAATGCGTTCTGATTCTATTTTCGTGTTTTTCTAGTTCCTTTCTCCAGTTTTCGATCAATTATGGGCTCCAAACACCCAATGAATCAGATAGATAGTGTCCGATCAGCACCTTATGGTTTGAGGGCTGCGCGAATCAAAGGGGGCAGTAGCTGATCAGGGAACTGATCTCTTCCACACTTCGGAGGCAATCCACAGCGCCCATACCTTACGCCAGGTTGTTTCTGACCTAAAACTCATTATCTGCTGCCTCCCGTGTTGATTTTCCCGCTTTACAGCAGCAAGGCTGATCTCTACTGGCCTGGGCTATAGTAAAAAAATCCTGGGCTGCCCAGACATCAGGATGACGTGGTCCAAAGGAATACGCAGCAGTACATTTGGCATCAGTTTGGCCGCAGAAGCTGCAGGAAGGCGGCGTGATACGCCAACAAACCGGCTTAGGGGATCCACTGCAGATTTGTGTTTACTCCTTACTTCTCTTCACCAGAAGATACCCACAAGGTAGCGGGTCCCAACTTTTACTGTCCGTTCCCATCCCCTTCACAACCGTTGAGAATGTATCTTTATCTGGACCGCCGATGGGATGTCCAGTCCCCGTACCTGTCCTCCCTTTTTACCGTGTTATATGTATCGCCATGCGTCCGGTCGCGCCATGTCACAAATTCTGTGTGAACGGGGGATGTCACAACACATACACACACACACACACACACACACACACACACACATATACACACACACACACACACACACACACACACACACACACACACACACACACACACACACACACACACACACACACACACACACACACACATTTTGTGTAAATCGATTTTTCTCGTGCATCATGGTTGACTTACCCACGCAGCGAGGGATGTTTTCTTTGGTTAAGCAGGCCTCACCCACTCCACATTCCTACACAGACAGATTCACAGACAGATGGTAAACAAAGTTGGAAAAATGAAAACAAAAAGTAAGTCAAAGATGAAGGAGGTATGCGTATAGTGCCCAGTTACAGTTACGCACTTCATTACTGCCCATTACGCCATCGGCATGCAGGGCAGCAACGAACGTTTTCCACTTCTGCCTGTTCTGTGCCAGCCTCAATATAGACCCCAGGTGTGTTGAAGTCTTCTGCTCTTCGTCACCAAGTATTCTTGGGTCTTTCTCTCTCGTGCCGTACTTCTGGTGTGAAGTGAAGGGCAGTCCAGGTGATGTCGTCCTGCTCTCGTTGGTTGATGTGCCCAATCTATCTGAGTTGTCTTCTCGTGATTAATGCTAATAGTGGCCATACTCTTTCGACTGCATTGGGCAAGTGGTTGTTAGTTGGAGATGGTGCTGAGTCAGATGATTTGTACGACCCTTTGGAGATTCTTTGCGTGGGATGTTGATCGCTTGGTAACGTTGCTTTCTGTCATCCTCCAGCATTCTAAGCCATAGAGTAGGGTGGAAAAGACAATTGTGGTGCAATCTCAGCTTGATGTTGATGGTATGTTTGCTGCCCATCTTTAATGTTGCGTTCATTCTAGTAATGTCAGCTGAAGTGCATAGCCCGTTATATGCTGGCAGACTCGGGGGGGGGGGGGGGGGGGGCACATGGAATTGACTGAGTGCAATGAAGACCTCTTGAATAGACTCCAAACTCACTGCTGCACTGGGAGGACCTCTACATGTTGTTCAGCATTCTGGAAGTGTTTTTCTGGCTTTGCCATTTGTGATAGTGCAAGTGATGCAATTCGAGGATCACCTGCTAGAATGGTGTAGCTGTCTTCTGTATTTCGAGGATTACCTGCTAGAATGATGTAACTGCCTTCTGCATTCCTGTTGGGATACTCCATTCTATGCTGGTAACCCTCCGATTATATTCCTATGAATGTATCGTATATCATGGGGGATTGCAGTGGTTGATACAGGTGGGATGAAACCTCTAAGTCTTTGCGTCGATAGTATATCAAAACATACTGCAGTCTTGGCCCCATCTCTCCCTCTTTTCTTTTTGACTGCGCTGAACAAATTTCTCCAGTCGTAACTGAAATTATGAATAATCTTCTTTGAAAACAGGTATCGTACCGGAGAGCTTTAAACATGTACTGGTAAACCCCCTGCTCAATTATTATTAATATAATTATTATTATTATTATTATTTATTATTATAATTATTATTATTATTATTATTATAGGACACGTCCCACTGAGTTCCCTACTGACGACAGTAATCGTTCGGTCGTATTGTTGTTGTTGTTGTTGTTGTTGTCATTGTTGTTGTTGTTGTTGTTGTTGTTTTTGTTGTTGTTGTTACTGTTATTATTATCATATTATCATTATATTGTATTATTATTATATTATATTTTTTATTATACTATATCATATTATTTTTATCAATTATTATACTATTATTTTATCATTATACTAAAATCCTCATTAGTGGCAATAGGAATACTTCTATTATTACTGTTATTAGTCTTATCATATTATCATCGTAGTCATAATTATCACTATTGTCATCATCATCATCACAATGCATAAAACATTAAGAAATTCATCAAACGTATATGATGATGGGGATAATAATCATGAGGTTAGGAAGTTCCATTCTGGATTGGGACCGCGCGCATGAAGGGCTATACTCTACGCTTCATTTCGTAATACATCCCGGCGTCAACCTGACCTGAGAGATGCAGGCACTTGCGGTGTTGGTCAAGACATTTGAAGAACACACTCAATAACGCGTCCATGAAGTGGATGAGACTCGACTGTCTGGTCTCCATCTTCCCAGTAAGCCCCATATCAGACTCAACTGTGGTGCAAGTTAGATGAGGCCGAAAAGTCCCACAGTAATAATATTGGCAAGACTGAATGATGGGATTCTAACTCACAACCTTTCGGTCGGTAGTCCCAAGTGATAAACGCTACACCATGGTCAGTGGTTGATTTGACTGACTGAAATGTCGAACAGAAGCAGAAACCAAGAACGTAAACAAAAATAAAACTAAACAATCGACCAAGAAAGGAGAAAAAGAAAAACGGATAAAAGCAACAAAATACACGAGTCAACCAACCAACCAAAAAATTTTTTTTTTCAAAAATCAATACAAGGTGACTTACCGGATAACAGTCTGGTTCTGAAAAGAAACAAAACAAGATTATTTTTACCACGCTCAAATTATCCTTTGTGAACAAATACATTTTCTATGATTATTCATATAGGTTAATTTCGGAACAGTTTTAGATCACTTTTTGTGAGTGTGCGTGCGTGCGTGTGTGTGTGTGTGTGGTGTGTGTGTGTGTGTGTGTGTGTGTGTGTGTGTGAGAGTGTGAGTGTGAGTGTGTGTGTGTGCGTGTGTGCGTGTGTGTTTTGTGTGTGTGTGTTGTATGTGTGTGTGTGTCTCTGTGTGTGTTTGTGAGTGTGTGTGTATGTTGTATGTGTGCGTGTGTATGTGTGTGCGTGAGTGTGTGTGTGTGTGTGTGTGTGTGTGTGTGTGTTATATGAGTGTGCGTGTTCGTGTGCATGTATGAGTGTGTGTGCATGCATGTGTGTGTGTGTATGTATGTGTGTGTGTGTTGTATGTGTGCGTGTCTATGTGTGTGTGTGCGTGTCTATGTGTGCGAGTGCGTGTGTATGTGTTTGTGTGTGTGTGTATGTGTGTGTTGTATATGTGTGTGTTGTATGAATGTGTGTATTCGTGCGTGCATGTGCGTGTATGTGTGTGTGTGTGCATGCGTGTGTGTGTGTGTGTGTCTATCTGTCTGTCTGTGAGGTGTGTTGCCCAATCTACATGTATATTGTCACATCAGTGCCACTACAGGCACGCTGCTCCTTTCGGCTCTACAGCATATCACCAAACCCAAGTTTATAACCTGAGTTCCAGTACCTGCAAGTCTGTACATGCCTATAATGATACCAGCCGTCATTAGACAATCCTGGAATGGAGACTCTGCACTTCTGCCAGGTTAGTTCAGTAGAGTTCTGTGATGACTGTTGTGGATCAGCGCCCATTTCTCTCTGCTGATGCCATGAACAAGCTGTGTGTTTTTTACATTCTATCCTGACTAGACTACTATAACTCTCTCTTAGCTGGATTTTCTGATGATAAGCTATCCAAATTCCAACGAATACAAACAAAATGCAGCTCGACCTGTCCTACGGGAGAGCAAACGAGCGGCGCAAAAGTGCTCTTGCGAAAAACTACACTGACTACCAGTCAAAGCAAGAACTGCGTATAAAATTGCCACACTCTGCTTTCGAATATTATGCCAAGGTACATATCTTCGTGCCATACAAACCTTCCTTCTCTCAGATCTCAAGAAGCTTCTGTCTTTAACTGTACTCAGTTCTCACTAAAAATCGCGCAAACAAATCTTCCTGTTTTTGGCCAAACCACACGGAACTCTCTCCCAGTATCTTGAAGGCAAAGCAGTTGTCTGTTTACTTTCAAACAGCACCTCAAAACACATCTCTTTCAGAAGTATTTCCTAAAATCATAGATTAATGCTTGTGGTTCTTCTAAACCCAATAATACTTCAATTTATCTATTATAAATATATGTGTGTGCGTGTGTGTGTGTGTGTGTGTGTGTGTGTGTGTACGTGTGTATGCACAGGGTTGTGTATGTGCATGCTTATATGTGTATATATTTTCATGTGTTTAATTGTCACTAATAAATTGCAAAATATATTTGTTATTTTTGATGAACCATGTTTATGCTGCATTGATGTACGGATGTAGACATGTATCCCATATATCTATACTATATTACATTGTACTGACATGATATTGTTTATGCTGCATTGAGTAATATCGGTGTATCTGACTGTTCTACTGCATTAATGTATTGACATCGCAATGTTTAAGCCGTTTGTAAAGTGCAACAAGCATTCTCTGACATGTATTATTATTATTATTATTATTGTGAGTAGCGATTTTTACACTGTTGGGAGACCTTGTTCTTCAAAATTGGTAGCATTATATATTATTATTATCATTATTATTATTTTATTATCATTATCATTATTATTAATATTATCGGATTCTTCCCACTAAGCTCCCTACTGGCGACAGTAATCGTTCAGTCGGTAGGCTAAACTAAGTGAACTCCCCTGGTTCTCATGATCATGGAATCGCCATCACACCCTCAATTAAGCCTCCATGAATAACCAAAACCAAAACTCCCAATGTGAATTCACCTGGGACACAGAAGCGGCACATCAAACCGACACTGACGTCACCATGAGAAAAGGGCCGTAGAATTCACAATGTTCTACACGGGACCGAGGCTGCTGACGGCTAAAATCTACTTTTCTCCCATTGGACAAAGCAGCAGGGAAGTTTCAGTATTTTTCTCGTAATTATTTTGTATTTGGCGTTTGCTTGTTTGTGATCTTACGTCTACACTTAACAAAGGCCAGTTGGCCGAACACTTGCGCCTATCTTGTCTGGTTGTATTGAATATATGTTCTGATTCTTTTTTCGTGTGTTTTTTTTTTTTCTGGTTCTGGCTAAAATCTATGTTTCGTTCTGTAGCACATTTTGGTCATCAGCCAGGCCCAAAAGTTGCAAACACCCGCAATACTGGTCTTGAGATTATTTTGAGCAACAGCCTTAAACGATGTGTATCTGTTTTAGTGGATTAGACTCGACTGTGTGACCCATTGTTGGCAACTGAGTTGGGGGGGGGGGGGGACCTCACAACGAGTTTGACAGATGGATTTCGAACCCACACCCTCCCAATTGTCATCTGTTGTGCTAGCCACCACACCATGGCCCCTGGTCAGAACGTATGTCGAGCAGCTGTTAGCTGATGAAATTTGCTTTATGTGTATGGGAAAGACAAGCGCAAAGAAGAATGCTGAAAGCGATATGAACTACCATCACACGCACATAATTTTTACGATCCTCGAGTCACGTTCACTCTCAACTATGATTCTATTTCGCAGACAAGTCTGTTTGTCTGTCTGTCTGTCTGTCTGTCTGTCTGTCTGTCCGCCTATCCGCCTCTCTCTCTCTCTCTCTCTCAAACACACACACACATGCGCACATACACACACGTTCGCTCGCACACACACACACACACACACACCACACACACACACGCACGTGGTTCCAACTCAAAGAACTGTCTCTCGATGTACCTCATTTTTAAGTTAACAGTTCATTAAAACTATAACATATTCTGCAGGTCATTTTACATGTTTTATGATCTCAAAATGTTTGTCCTGTTTTTGTCAGTATTCGTTTGCGTGTACTGAAGTATGCATAAGTAGGCCAAGTGAGTTTATGTGTTGATATTCAGTCATTTAGATACGACATTTCAGCTGAAAGAAAGAAAAAGCAAAAATAGTGCTTGTCTATTATCCTTGGGACTGAATATGGATCGGATCGGATTGGATTGGATCTGATCTGATCTGATCTGAACCGATCGGATCTTATCTCATCTCATCTCATCTCATATCATCTCGTCTCGTCTCGTCTCATCTCATCTCACATTCCCTCCTTCTCTCTCATCTCGTCTCGTCTCGTCTCGTCTTGTCTCATCTCATCTCATCTCATCTCACATTCTCTCCTTCTCTCTCATCTCGTCTCGTCTCGTCTCGTCTTGTCTCATCTCATCTCACCTCATCTCACGTTCCCTCCTTCTCTCCTTACCTTCCTTGCGGCAGCAAATGGCGAACGGGGCATCGGGGTCCGCATTGCAGAAATAGCCGGCAGGACAGGGCTGTGTCTTGCAGGTGACCAACGTGAACTGATTTAACTCGTCGTCCTTACGCTGCAGGAGGGACATTCCCAGTTTGCACTCTCCGCCCGGCGGTGACGTTGGGGGGTCAACTGCACACATTTGCATAGATTTCTTTACACTGTTGCATAGCGTACACGCATCCGACCCAGCGTGAACGTGCCTCGGATGGATATCCTTGCTACTGACCATCTGTGGCATCAACAAACTGAAAATCCTGGTGATGAAGGAGACTAGAAGTTTGTGATGGGCATGATGTGTTTGTGTGGTGGTGGTGCTCATGTGGGTAGTGGTCATCGGTTTAAACCATATGCTATGATATGATGTTTATCTTTACGAACGTAGAATCGGTCGGGATTGTCAATCACTACGACCATGAAAAAAGCTTCATATGAATTAAAACTTGACACGCATGGAGGGCAATGGCAGACTGTCACAAATGCCAAAACAGATTTACTGTCAGAAGTTTCTGACAAAGTGCTGATCCCATCTGCCTCCTAAAAATGTTGAGTTTAGCTACAATTTTGCTCTGTGTGACCTTGACCTTCGGTATTTTGACTTTCAAACGTATCCTTTTACTATCCCTCAACGGTCCAAACCTTTGAGTTACATATGGTGAAGATCCGTCCATAAACAATTGAGAAACTGGTGTACACACATTTTCGTCAAAGACACACACACACACACACAAACACACACACACACAAACACACACACACGCACACACACACATACACACACACACACACACACACACACACGCACACGAGCGCATGCACACATACACACACACACACCGGTCGATAAGAAAAATCAACCTTTTTTAAATAAATAGGACATTTAAAAATCAGCAGAAACAAACAAAAAAAGAAGAAGAAACAAGACAAAAGATATCCAATGGATATAGAATGACCAACCCCTCACCCTCTCCGTCAAAAAAAAATCGTGACAGGAAAAAAATACTGACCTATACAATGAGGTGATACAACACCCAAATAAAACACCTCTCGGCACGTCTCACGTCCCTTACATCTCTGCAACAAAATGGGACACAAAACATAGTGAATGCATGCTGCATATTTGTGGCACACTGACCTCTTGCTACTTGGTTGGCTCATTTTGATAGGGCTGTGGACTCAAGATCTGAAGTCTCGAGTTAACTCGCCAACTCGCCACATCAAAGCTTGGCTTGCATCCTTACTCGAATCATTCTGGTGATCAGTCGGTGCTTCAAGACCTGTTCCCTTCCAAGCACAAATTTGCCAGCGCATAGTTTGCAGAATTAACGAGTCTTGCAGAACTGCTTGCAGTATGAATGGAGCATACATAGAGTTGTCAGTTTCAGTTTCAGTTTCTAAAGATGACGACTCTGCGCTCGGAACGAATTCCATATGCACTAACGTCGCGGTGCCATGTACATGGTGATATGGCACAAACCCTAAGCCTGCACATAAACCCACGAGCTGGCCAGGTCCTGAGGCCCTACCTACACTACGTTTTACCTAGTCAATATTTTATACTGGTATTTTATCAGCCTACCACTGGAACAATCTTAGTTACATGTAAATGACATGTGTATCTTACCTTCAAAAAAGGAGAATATATTATATGTAAAGTAAATAAATAAATAATTACAGGTCTGAATCACAACGCACTTAGCTATTCTGTGTAAACTCGTCTCACATGACAGAACCCACCCACCCAAGTCAATGCACAAAATGGAGTTGTCAGAATGCGATGAATCGCTCTTGAACAAACAACAAATCCTAGTCGTGTTATTAAATACGCGCATACCATGTCAAATACAATCACAAGCACAAAGCTAAGTTGACTACTGAAAGTACCATTTACAGATTATGTTTGCTCAGAAGCGAGCACCATGCAATTGGTGGAAGTAAGGCAGATGTGATGCGTCTAGTGTGTTGGCTAGTGACTGTCTGCTTGTCACCTCTCACTTTTAGCCTGCACTGCTGGTTAGCACTGCTGCTTGCAACTATGCGAAAAGGAGAGCAGAATGCGTAAGTCTCTCTCTCTCAGTACTAGCCTCTCCATCAGCAAGCCCTACGTTATGCCTTCTCGTGGCGACATGTGGTAACTGTGCACTTCACAGACTCAGGCTAAAACTCGAGGGACTCGGAAGAGATCTGGCTCCCAGACGTGCGGCTCGCAGGCACACTGGCGTGCGGATATGCCTTGGTGCCCACGAATCAGACCCCAAGCCACTGCCTTGTGGACATCTCGAGACAGAATAAGGCTTAGAGAGTAAACCTTGAAAAAAAATCACCCCTGCTGCTTTGTAGGTTGTTGTGGGAACGACAAAGGCTATCGGAGAGACCGTACACAAACCGATAGAAGGCAACGGGAGCCCACCATCAAACTGTCCCAAGCAAATTCAGGGCCAGATAAAACAAAATAACAACGTAAATAGGGGCTCCTATGGAGCACCTTCGTCTGGTAGGGACCGTCATGCCGCACAGGTGACACCAGACCTTCAGCTAGCTACTGCGTTAAATCTAAAAAAAAAATATTAAAAAAAACTAACTAAATCGCAACATGGAATGTGAGGACATTGCTGTATTAGGGAAAATTAGAGAATGTCAAAATGCAGATGGAAAGGCTTAACATTAGTATTTTAGGACTAGTGGAAGTGAGCTGGAAGGGGGCAGGCACGCAGGCATGATAACATCAGGAGAGCATACAATAATATATTCTGGCGGAAACACACATGAAAGACGAACAGGCATCATAATTGACAGGGACAAATCAAAAGCAGTTAAGGGATACTGGGCTGCGTCCGACAGAGTTTTGCTGGTTAAAATGGATGGCAAGGCATTTGATATCAATATCATTCAGGTTTATGCACCAACATCCGCAAGTTCTCAGGACGAAATTGACAACTTCTACGAAGTATTAGAGATGACCAAGGCTCAATGTAAATCACAAAAAGTTGCAATAATAATGGAGATTTTAATGCTAAAGTGGGACAGGATAGGGTGGAAGATATAGTTGGACCCCATGGCCTTGGTACACAAAATGAATGGGGAGGGAAACTTGCAGAATGGACACAGATAAATGAGTTCATAGTGGGAAACACCTGGTTTGAGCAGCCTAATAGAAGAAAATGGATGAGTCCAGGAGATAATACCAAAAATCAAATAGATAGATAAATAGATAGATAGATAGATAGATATCAATTTTTCGTGAAATCCACTCCTAACACCGCTTATTTTTGCAGTATTTGTTAAGCATTTTTGCTGCAGCAGACCCTCTCCAGAATATTGACTAGAGACATGGTCACACTTTTCAAAAGTTTTGCAATCAGTTCTGAAAACAGGCCGCTCCTTAGCCCTGATATGGCTCTACGCAGTCAGCAGGGCTTCTGACAAACCAAAAACACCGGAAGTGACTTTAGCAGAAAATGATACCGGATTTATCCCCCTTACCGAAATTTCGTTGTCTGCTACGAGAGATCAACAGACGTAAACAGCCGACTATTTCGCAGAAGAAAAAAATTACCAGTCGAATTTTTTTATTTTCTCGGAAAGCACTTCTTTTTTCTCGGAAGCAGCCTTTGGATTTTCTCGGATTTCCGAAAAAAAATCGAAATTGGGAGCCCTGAAACAGGTAAGCCTATGCGCTCATGTTGACCTGTGAAATTAGAAGAAAAATCTCAAAATCTCCCTCCCCCTTTATCTACAAGACGGGAGGTACTCAGACAGGCTCGAACCCACACCGTTGTATCGGAAGTCTGGCGTCTTACTCACTTGACTGTCGCAGCCATCATTAATTGCAGTGACTTGTATTAGTCACACAAATTTAGAAACTAAGAACTGTGTGACCTTGCCAGAGTGAGTGTTGAGCTTAAGTGCTGTATTATAGAAATCATCTTTCCATTTTGTTTTGAATCTCTGTGGCCTGGCATTGTAGCAAACACTTAATACAGTATCACCCGCTCGTTATACAGTTGTCTTCATCAAACTGAAACTGAAAGTAAAATCTTAACTGGAAAAGGGAGGCAAAAAAGGAAGCAACATCCCAAATGGGGTCAAACAAAGGCGTTTTACCATGCTCTTGTCACAGAATCGGCGAGGAACGGGTTCGACGCAGGAATTGCCACCACAAAAGGTAGGGCAGCACTTCTTGTGCTTACCACAGTCTTTTCCTAACTCACATTCTTTATCACACTTTTCTGCTGAGTCCGAGCCTGGTGTTGGACACAGTCCTCCGACTTGGTCTGCAACCAAGCATACACACAGACCCCTGATGAAACGAACACATAAAGGTTGTGATGAATTCAAAGGATGTCAAGTCGACTTTCAATATAACCCAATGAGAAATTACGCTGTGGTCTTCAAACGTACAAACATTACAAAATGTATAAAAATTAAATTTCAACCAACCGTTATACTGAAACATTTCAGACGAACATCATTCATACATTGCTATGGTTGTAAAGTACATGTTCATAACTCTAAAATGCGTTCTCAGCTTTAGAAAAGCGCCAGACGACTTCACATTGAGATCAATGTTTTTGTTGTACTAGGTCATGTTTGCAGCTCCTTTGATATTGTGTCTGTTGTAGTGCATCAGTTTTTATAATGCACGGGGCTCGCGAAAGCACACACCCTTCGTCTAGTTTGGTAAACAGATAAATGGCCAGATACATGTAGACACTGCGTGTATTCAGCTATAGCTTATATTTGTTGACAGGAAAATACATATCTACGTGAGCAGTCCGCTAAACATGGAAAGCTATTCCTGCATGTATATTTCTTGACTTTATGTGAGTGGTTTTCTTACTTTGTGGCTGTGATATTTTCCGTATAAGCAGTCAGAAATGTTAAAGACTGAATGGATGACGCGCTACTTCAAGATAACACTCGGTCACACAAACACTTACGCACACGTAATGCGTATACACAAATAGATAAACAGAAACACACACACACACACACACACACACACACACACACACACACACACACACACACACACACACATTTCAATTGATTCTTTAACCGCACACGGGGCACGGATGATAACAAAACAAAAGGCAAACGAATCTGTGCACATGCACACACTCATACACATACACGCACGCACACAGACACGCATACATACACGTATGTGTGTCCGCTCAAACAAACACCCACACACACATACACGTATGCACACGCACACACACACACACACACACACAAAACATGCTCAATACAATCATTCCATATTTATCTCACCACTGGGAACCCAAAAGGACTTGGGATTAGGTTCATACGTGCGAATGCGAACACACACACGCACACACACACACACAGAAATCTCTCTCTCTCTCTCTCTCTCTCTCTCTCTCTCTCTCCTCTCTCTCTCTCTCTCCCTCCCTCCTGAGATAGATACGTACGTTACATACTTGCGTACGTGCATATATACTTACATCACACATACATACATACATACAAACGTACGTACAAACATACATACATACATACATACATACATACATATATACATACATACACACATACATACATACATACATTCATACATACATACGTACGTACGTGTTCTTCGTTTCTGTCATCCTCATAAAGGTCTTTAATGTACTCTCCCCATCTGTCTAGTATTTTGTCTTTTTCCGTGATAAGCGTGCCATCTTTCGATTTTAAGCAACCAGTTGACGTGCATGTATTTCTCCTGTGGACA
>CM060311.1:21191536-21274036 GCA_030674185.1 Monoplex corrugatus
CACTCTCGCGTGTGCACGCGCATGCAACAGACACGCACAAACACACACACATACATACACACTCAAACACACATATACACACATAAACATACACAAATTCAAAACATTCAAACCCTTCTCCTACCCTCTGCTCGACCCCCACCAACACACACATGCGCGCACACACAAACACACACATACACGCACATATACTCACACGCAAAAACACACAGACACAAACATATACACACACACACACACACACACACAACACACCATTCACACATACAAACAGACACACACACACATATACACACACAGAGGCGCACACACTCTCACACACCACATGCACAAACACACTCTCTCTCACAGACACATAAACACACACCCACACACACACATACACGCACACGTCCCTTCACACATACACACACAGCACACACACACGTACACTCATCACACACCATACATCCCTTCACACATACAAACAGACACACACATATACACACACACGCACACAGGCACACACACACACCACACACACATGCACACACACTCTCTCTCTCTCTCTCACATACGCACACAACACACTTTCTCTATCTCTCTCTCTCACTCACACACACACACACACACACACACACACACACACACACACACACACACACACATTATCTTACCGCATTGTCACAAGGACTTGTAGTAAAGAAGGGCTTCTCGCAGGCTCTGCAGCCGCCACAGTTGAAGCAACACTTCAAGGGCTTGGGGCAATCGATGTCGACCCGACACGTGTTCGGGCACGTTGGTGGGAATGGAACAGGACACCCTCTGATCTGGCATGATCCCGGTCCTCAAGGAAACAAAAAGTCGCATGCAGATACACGGAGCACCAACATTTGTTTTATTGCTCCACATGAATTTAGACGTGAATCGATGATGTAGTAATCTCATAAACAGTCTGACATGTTCGTTATTCTTTTTACAATCGTCATGATCAATTGTCTGTATGTTTATCTATACATGGACAGTTAACCATTTTCATCGTGGTTTTTTGTTGTTGTTTGTTTGTTTGTTTGTTTGTTGTTGTTTTTACAGCATCGTATCTGGCTTGGGTTTTCTGATACCTAATGTGTATGCATAGGTGTGAGTATTTACGTGTTTTATGGAACATTGACATGTGTAACACTATTCTACAGACAAACATTCATCACATTTGTTAACAGATCACAACTTTCAACACAAACGATGTCTCCAAATATTCTGTACCCTTATGTGTATGTGGCTAAACGCTCATCTAACAAAATGGTGATTTGACCAATTTATCATATGCTCTGAGGTTTGTGGCTCATAACATTAGTCATGCGTATATTTTGGATTACTTCCCTTTGGTTCATTTGCCACCTAACTTTTGCCTTCTGAGACTGTTCGCTGTGGTAACATTCTTATATTTTGGATTACTTCCCTTCGGTAAATTTTCCACCTAACTTTTGCCTTCTGAGACTGTTCGCTGTGGTAACATTCTTATATTTTGGATTACTTCCCTTCGGTTAATTTGCCACCTAACTTTTGCCTTCTGAGACTGTTCGCTGTGGTAACATTCTTATATTTTGGATTACTTCCCTTCGGTAAATTTTCCACCTAACTTTTGCCTTCTGAGACTGTTCGCTGTGGTAACATTCTTATATTTTGGATTATTTCCCTTCGGTTAATTTGCCACCTAACTTTTGCCTTCTGAGACTGTTCGCTGTGGTAACATATTTATATTTTGGATTACTTCCCTTCGGTTAATATTGCCACCTAACTTTTGCCTTCTGAGACTGTTCGCTGTGGTAAAATTCTTATATATTGGATTATTTCCCTTCGGTTAATTTTCACTTAACTTTTGCTTCTGAGATGTTCACTGTGAAACCATTTCTGAATTTTGGATTACTTCCCTTCGGTTAATTTGCCACCCAACTGCCTTCTGAGACTGTTCGCTGTGGTAACATTCTTATATTTTGGATTACTTCCCTTCGGTTGATTTTCCACCTAACTTTTGCCTTCTGAGACTGTTCGCTGTGGTAATAATTTTTACTAAGTGTACACGACGCCACACTGTTTCGCTAGAGTCCAAGATTACCTCTGTTTTCACACTCACCAAAAAGCTACACATAAAAGCAAGATCACGATTCTTTACCCTGATGAAAGCTTGGTGAAGAATGTTTATTGCGGTGATTTCACTACATTTCACCATCCATGTTTATACTGCATTAATGTTTTGATACGGCAACCGTCCACAAACTTCCCCTTTTCGAAAGTTATGTTTACTTTTTTTTTATTTATCTGTGTACAGTGGGACGAGTATTCTTTAACATGGACTGTTTACACTATACAAATGGAATCGATTACGATGATGATGACGATGATGAAGACAATGACGATGATAAAAATAATATCAAAATTAATGATAGTAGTAACAACAATACTAATATGATAACCAACAACAACAAGATGATAACAACAGTAATAATAAGTTAATGATAATAATGACAATGATGATGATGATCAGGACGACAATAATAGGAATGATACTGGTGATAGTAATAACAATAACAATCATGGTTATGATAATACTAGTCGTAATAATGATGATAATGATGATGAAGATGATAACAATGATCATGATGATAATGATATGAACGTGATGATGATAATGATAATGAGATAATCGGGTAATTTCACAAATTAAACTCATTGTGATGAAAAAAAAAAGTTATTTTATGCTCTTCTTCCCTTGTATACCCGTTTTCCCACATACAAACTAAACCCAACGAGAAATGAATAATCTTTACAGCTTTATTCTAAGACACTGGATGATGCCTTGTTTCTCCAATTACGAAGCCATTTATTGTGTATCTTGTCATACATAATAAATATTCTTTTATAAGCAAATGAGTGAATTCGTTTGATTTGATTAATTTCACGTAGACCCTTTATTACTAATGCATGTAGGCACATATGCAGTAAATATGGAAGAAAATGACCGCCACAAACTTTCACAGTGCTATCTATGACGACGATCTGGACATGTTTACTTTGAAGAAACAGAAAGAGAGAGAGAGAGAGAGACAGACAGACAGAACAGACAGACGACAGGCAGGCAGGCAGGCAGAGACAGAGAGACAGACAGACAGAGACACAGAGACAGACACAGAGACATAGAGAGAGTGTGTGTGTGTGTGTGTGTATGTGTGTGTATCTGTGTGTGAGAGATGTGAAGAGGTGAGAGGAGATGTGTGAAGAGAGAGAGAGAGAGAGATACTGAGATTCAGATGAAAAAATTATATACATTAAGGCCATGGCTTCTCAAAAGAAAGAAAATAACCATACAAAAAAAACGACGAAACCACACACACACACACACACACACACACACACACACACACTGATAGATAGCGACAGAGAAAGAGAATGAGACAGAGAGACAGGCAGACAGACAGAGACAAAGCGACATAAAGACGCACACAGGCATACACACAGACAAGCAGGCAGAGGCAAGACAGACATAGAACAAGAAACAGAGAGAGAAACAAAAATACCAGCAAGCCAGCGAACAGACAAAGACACTTACTGACGGGGACGCAAACGGGGCCCGAGTCAGTTTCGGTGCATTGTGTTCCTGCTATGCAGAGCTGTGGAGGAGGAAAGAAAAAAAGGGTAAGAAAACTTTGCAGGGCTGAGTACGAAATTGCCTACCACAAAGAAGGGTTCAAAACAGACTATGTGTAGTTAGAACTGTGGCAACAAGCACGCGGGTCAAAAAAAACACACACACACACACACACACACACACACACACACACACACACACACACACACAAACACAACACACGTACATACATGTATACTCACGCAAGCTAAAACACAGCAAACTCATTCCTTCTGCGCGCGTAAGCACACACACACTCATATTCATACACACACGTATACATACATGTATACACGCACACACAGATACAGATACATATATAATAATTTATATGTATATATACATGCATATATATGTACATATATATGTGTATATATACATACATACGTACATACAACATATATATAGGTACCTATATAGATATGTATGTATACTCACACCTTAAAATCAGCCCTTCTGCACACACACACACACACACACACACACACACGCGCGCGCGCGCGCGCACACACAATATACACACACACACGCACATACGCACGCACACATACATACACATACACACACACGCAAATACATCCACACACAAACGCACACACATCTACATATATTCACACACACACGCACATACATTAACATCAAACTCAGCCCTTACACACACACACACACACCCACACACCCGCCAGGTCATGCGAACCTACGCACACATATCAAACTCAACCCTTCTACGTGCACACACACACACACACACACACACACACAAACACACACACACACACACACAAATGAACGAACGAATGAACGAACGAATGAACGAAGCAGCCAACAAGGAAGTCTTTCATTCATTAAACTAGTGCAGCAACAATCTATCAAACCAACCAATGACAGGCAATTTGCTGTGTTCCACTCTGTGAGATGATCACCTCAGCTCACTATGCTACAAGACGCTAACGTCGCATCGTCGTTCAACTGTTACTATTATTGTTACTGTTGTTTAAAGCCCAACCGACTGCGCAGAACCATATCAGGGCTATAACCATTCCAAAACATACACAACACTTCAACAGGAAAAAAAGGAACAGAAAGTTAAGTCCACACATCAATGCATTCGCGCGTATAATCTAAGGAGATGTCCCTGGCATTAACCACCCGTCCAATTTACCACACAGGGAATTTTAAAAATATACCTGAATACAAATTTAAACATAACTGAGGACACTAAAACATAAAAAAACGGGCCTAAATTACCTAAAATTGCTTCCGCATATCACAATTCCCTAGAGCCAAAACTACACCTAATACATGTACCAAATTATCAATCCTATGAGAAAGTAGTTATGATTTTATTGGACACATACAGATAAATGGACCAGCAAGGCAGAAAATGACAGGAAGAAATGACAGAAAGCAAAGGAACAAGGCAGAAACAAAGAGAGTGACAGAAAAAGAGGAAATTTCTAGCAAAAAATTCCGGAAGGTGGAGATACTGATACTGAAAGAGCCCCGGCATCCCCATAGGGGAATGTCATTCAACTGGTTTCGATTCGATTTTGTGGCAAATCTCTGTTTATTACTTGAAAAACAGAGGATGATAACCATTTCACAAAACATTCTCATCAAGACATTCACGATAAACAAACGCCCCGAAATTGAAACAGAAAACGGCAGAGATGTAAAAGGACGCTCCCACCTCAGTCAACAGTGCAAAGACAGGAGAAAACTACCGCCACGTAAAAGCATCATTTCTACCTTGCCAGAATTTTTTTTTAGCTTATATCAAGAATATCTCGGAGCATAAAGTCCGTGTTGCTGTATGGTGCCGAAACATGGAGGATGGCACAAACTACCCTCAACAGAGTGCATACTTTCATTAACAACTGTCTGAGAAGAATCGTCCAGATTCACTGGCCAGATAAAAGCCATCGATGTGTGGAAGCAGACACATCGACTGCCAGCAGAAGGCGAAACTATAATAACAAAGTAGGGAAACATGGGAACACATTACCCACACCAGCGCTATGTACGACAAGATAGGCCCTGATTATAAGGAACCCACAAGGGAATGGAAAAAAGACGGGAGGAGAAACACGTGGCGAAGAGACATGGAAGCAGACACAAGCAGGATGGGCCTTTCCTGGAGACAGCTAGAGGTAAAAGCACGCACCAGGGAACTTCTCAAGTCTCATGTTGATGGACTATGCCCCAAGAGGGGTGAAGGGTCTAAGTTAGTATTGGAATTAGGAATCGATACCGATGCTGTCATAGGCCAGAAGTTCCATGAGTTGCCAATACATGTTAAGTTCCTTAATGTGCTAATATACTACACTTTTTTCTGCGAACTAATAAACCAACCAGCGAACAACCAACCAGCCACTCACTGACTCATAATAATGATGATAATAACTGAACTTTTTAATAGCGCCTTTCATAAAGCACGCAGCGCTTTACATAATACAATTCACAACTTTTCATAATTATGCGTATGCACACACACACACACACACACACACACACACACACACACACACACACACACACACACACACACACACACACACACACACACACACACACACACAAACACACACACACACATGCAGGCATGCACGGATAACTTACACACAAACACATGCGCGTGCACGCTCACACAACACACACACACACACACACACACACACACACACACACACACCTGAAAACACAACACATTTTGAAAGAATATGTCAGCAGATTGGGAGGACTGACTGGGTAGGCACTCTAAAGACAGAACTGCTGAAAAAGAAACGTTTTAAGATTGGATCTGAATGGCGGTAGGAACGGGCCGTGTCGAACAGTGCAAGGCAATGAGTTCCAGAGTTTATCATCAGAGGAATTAAAAGCTCTTCTGCCATGTTTTTCTCTGTTAAATTTTGGGACACGGAAGGTTCTATCATCAGTGGCAGAACAAGAAGATCGAGATGGAACATAGATTTCCCGAAGGTATGGAAGGTTCCGGCATTAAGAGACTAACGTAATAATTGCTAAACAAGTAATAACCAGCAATAGTGACGTCGTTCAATTCAGTAAGCAAGCAAGCAGTTCAATATGTCATATATTACCTTCGTTATCGTTATTTTTGTTAAAAGCCCAGCCGACTGCGCGAATCACATCAGGGCTATAACCGTTTCAAAACACATACAATTCTTGAACAGAAAAAAAACAAGGAAAAGAAAATTAAGTGCATACGTCAATCCATTTGTGCACATAACCTAAGGAGATGCCCCTGGCGTTGACCACTCCGTCCAATTTACTACATAGGGGATTTAAAAAACATACCTGAATACAAGTTTAAACATATCAATGGACACTAAAGTGTATATAAAAACGGGTATACATTACTACTCTGAACACGTAGCAACAGTAACTGATTCAGAAGGGCCACTTTGGCTGCTCCTCAACCGCCAAACATTTTCTTTCTAACATTACAGTGTTGTCTTTCTCAAAAGTTTCCGTTTCGTCATGCATTTCAGATCAGACAATTCATTCTGGCGAGTAAAAGATCTATTTTGTTTGCTTGACTTAGCTTTTTGTTTGATCCGACCATTACACAGGGCACAACAATACCTTACCTTTCTTGGGATTGTAATAACGTACCTGCATTTACTCTATTTGGCAATGCGCCAACTGGCAGCCTTAAGTAACTGACAAGTTACGTGAGCGAGTAAATGAAGTTAGTGTGTAAGTCAATTACTAAACTGATATAATTACCAACGCTAGCATAAAAAGAGACAAATGGAAAAGCAGACAAAACTTTCACAACTGGGCCTAGACTAGAGATCATGTCTGGCCGCTAGCCCTATACTCACCTGCCGAACAACTAACAACCAGCCAACTAACAAACTAGATAACTAAGCTGACACAAACCAACACCAACGAAATAAATAATAAGTGGAAAAAACTTACAATGTTTTCACAGCCGAGGCGAGGAAAAGGATCCACGCACAACTGGCCACCACAACGTGTACCACAGCACTTTTGTAACCCTGGACACTGGCGATCCTTTTTACATGACTTTCCGCAATGTTCCAGCTCCTTGCGTAGTGGGCACTTACCACGTTTGTCTGGCACACAAAAGAAAACGTCAATCAAAAAAGCATGTCACTCACAAACAAGCCATCTCATTTCACAAAACCGAGAAAGACAGAGATAGAGAGAGAGGAGAGATACGGATAAGAGACAGAGACAGAAAAGAGAAATAAGAGAGAGGCAGGAGAGAGACAGAGACGGAGAAGGAGAGGGTGATATCAGGTAACGTAATTCCAAAAAGCAAAAAAAAAAAAAAAAAAAAAAGATAATAAATAAATGAACTATTCTCACCATTATAGCAGGAGTCGATGCAATCCTCAAGGGACTCGAAGTTGTTCCTGTTTCCCTGACATCCACCGTAGATGAATTTACGGCACTCGTTCGTTTCCGTGTCATAGAAGTATCTGGGAATGGCAGCTTTGCAGGGACCGGTATCTTTTGGCAGTATGCATATATCTGCACCAACATCATATAACACAATTTGGTTACAAACGTTCACCTACGTGACAGTTGTGATAGCCATGTGGTTGGGCCGTCGGACTTCTGATCGGAAAGCTTGAGTTCGATCCTGCATGGGCACTGCCCGTTGGGCGAAGGGTAGAGATTTTTTTCTGACATCCCAACTCAGTATATATGTAGACCTGCTGGTGTCTTAAGACCCTACATGCCTACAGGCACACAAAACATCAAATAAGTACGTTCGCCATATCAGTGTTCAGTAGCTTATGGAAACTCGAAATTCACCCTGCGTACACACTCACCGAAGACAGAGTATGCAGACTGTGCAGTACCATAATGCCTGCACACAGTGGGGGGGCAAACGAAGTGTAAGAAAGCATACAAGAAAACATTGCTCGGAACACACAAACTAGAAAGAAAACAATAACAAAATTTCACCTAAAACGGACCTAGTCACTACAATGCGTCTCACAGCACTTTTGTAATCTTGGATACTGGCGATCATTTCTACACATGTTCCTGCAATATTACAGCCCTTTGGATAGTGGGTAACATTCTCATGTCATAAACATACACTCATTTTCTTCAAACACACTACGCTGACTGCTCCATTTTATAGTGAAGATTGCTGTGAAGTATCTAACTTTACTGAGATAAGGCACTTTAACATGATGATTTCCACGTCCTGACATACAAGCAGCAGATACAGAACCATCAGTCTAGCCATTAACAGTGCTTTATGTAACAGAATTCCCTTAGTGGAGTTTGTATCAGCCTAGACGAGCATATTAAGAAGAAGAAAAAGAAGAAGGAGAAGAAGAAGAATGATGACGATGATGACGACGATGATGATGATATTCGTAAGGAGCCAAATCTAGATAAACAAATCAAAGCGCACACACTCTCACCAGCCATTAAAACATTTACTCACAATGACAAAAACTTAACGGTACAAAGCACATGCATACTGAGAGGGGAAGGGCAGGAGGGGAGTGAGACGAAGATGTGGGCGCAGAAATGGGGAAATCACTGCTACTCAAAAAGGCATGTCTCCTCGTTAGACTTGAAGAAAGACAAGAGTATGTGAATATCGAAAATACAAAGGAAGTTCGTTCCACTTGTATACACCAGACACAGGAAATGAGCGACGACCGACCATGGAAAATCTCTATTAAGGGTATGTAAACAAGTAGTGTCAAAGCAAACCGGAGATGTCGGGTAAGGGTGTTGTTTGATGGTTTCACAAACAACAGTAGGTACAATACCATTAATACACATGAAATATATTCTCGAACAGCAGATATACATATAAGTCCTGGCTGACCTGTATCTCATGATATAGACGCAATGGGATGATTGCCTTCTATCCACATTAAAGGATTGATCATGTGTAGTATGGTGTGTGCACGTGTGAATATGTAAATGAACATTCGTAACTACGCATTGCCTGTTGTGATGCCAGCCTTCGCTTCATCATCATATGCCTCACGACTGCAGAGCAGCTAATCCCCATATCTGAAGGTTTGTCCTTTATCCACCACCTGGGACACGCTGGCTTTGGTATAGTAGTCCACACCATAACTATAGCTTTGCTCATGTCATTGAATTAAGTCACGAGTCTTCACTCTTTAATTCTTGAGTTGAAAAATCAGAAAGTTTTCTCAAATACTACATATTTTTTTCATAATTGGATGAACAAATCTTCTGTATCATCAGGACTGTAACCTGCATCTTTTTCCTAACCTCTGATAACTTGCGTTATTTGATTTCAAGTCCATAACCTAGAGAAATATGCGAGTGTGGTGGGGAGGGTGAGATACGTTCATAATGTCTCGCATTGACTATTGCAATTCACTCCTGTCTGGTCTTCCTGCCTCCACCATTCACATCCTACAGCGCATTCAAAACAATGCTGTACGCCTTGTACTCAAAAAGAAAAAAGCTGACCACATACTCCTCTCCTGGCACAACTTCACTGGCTCCCTGTATCAAAGCGCATACAGTACAAACTACACACCATGTGCTACAAAAGCCTCAATAATGCAGCCCCCGATTACCTGTCAAGCCTACTTGAGATCTATGTTCCCTCACGTACCCTCCGCTCTGCCTCCGATCCTCTGACTTTTCGCTTTCCACGCACTAAGCTCAATACCTATGGTCCACGAGCCTTCTCTGTTTCTGGTCCACTCTCCTGGAACAAACTTCCTCTCTCAGTCCGTCAGCAACCTACTTTTGTCTCCTTCAAGTCCGCTCTCAAAACTCACCTTTTCTCCTCCGCATAAAATCCTAACTTCACTCAACCCCCCCCCCCCCCCCCCTCTGCAGCCTGTCTCCGCTCGGAGGGAATCACATGGTTATAATATATAAAATTGTATATGCTATGCTCTCTATAATTTTCCATTGCTTTTATTCTTGCTTTTATTGCTTTTATTCTTTCTCCCCATTTATAGCCATGCGTGTGTGTGTGTGTGTGTGTGTGTGTGTGTGTGTGTGTGTGTGTGTGCGTGCTGTGTGTGTGGTGTGTGGTGCGTGGTGTGTGTGTGTGGTGCGTGCGTGCGTGCGTGCTTGCGTGTGTGTCTGCTTCAGCGCTTAGATTTGATTTTATCAAGATTTTGCGCTATATAAATATTGTAATTAAAAAAAAAAAAAATTAAAAATTAATTATGTAGTATGATGGTGGACAGTGGTATTTCGAGGTAGTGGTGTGTTTCTGGATAAGTGGGTTTGTAGAACTGCTCTGGTGCCGATGATACTAATGGTATCAGTAGTGTTTTGAGCATCGGCAATGGGGACGAGATATTGTAGTCTGTGATTCGGGGGGTGGGGGGTGTCACCGAGGCATAGGCCTTGTACTGTGTCTTCCTGGCATTGACTTCTAGGTTTGTGCTGTCTTGGTGCATATAGGATGAGTCTGTGTTTTGTTGTTGTTTTTCAGCTATTCCCCAAAATTAATTGAATTCACTGAGCACTGCACATTTACAAGACAAACAGCGGTAAAATACGAACATACACACATACACTCACACGTACATACTCACATACAAACTCTCAAATATATATGAACATAAATGAATGCATACACACAGTATGAAAGACACACAGCGGTAAAATAAGTATACACACACATCACACACACACACACATACTCACATACAAACTCTGAAATATACATGCGCGCACATGAATACATACACACAATACACGTATACCTGTACATATATACCTATGGTCATAAACATATGCATGCAAAAGAGTTGTGACATATTCATTATACGTATTATCAGTGGTTTGTTATTATTATCATTACTATTATCAATGTCATCTTTTAATATTATCATCATAAATCATTCTTCTTCTGCTTAGCATTAGTTGTCTTCTTCTTCTTTTTCTTCTTCTTCTTTTTATTATAGTATTATTATTATTATTATTATTATTATTATTATTATCATCATTATTACTGTTGATGTTGTCATTATTATCATCATTTATGATGATGGATGATGATGATGATGATTACTATTATTATTGTTAGTCTTAGTATTAGTGTTATTATTGTTGTTAGTGTTATTAGTGTTGTTGTTATTGTTGTTGTTGTTTTTTTTTTTTTATTATTTTATTATTACTATATAATTATTTTTATTACTATTATCATCATTATCATTATTATTCTCATTATTATTGTTATTATTATTATCATTATCGTCACCATCATTATCATCATCATCACTCATCATCATCGTCATTACTATTGTTATCTCTGATATTACTGATTTCTCTTTATTAGTATCAAGCTTGTTTTCGTACGCTATCAATGATAGTCAGCCAACCAGCGAAAAGTTTGATCCTCACCTCCCGAGCAGGCTTGTCTGCATTCCTTGATGGACTTATAGTTGTTGTCGTTGCCTCCACATCCCGTATACTTAAACTTGTGGCATTTGGCGCTCTTTGCGTCGTAGTAGTATCTTTGCACCGAGTCCAAGCACGGACCTGGGTCTTTAGGCTGCAGGCATGGATCTGCACAGCATCGCGTATAATAAACAACACGAAGTGAACTGAATTCAAGCACAGGATCAAAAGCAGAAAGCCTGGAAACAGGAGAACAGAAGGTCTCCCTGAAAAGATGAGTTCTCGTTGTTTGACTTAAAATGAGGTTGGAGGGGAACAGAGACAGAAAGAGACAGATAGACAGAGACAGAGAGACAGACAGAGACAGAGACAGACACAGAGAGAAAGAGAGAGAGAGAAGAGAGACAGAGAGACAGAGAGACAGAGAGGCAGAGAGGCAGAGAGAGAGAGAGAGAAGCTCTAACAAACAGAACTTGGAACTCGAAACTTTAATGAATATAGGCCATCAGCCCCTGTCTATCTGTCTGTCTGTATGTATGTATGTATGTATGTATGTATTATGTATGCATGTATGTATGTATGAATGTATGTATGTGTGTATGTATGTACGTATGTATGTATGTATGTATGAATGTATGTATGTGTATGTATGTATGTATGTATGTATGTATGTATGTATGTATGTATGTATGTATGTATGTATGTATGTATGTATGTATGCATGTATGTATGTATGTATGTATGTATGTATGTATGTATGTATGTATGTATGTATGTATGTATGTATATATGTGTGTGTATGTATGTATAGGTGCATGTCTGTTCATGCCTACATACATGAATGCATACAGAACGTTAACAAACAAAATGATTGACAGAGATGGAAAGAAAACGACAAAGAAACATACAGCTGAAAAGACAGACAAAAGCTGACAGGGAGAAACAGAAGCCAGCAGTGAAAGCCTGGACAAAAACTTATCAATAAGATCATCTATTACGCTATCATAAATCCAACATCCCTGCTACTCACTGGTGGGTATGCAGATAGGCCCTTTCCTGGTGTCAACGCACTTTCGGAAGGGTGAGCAGAGCTGTGGGAAAAATCCACAATGCAATACAGTACAATATAACACAACACCCTGTTACGACACACGGTAAGACATACGACACACTGTACTACAATACAAAACAATGTAATACGGTCATGACAACAATACACGATATAATACAACACACGTTATGCAATGTAATACAGTGCAAAGCAACAACAGAACACAAATTCGACACAAAAACTTGCCACTTCCTTAGATAACAAACCGAAACACATCAGAATGTAACCCTGACAAAGTCTGAGAAAATGATTCCGGGAGCAAGGAGTTCTCTCAAGTCATCAGAGAAAGCTCAGTTCATGCCGTAAGTACGCTAAACGATGCTTCAAAATTGTCACTCGTATCTTGTATTGATATGTAGCTTACATCACAAAACATACTACCGTATCTTTTGCTCGATCAAACTGTGCACGACAAAAATGGGAAGGACTTGTAGCCTACCCCAAATCGCCTTGGAAGCTGCATCATCGTTCGTTGCCGATACACCAGAAACAATGTTCAGATTGGGGGAAAAACACATAAATATTTCAAGTAAACGGGCTATATTTCAGGCGCAAGAAGGAAACAAACATTTTTGTTAATTTCCAACAATTTCTTGGCAGATTCCTGTCAGAATCAGGAAAGTCAGATCAATATGAAATCGTTTCTATTTTCAGGGCTTGATAGTCAGGAATGTCTAAACATACATCAATGTTAATAAGCTAGTCATGCGGGAATCTTTCAGTCGGAAAATAATGGTGTACAACTGTTAACCTGTTTTTTTTCAATTCAGAATGGGACTGCTAAAGAAATTTACAGTGATGAAAAGCTTTCTGTCACACGGTGTCATTAGTTGGAACATGTATTTTCCAAGTTCTCTCAGGTCTTCTTGGAGAAACTGGGTACAACTCAAAGTCATATTTTCATGAGATCCATCTGACAGAAGTTGTTCCTATGAGTTTGAAACTTTCCCACTACCTTTTGCGTGTACGGAAATTGTTGATAAGGGAGTCAAAACACTGACTGCTTTGTGTGTCACTGAATCTTCTCAGCCTCCTTATTTCGCCCGAATTGTCTTAGTGAAAACGAAAGATGGATCTGCCGGATTTTGTATTGATTTCCATGCTTCACACAATGTCAGGTGATTAAGCCCTTTGCGTGCTCAGACTTTCTAAAGGAATATCAGCAAATTTTAGATAAAAAAAACTGACAAGCCAATGACTGCATTTCGCGCTCCTCAAAGTTTCTTTCTATAGACCAGGCATTTTTGGACTAGTCATTGTCCCATCTACATTCGCGAGGATGATGCGTGAGGTCGCACGGCACTCATACTTCTCCCGAAGTTTTTTGTTGTTGTTTTTTTTATGACCTTTTGATATCGACCTCAAGTCGGCACAGTCATTTTGATTATTTTAAAAGTGTTTTCGGGAAGATCGCTCAGCTTGGATTGACCATGCGTCCATCTGTAAATATACGCAGAATTTCGTAAACTAGAGTTCTTGGGCAAGACATATGCAATTGTATGGGTTTTGAACAAACTCTTACGCTGCTCTGGGGACGTGAGTTTGTTCCACCAAAAGACCAATGACCGTTGACTTTTTTTTAAAGTCTGGAAGACTCCGTAACTACATCAAAGATCTTGACGGAAAAGTGAAGATCGAAAATGAAGAGCAAGAAATGGTTGACCATTACATCTACTTAGGCCAACGGATCTCAGCAGAATCCTCCTCCAAAGAGGAAGAAATCAAAAGTAGGACAACCCTTGGCTGGCAAGCGTTTGGATAAGCAAGTTCGATTTTCAAGAATGACAATATCCCAACTGTCCTGAAACGAAAAGTCTACGACCAGTGCATTCTGCCCACAGTCATCTACGGTGCAGAGTCGTGGAATCTAACAAAAAAACTGGCTTTGAAACTAAGAACCATGCGGCGAGCACATGAAAGAATCATGCTTGGTATCACCTGAAAAGATCGCAAAACGACTCATTGGATCAGAGAAAGAACAAAAGTGCGAGACATCCTGGAAACCATCAACAAACTGAAATGGATTTGGGCAGGACATCTCAACTGGAGAACGGACAATCGTTGGACAACAAAAACCACGCTCTGGATACCAAGAGACTGCACTCGCAATAGAGGAAGACCTTGATGGAACGCAGTGAATGGAAGCAGTCGGGGAACGCCTACGTCCAACAACAGACTTTCGATGGCTGAATGACAGATAAACTCCCTAATGGGCTTTGAATCTGCAGAAATTAAGTTTTCACGTAAAAGCATTCCCTGAAAAAAGACAACATCTTTGGAGACAATTTAATTCGTCCTGCTCAAACATTTTTGGAAACAGTTTTTCTCGGCCGGCTCATACTCTGAAAATATTCCTAATGAAACTTGCTGTTTTGCTTCACAAGAAACCTGTAGCTTTCTACTGGAGAAGGATATAGTAGTAGTAGTAGTAGTAGTAGTAGTAGTAGTAGTAGTAGTAGAAGTAGTAGTACTGGTGTGGTGGTGGTGGTGGTGGTAGTAGCAGCAGTAGCACAGTAGCGGTAATAGCAGTTTTTGTTTCGTTTTCATGGCAGCAGCAGTAGAAGTAGTAGCTGCAGCAGCAGCAGTAGTCATGGTGGTGGTGGTGGTAGTAGTAGTAGCAGCAGCAGCAGTAGTAGTAGTAGTAGAAGTAGAGTAGTAGTAGTAGTAGTAGTAGTAGTAGTAGTAGTAGTAGTAGTAGTAGTAGTAGTAGTGGTGGTGGTGGTGTGGTGGTGGTAGTGGTAGCGGTAGTAGTAGTAGTAGTTTTTCTTTCTTTTCTTTTTTCATTCTTTTTCTTCTTCTTTTTTTCTTTTTTTTTTCTTTTTTTGATAGAAAATGAAACCTGGCACCAAAACCCAGAACAAACAGTGAAACAGCGAACAAGAACAAGCAGCAAGAAATCAAAACCAAGGTGACTGTCAGTGTTCAAGCAAAGAGGAACCAGAAATAAACAACAAAACTATAATCAGAACGTGTATTTGACACAAGACAAGACTACAATCAGAACGTGTATTTGACACAAGACAAGACTACAATCAGAACGTGTATTTGACACAAGACAAGACTACAATCAGAACGTGCATTTGACACAAGACAAGACTACAATCAGAACGTGTATTTGACACAAGACAAGACTACAATCAGAACACGTATTTGACACAAGACAAGACTACAATCAGAACGTGTATTTGACACAAGACAAGACTACAATCAGAACGTGTATTTGACACAAGACAAGACTACAATCAGAACGTGCATTTGACACAAGACAAGACTACAATCAGAACGTGTATTTGACACAAGACAAGACTACAATCAGAACACGTATTTGACACAAGACAAGACTACAATCAGAACGTGTATTTGACACAACAAGACAAGACTACAATCAGAACGTGTATTTGACACAACAAGACAAGACTACAATCAGAACGTGTATTTGACACAACAAGACAAGACTACAATCAGAAAATGTATTTGACACAAGACAAGACTACAATCAGAACGTGTATTTGACACAACAAGACAAGATTACAATCAGAACGTGTATTTGACACAAGACAAGACTACAATCAGAACACGTATTTGAACCAAACGTATTTAACACAAAACTACAATCAGAACGCGTATTTGACACAACAAGACAAGACTACAATCAGAACCCGTATTTGACACAACAAGACAAGACTACAATCAGAACCCGTATTTGACACAACAAGACAAGACTACAATCAGAACGCGTATTTGACACAACAATACAAGACTACAATCAGGACACGTATTTGACACAACAAGACACGACTACAATCAGAACGCGTATTTGACACAACAATACAAGACTACAATCAGAACACGTATTCGTCAAACAAGACTACAATCAGAACGCGTATCTGTCACAACAAGATACAATCAGAAGACGTATTTGAAACAACAAGACTACAATCAGAACACGTATTTGACACAACACTACAATCATAACACGTATCTGACACAACAAGACAAGACTACAATCATAACACGTATTTGACACAACAAGACAAGACTACAATCAGAACATGCATTTGACACAATACAAGATCACAATCATTACACGTATTTGACACAAGACAAGACTACAATCATAACACGTATCTGACACAAAAAGACAAGACTACAATCATTAACACGTATCTGACACAACGAGACAAGACTACAATCATTAACACGTATCTGACACAACAAGAGAAGACTACAATCATTAACACGTATCTGACACAACAAGACAAGACCACAATCAGAACATCAACATGCATTTGTCACAAGACAAGATCACAATCATTACACGTATTTGACACAAGACAAGACTACAATCATAACACCTATTTCACACAAGACAATACTGCAATCAGAACACATATTTGACTCTACAAGACAAGACTACAATCATAACACCTATTTGACACAAGACAATACTGCAATCAGAATGCATACTTGTCAAAACAAGACAACAATCAGAACGTGTATTTGACACAACAAGACTACAAACAGAACGCACGTTTGACAAAACAAGACTACAATCAAAATGCATATTTGACAAAACAAGACAAAAATCAGAACGTGTATTTGACACAAGACTACAATCAGAACGCATATTTGGCAAAACAAGACTACAATCAGAATGCGTATTTGTCACAAGCAAAACAAGACCACAATCAGAAAACTCATTTGTCACAACAAGACTATAACCAGAATGCGTATCTGTCACAAGACAAAACTACAGTTAGAACGCATATTTGTCACAAGACAAGACTGCATTGAGAACACGTATTTGGCACATTTGTCCTGTCTTGTCGTATGCAAATACGCATTCTAATTCTATTTTCTGTCTCTTTTTTTTTTGGTTTCTAAGAAATAGCAGCTTACCACGTTTTTGCAACTGAGTGCCGGAAATGTGCAGACGTGGCCGCAACCGTTGAAACAGCATTTTTCAATTCCCGGACACTCCCGGTCCAGTTCACACTCTGTCACACAGGTGCCGACTCCTTCAAAAAGTGGACACCGACCTTCTTTGGGCGGCCCTGCCATGTAGAATGGGCTTGTCAGTGCGGTACACTGGGTTGTTTAGACTCTTTTTATTCAGACTGGTTCACGAAAAGCAAATAGTTATATGAATTGACTGATTAGCTATGGCAGATATGTGTACATAAGTTAACCTATGTGTTAAATCAATACATGTATCTATACGCTGGAAAGCAAAGTTTCTTTACCTTTTGTTTCATTTTTCCAGACCGACTAGAGTGCTAGCTTCCTCTTCCGATCGAGCCGTGAACTGGAGATCTCGTGTCTTAAGTCTTGCAGACCGTCTGGTTTATTTCAAAGAGCCGCGAACTGATGTTTTGAGTTCAATCCTAGCCTTCAAAATAAACACTGGTCTGTTCTCTGCCCACCTTTTAATGTTTTGATCATTCTGACGGTGTTAGCTTCGTGTTCTAGTTGATTTCGTTTCCCCCTACTTCCAATTTTAGGATCTTGCCAGCACAGCTGCTTTGTGCTCTCAAGCTGGACGAAAATGCCAGATAATTACTGGCAGACTTGAATGGAAGCAAATATGGAATTGCGCGAGTGCAAAGAATCCCTCTTGAACAAACACCGAACTCCAACTTCCACAGTTTAAATCCTATCCCACAAAATGGAAGTTGGCCCATCCCAGTGCTTCAATCATTCTGATGGTGTCCGCATTCCATAAGCCCCGTTTCCCTCCCATCTCAGGAACTCACCAGTGGACAGTGTTTCGCACAGGGTCAAATTTACCAGACGGTGGTTGACAGATTCAGGTGGAGCACATAAGAGACTGCCCAGCTGGGAATGAATCTCTCTTGGCCACTTCAAACCCCAAATTAACTGATGAAAAAAGGACTCCAGTCTTTGCTGTCTTTCGTGGTACGCTTGACAAAGTCATTTGGCTTTAAGTCACTGTCTGCCAGTTGGCCAACAATTTGTTCCTGTGTCGTGTTGTCAAACAAGCGCGGCTTCTTTCCCACTTTTCATAAGTGTCTGGATTTTTTTATCTGAACACTGGCATTCTATTTGATTCAGATTACTCTGTTACTTATCAAGAATACCCAAAAGTAGGGCTAACACAAAAACAGTAGAAAATGAAGATTACAGATCGAGTAATTATTTTCACAGTCTGAAATTGGAAAAAAAACTGGAAACAAAAATGAGTCCATTAGCTTCAAGATGATAAAACTAAAATCATTGACTTCGAGGGAAAATATCTATTGGTTTGTAGAAATGCTTAGCATACAACACACAAGTTCATAACTCATAAAAGAAAAGTGTGTATTAATGGTATGCCACCTACTTATTTTTGTGACCACTTCCAGATGCACACCCCTGCCAGACCTCTCCATACTACTTGTGACACTATTTGTTCAGAAAGTCCTTGATACAGATGTTCCACAGTCGGTCGCCGCTCATTGTCTGTGTCTGTTCCATACAACTGGAATGAGTCTCCCCTCTCTATCTGACAATCGCATACTCTGTCTTCTTTCAAGTCTTACTTAAAGACATACCTTTTAGTAAAGCTGTTCCTCTTTCGCTCTTCTTCTACCAGGATGGGTGTGGTTTTTGTCCTTGGCTTTTTGTCATCGTGTGAATGTTTTAGTAAATGATGGCAGTATACTCCTTGATTTGATTTGTCTATCAAGATTTGGCGCTTAATGAATATTATCATTATTATCATAATCATCCATCGGTTTGAACATTGTTTTCTTGTGTGCATTATGCTACCTATTTTGATAAATGTATATTTCTGCGTCTCTGTGTTTGACTTAAGTGCTTGTCTCTCTGTGTATCGTCTGTCTGTCTGTCTGTCTATAATGATTCTGACAGACATGGTGTTTTTGATCCTTGATTGATAATGTGTCCCCAATTTCAAGTTTCTGTCGATCTGTTTGTTTGTAAAGCTGTGTTTGTCTATCAGTCTGCCTATCGTCCATCGATCGATATGTCTGTCTGTCTCTCTCAAACAAAAATAATTTCAAAATCCAAGATAATGACAACGGTGAAAGTTTCTTCTTCTGTTTGGTTTTGTCCCTTGTCTGTGTGTCAGTATCTGTGCAAGCTGCACCTCAAACCCCTTGTTAACAGATCCATGGTCTTACACGAACATTTCTGAATTCAGAGTGCCAAACTCTCTCTCTCTCTCTCCTCTCTCTCTCTCTCTCTCTCTCTCTCTCTCTCTCTCTCTCTCTCTCTCTCTCTCTCCCTCCCCCGCACACAGCCTGCTTGCTTACCGCCTATATTTTTTACAAACCTTTCACACACACAGCACCGTGTTCTGTCTCCTTGCAGAAGGTCCCAGCAATGCAGCGCTGAAAGTAGCAAACATGATGTTCACTGGAAACTGCTGCGTCTGTAGGATAATTTAAATGAAATCATAACCTCCCTGAAAGAAGGAATTCAAAATTCAACGGGTACTAAGTATTAAAACAAGCCAATAAACAAACCAGCCAACGAACTATCGATTACAAGACGTGAGTCATGACACCTCATCGATTATTTTATTCTGTGCCGGTTCAGTTTGCAAAAGATGGAGTCACAGGTCATGGAGGACTCCATATGCGCTACACCACAAATGCTATGTGTCACATTGATCGCAGACCTGAATGATAACGATCTTCTTCTTTCGTCGTCATATATGCTGGAATTTAGTCTCAAGGATTAAGTAGATGGTCTGCTGTAGCACATGAACAGCCACGTACAGATTCTCCTGCAGGCTCAGGGTTTCGGCCATATCTCCTCCCTCAGTGACCGGTAGCCCTCGCAGTCCTGGAGGATGTGTTCTTCTGTCTGGTCAGCATTCTCACAGAGGCAGCGGGAGAGATGGTGCATGCTGAAAGCGTTTGATCACAAGCTGGGAAAGGCTACCTCCAACCTGGTAGTTGGCCAGTCATCCTCAACCCAGCGGATTGAAGGTGGGGGGTAACAGATGGTCTACAGCTATGAAGGTTAGCTGCGACATAAGTCAGGCTTGCCTGGAAGAAAAAGCATCTCCTCAACCAACTGGCGATGTTTACCATCAGCACGGGGAGGGGGGGGGGGTTGCATCTGACAATGCTACACCTAAAAATTACCGTATGTGTCCTACGATGGAGCCATCGAGAGGATAAGGGCTGCTAAAAAGCCCTTGCCCTTGCGTTCACAGGGTAATTCTTTTGACCAGTAGCTAAGGGTGGAGTACCCCCTACAGAAAACCTACAGGGCTGAAGTCAGAGGTACCTGGCCTGCAGGCGCCTTCTTACAAACCATGGCACCACCATCATCATCATGTGTCCTGCCGCTCAGCGTTGGCGATCATGGCTCTCCACACGAATCTCCCACTCGCTCTGTCTTCTGCAACTCTGCAAGTCCGTCCAATATTTTTTCCCTGTGTCTACCTGGTGCTCTCTTTCCCTCCAGTTTTCCTGTTTTGACTAGGTGCTCTAATTTCTCTCGCCTATAAAATGCCCATGGTACCATGGAAGAAAAACAGCCGATATGACGATGATAATGATAGTAACAGTTTCACTTGTGCAACGCAAACAGTTCAGGCCATGTCAAAAAAATGCGCACTTTGCATAATTACTGACCACTGTTACAGTTTACAGAAAACAAACAGGATGACTTATCTGTGGATAAACATGTGTGCATAATGCAGCAAGGTAGATAGTTTGTCAAGAAGAATAACAGACAATAACAACAGGAAAACAGTTTATCAAGAATAACAACAGGCATAACAACATAAGAACATCCATCAAGATTAACAACAGGCAATGACAATGTATATAACAACAGTTAATCAAGATTAACAACAGGCATTGACGACATATATAACAACAGTTCATCAAGAGTAACACATTAAGATTAACAACAGGCAATAACGACATATGTAACAAGAGTTCATCAGCATCAAAAATAGGCATTAGACTCTCTAGTCACAAAAATATAAAAAGAAAAAAAAACGGAATCAATCTTTCAAATACATACACACATATACATATAAAACACATATACATACACGCATGGACAGACACACACACATATACACTCGCGCATGACACATACACACGCACGCACATACACACACATACAGACATACTCCTATACAGATCAGTTGTAGCATGACCCAACCGAGAAAAGGTCATAAGCATAACACTATGCTGTTTTGTAAATGTTCAAAAAGGAAATGATAAGTTTTGAGGATTTTTTTTCAAGTAAGCAAAGATTTAGGAACAAGAAATACACAAGACAGAGACAAACTTGTGGCTAACTGATCTTGGTCAAGCGTATACAAAAACAAAAAACAATATAAACGCACAAAATGTAAAGAAAATGAAACACACGACTTCGCCAACGTTGCCCTACAACGCTACTGCTAAAGGGAACGTCAGAAAAGTCTTCCACTGTTTATTTGTTCGGTGTTGTTGTTGTTGTTGTAATTGTTGCTGCTGCTGCTGCTGTTGTTGTTGTTGTTGTTGTTGTTGTTGTTGTTGTTGTTGTTGTTGTTGTTGTTGTTGTTGTTGTTGTTGTTGTTGTTAACATTCCAGATTGAGAGAAACATTTCACGACAATGTATGATTAGACTGTTCCAATAACAGACTGATACAAAGATATAAACCCCATACGCTTGGCAGGTCTTCAAACCTTTACCAACACATAGGTCTTCCGTGCTGGCTTTAAGGCTTGTGTCATTTTGGATCTTCTCCGTCGCATGGCAACAGTGGCGTCAGTGCACAGGGAATTCATTCCGAGCGCAAAAATATTATCTCAAGAAAATGAACCTAAAGTGAAGGTTCCTGCGTTTAATCATGTCTTCGCGTTTAGCCATGTGTCAAAGGTTAATGTCAAGCTGTCTTTGGTTTCAGTTATGTTTCTGAGACTAACGAGTTTATTCATATCTGTAAGTCTAATGTAATTAAAGTTATGCCTGCAAGGCTAATACATTCCATCGTGTCTTTGTGTTTAGCTGTGTGTCTGCATTTAGTCGAGCTTCGACATTTAGCTGTTTCTCTAGGGCTAATGCATTATATCTGTGGGTTAATGTGCTTAGTCATACCTCTAAGGCTAATGCCCTAAGTCAAGGTCTCTAAGGCTTATGTGTTTAGTCATGGCTTTAAGACTAATGCATTTAGTCATGTCTCTCAGACTTACATGCTCAGTGATGTTTCTAAGACTACTGTGTTTAGTTGTCTCTGGCTAATGTGTTCAGTCATGTCTGAAGGGAAAACATGTTTAGTTACGTCTCTGAAAGTAAAGCATTTAGTCATGTTTCTAACGCTGATGTGTTTAGTTATGTCTTTAAGGCTGATGCGCTTAGATATCTCTCGCCAAGGTTGATATGTTTAGTTACATGTCTCTGAGGCTGTTTTTGGTTATGCCTTTAAGGCTTATGTATTCAGTTTTGTCTGTGAGGCTAATGCGTTTAATCATGTTTGTCAGGCTAATGCGTTTAGTTATGTCTTTAAGGATTATGTGTTTAGTAATATCTCTAAGGCCAATGTCTTTAGTCATGTCTCTAAGGATAATGTCTTCAGTCATGTCTCTAAGGCTAATGTCTTTAGTTATGTCTTTAAGGCCAATGTCTTTAGTCATGTCTCTTAGACTAATGTCTGTAGTCAAGTCTCTAAAGCTAATGTGTTAGTCATGTCTCTGAGGCCCATGTTTTAAGTTATGTCTCTAAGGCCAACGTCTTTAGTTATGTCTCTAAGGCTAATAAGGCCAATGTCTTTAGTTATGTCTCTAAGGCTAATGTCTTTAGTCATGTCTATACGGCTAATGTCTTTAGTTATGTCTCTAAAGCTAATGTGTTTAGTCATGTCTCTAAGGCCAATGTTTTAAGTTATGTCTCTATGGCCAATGTCTTCAGTTATGTCTCTAAGGCTAACGTCTTTAGTCATGTCTCTAAGGCTAATGCCTTTAGTTACGTCTCTAAGGCTAATGTCTTTAGCTATGTCTCTAAGGCTAATGACTTTAGTTTGTCTATGTCTCTAAGGCTAATGTCTAAAGTCGTGTCTCTAAGTATAATGTGTTTAATTATGTCTCTAAGGCCAATGTCTTAAGTTATGTTTCTAAGGCTCATGTCTTTAGTTGTCTCTAAGGATAATGTCTTTAGTTAGGTCTCTGAGGATAATGCGATTAATCATGTCTGTAAGCCTAATGTGTTAAGTTATGTCTTTAAGGCTTATGTGTTTACTTATGTCTCTAAGGCCAATGTCTTTAGTTATGTCTCTAAGGTTCATGTATTTAGTCATGTCTCTAAGGCTAATGTTTTTAGTTATGTCTCTAAGTCTAATGTTTTTAGTTATGTCTCTAAGGCTAATGTGTTAAATCATGTCTCTAAGTCTAATGTCTTTAGTTATGTCTCTAAGGCTAAAGTGTTAAATCATGTCTCTAAGGCTAATGTCTTTAGTTATGTCTCTAAGGCTAATGTGTATTGTCATGTCTCTACGACTAATGTGTGAATCATGTCTCTATGGGTAATGCCTTTAGTCATGTCTTTAAGGATAATGCGTTTAGTTACGTCTCTAAGGCTAATGCGTCTTGTTATTGATTTCTCTGCTTTCAGTTGTTTCTATCTGTTTAGCTATATGTCCAAGGATAATGCGCCTGATCATACGTCTTAAGCTAATCTCAAAGGGGCAGATGAACAAAATGCCCGCTGTTGCGATGCAGGGACGTTTGCAAACATGACCAAAGGTCTGATGATATCAACGCAGATATCTGGGAGGAGACAGACACAAGTTACGGTACCTGGCGTCAGGCTGTACATGCAGATATCGCCACCGCAGATGAAAAACGAACTGGATAGTAGCTGGACAAAAACAAGACTTCTAGAAGAAAAGCTGTGGCAGCGACCACCCAGCCACAGCCATCAGCCTTCATGTGCCTCGGCTGTTCCAAGGGCTGCCACCCCCACAATCGTCCTGTTCAGCCACAGCGACGCTATTCCACTTGGAAAGCAGTCCCTAACCAGGCACATCCAGTGTTTAACTCTTTGACTCCTGCACCCTATCCACCAACTGCAAAAACTTAACTCTGACCCCCTCCCCTATCCACCAGCTTCCTGCTAACATGGTTGACAATGTAGGATGTTGGTAAACAGGGTGCGGGAGTTATAAATCAGGCAGACGAAGCCATCAACGCACAACAACAACATTTAACAACAAAAATAAAATAACCTTATTCCATATAACTGCTGTAAGTGTGGGTCAATCACATCAAACATTTCAGAACAAACACAACTGACCGTTACAGCGCATTTGACAGGAGGTATAGGGACTGTGCACACGGTTCCCCCACAGCCATTTTTGCAGCATTTCTTTCCATCCTTACAGTCTCTATCCATGGCGCAGTCGATGATGCATATGCCTGGTATGTTAGGCGGTGGGCAAGTGCCTGGATTGGCTGGTGGATTGCATGGAACCAATCGATTATGGTATATGTCGTGGCCATATGCACACACACACACACACACACACACACATACACACGCACACACACACACATACACACACACGTACATACACACACTCGCACAAACAGAGCTGGTGCATATGCAGATACGGACATGCATGCACACACACACACACACACACACACACACACACACACACATACACACACACACACGCCCGCGCGCAACTACACAGTCGACTTACACGTGCAAATACAAGCATTGCAAAAAAAACATAACAACCAGTTACACACACTGATGTTAGCAAACACATATACAGATACACATATTCAGGCATGCACGTACACACACACACGTGCACGCGTGCATGAGCGCACAAGCACCACAAATATAAAAGCGCGTGCGAGCGTGCGCACACGCACATTCATACACACACCAAAAGCACATACCTGTGTGCAAAAGGTGCACATCTACGTACACACACATGCACACACGTATGGGCATGCAAGTACCCAGTACTTCAAATTCACATGAATATGGTCAACTAACCGGTTAGAGGTACAAAAGGGTTACAAATACTAAAGCTTTCTTCGCTTGTGTATGCTTTGGCAGACGGACTTAGTGCTTTACGAGCAAATTTTGTAATAAACATACCTGTGGTCTAATAATATTAGTAACAGGACGCGATATCAGTAGTACTTGTGACAATAGTAGTACATGTGGTAGTAGTAGAAAAGTAGTAGTGGTACTAGTGGTGGTAAATAGTGGTGGTGTTGACAGCAGTAGCAGTAGTAATAGTGGAGTAGTAGAAGTAGTAGATGTGGTGGTAATAATAGTAGCAGTAATAGTAGGAGGAACAGTAGGAGCAACAGCAATAGCATAGTAATAGCTGCAATTGAGTCATTATATCTATAATTATAACAAATCATCATCATCATCATTATCATCATCATCATTATCATCATCAATAATGATAATAATAATGATGATGATAATAATAATAAGATAATAATATTTACAACAATAATGATAATAATTACATGTATAATTTCAATAACAATTATAATCTTGTCAAATGGCTGATGTGAATCGTCTAGTGTGTTGGCTAGTGGCTGTGTGCTTGTCAATGTTGAGAGTTCCATGGACAGCAAAAACAAACAAACAAACAAACGAGACAGTCTTGATGGAGGCAGACACAAGAAGATCATTGATAAGGAAGATTAGGAAAAGACAAGCAACATTTATAGACCATTTTATGAGGAAAAGGGAATTAGAGCACCTGGTCACAACAGGAAAGCTGCAGGGAAAGAGAACACCAGGTAGACCCAGGAAGAAAATATTGGACGGACGTGCAGGGTGGCTGAGGACAGAGAAGATGGAAGATGTGCTTGCAGCGACAGAAAATAGATACATACGGAGGGCCATGATCGCCAACGCCATGCGGCAGGGCACAGGAAGATGATATAATAATAACAATGATAAAAATAATAATAATAACAATAATAATAACAACAACAATAATAGTAATAATAATATAATAACAATAAACATTACGGCACTAAATCTTGATGTATTAACGCACACTCCCGTCATTCACTCAAACATTCAGAAGGGGAGTGGGGTTATTATCATTATAGGAGGGGCAGAAGTAGAAGTAGGTAACCTCGTAGTAGTAAACAGTCGTAATAGTAGTAGGAGGAAGAGATCAACAATGAAGGAGAGCAGCCGCAGAAGCTGCATATAGGCTAACAGTAGAAGTAGGAGAATAAGCGGAGGCAAAAACAGCAGCAGAGGCAAAGTTAGCACTTGTAGTTCGAGGAGGAGAAAGAATAGCTGCAGTGTAGTAGCATAAACAAAACCAGTAGATAAATAGCAACAGAAGAAAAAATACATAAAAGCATACAACAAAGAACAACAAAATAAATGAGAGGATCTCACGTTTAGGACAGGTTTCTTCGCAGTCTTCGATGGTCTCAAAATTGTTTTTGTTGCCGTCACATCCTCCCCAGATGAAAGGAAGGCATTTTTTCTCACTCGCCTTGAAATAGTATCTGTCAAACAAGCCTAAGCAATTGCCGGGAAGTGGAGGCAGTTTGCACAGATCTGTAACCCACATCATCCAAATATCAGCAGTCATGTACACTTTGTACCAGTGAGTATAGTGAATGATCACAAGCATATTACATTAACACTGACTGATCGGTGTAATCCCTAGCACCATGTTAAATTGATTGGATGATGTGATCCCTAGCATCATGTTAACATTGATTGGATGATGTAATCCCTAGCACCATGTTAAATTGATTGGATGATGTTATCCCTAGCACCACGTTAAATTGATTGGACAATGTAACCCCTAGCATCATGTTAACATTGATTGGATGAGGTGACCCCTACAATCATGTTAAATTGATTGTGATGAGGTCTACCTGGTGCTCTCTTTCTCTTCAGCTTTCCTGTTGTTACCAGGTGCTCTAATTCCCTTTTTCTCATACAATGGCCTATAAATGTTGCCTGCCTTTTCCTAATTTTGCTTATCAATGATTTTCTTGTGTCTCCCTCCATCAAGACTGTCTCGTTTGTTTTCTTTGCTGTCCATGGAACTCTCAACATTCTTTTAAGAAACCACATCTCAGCTGCCTCAATCTTGTTCTGGCTTTGCATGTCAACTGTCCATGCCTCACAATCGTATAACATTATCGGTTCTATTTAACATTCAAGAACTCTCTTTCTGATGTTAATTGATAGGCATTTGTTGGTAAGAATACTTTTCATCTTCTTGAAAGCTGTTTTTGCTTGGCCGATTCTGCTGGCTATTTCTGATGTGCATCTGCTGTCTGATGAAATATTAAATGATCGTTCCCAGGTATTTAAACCTATCATCCTGTCTCAAGGTTGTGCTGCTTGCTGTTATTTTGCATGAGGGGATTTCATGTTTTTTACTGATCACCATGACTTCAGTCTTCTTGCTGTTTAGTTTCAACCCTTTATTTTTGCTTTCTGTTTCTATTATATTCACAAGGTTTTGTAAGTCCCTTTCATTTTTTGCAATTAGCACGGTGTCATTTGCGTAACGAATGTTGTTTATTATTTCTCCTCCAATCTTTAATCCAGGACATTCTTCTAGATTTCTCATGATGGTTTCGCTGTAAAGTGAAAAAAAATCTGATGACAGAACACAACCTTGCCTGACTCCTTTTTTGATATTATGAAAAGAGCTTATAACGTTTTCTATTCTCATTGCTGCTGTTTGTCCCCAATACATATTTCTGACTATTCGTAGATCTTTTCCATTAATATTGAGTCTTTCTAGCTGGTTGATCAATTCTTTATGTCTTATCCGATCGAAAGCCTTGGTATAATCAACAAAGCATAAATATAAACCCTTATTCAACTCAACTGACCTCTCTACGATAGTTCTTAGGATGTACTCGTATACGGCATTAATAGTTCCTTTCCCTTCCACAAATCCACACTGTTCTTCGGCTATTTCTCTTCGATTCTATTCCTTGTTCTCATCATGATCATTCTTAGTAGGATTTTTGTTACATAACTCATCAAACTGATTGTACGATGCAGTTCGCATTCTATAGCCCCTGTTTTCTTTGGAAGTGCAATGAAAATTGACTCTGACATATCTTTGGGGATTTTTCCGGTGTCATAAATTGCATTCAGGAGGACTGTTATTTTTTCAATACCGAATTCCTCCAGGGCTTCGATCATCACTGTAGTAATATTGTCTGGTCGTGGGCTTTTCCTGGTTTCATCTTTTTCAGTGCTGCTCTAACTTTATCTTTCATTATGGGTGGTCCCTCAAAGTTCTTTCATATAATGTGTTCTTCGTCAAAAAGATTTTTAATGTACTCTCCCAATCTATCTATTATTTTGTCTTTTTCCATGTGAAGTGTACCATCTTTCGATTTTAAGCAACCAGTTAATGTACATGTCTTTCATGTCTTTTTCCTGTCGACAATATTTACAATTCTTCTGTACACACCCTGAGGATCTGTTTTGTGTCGGTCTTCTATTTCTTTGCACTTTGTTTTCAGCCCAGTTTCCTTAGCTTCGTTTACTTATTCCTGATTTCTTTGTTTATCTTTCAGTATCTTTCCTCTTTTCCCTTTGCCTTCCTCTGTTCTTCCATCAAGCCTAGAATTTCTTTTGTCATCCAGTTCATTTTTGCTTTTCTATATACTCAAGGGATTAGTTCATAAGCTTCATTTATCGAGTTTCTCAACTTTGTTCATTGTTCCTGTCTGTCACCAACGTCTTCCAGAGCACTGAATTTGTTTTGAACATGTAGGTTAAATATTCTACGTGTCGCTTCATGTGTCTTTCAGAGTCCAAGATTTAGTTTGATGTTACTTTTGATTTGTTTTCTTTTCCTTAGTTTCAGCCTAAATCTTCCCATTACAGGATTGTGGTCACTGTTGCAGTCTGTGCCTGGTAGTGTTTTTGCTGTCAGTAAAAACATTGATTGGATGATGTAATGCCTCTGATTGGATGATGTGTTCTCTAGCCCCATGTTAACATTGATTGGATGATGTAGTCCCTAGCATTATACTAAATTGACCAGACGATGTAATCCCTAGCAATATGTTAACATTGATTGGATGAATGTAGTCCCTAGCATCATATTCAATTGACCAGATGATGTGTTCTCTAGCCCCAATGTTAACATTGATTGGATGATGTAGTCCCTAGCATTATACTAAATTGACCAGACGATTGTAATCCCTAGCAACATGTTAACATTGATTGGATAATGTAGTCCCTAGCATCATATTAAATTGACCAGACGATGTAATCCCTAGCAACATGTTAACATTGATTGGATGATGTAATCCCTAGCATCATATTCAATTGCCCAGATGATGTAATCCTAACAACATGTTAACATTGATTGGATGATGTAGTCCCTAGCATATACTAAATTGACCAGACGATGTAATCCCTAGCAACATGTTAACATTGATTGGATGATGTAGTCCCTAGCATTATATCTAAATTGACCAGACGATGTAATCCCTAGCAACATGTTAACACTGATTGGACGTTGTAATCCTCAGCACAAACCAATGGAAGGCAACGGAAAAGCACCGTCGTACTTTCCGTAGCTTAATCATGGCCAGGCAAAACAAGGAAAATAAGTGTAATGACGTAAATAGGGGCTCCTATGGGGCACCTTTGTCCGGTAGGAACCGTCATGCTGTGCAGGTGACACCAGACCGTCGGCAAGCTACTGCGTTCAATCTCAAAAAAAATTCGCAACATGGAACGTTAGAACATTATTGCAAAAAGGTAAATTAGACAATATCAAAATGGAAATGGAAAGGCTTAACATTAGTATTTTAGGACTAGGGGAAGTGAGATGGAAGGGAGCAGGCATGATAACATCAGGAAAGCAAAGCACGCAGTAATATATTCTGCTGGAAACTCACATGATAGAGGAGTAGGCATTATAATGGATAGGGACAAATCAAAAGCAGTTAACGGATACTGGGCTGTGTCCGACAGAGTTTTGCTGGTTAAATTGGGTGGCAGGCTATTTGATATCAACATCAGGTGTATGCACCAACATCCGCAAGTACTCAGGACGAAATTGACAACTTCTACGAAGTATTAGAGATGGATAAGGCCCAATGTAAATCACAAGTTACAATAATAATGGGAGATTTTAATGCTAAAGTGGGACAGGATATGGTGGAGGATGTAGTTGGACCTCATGACCTTGGTACACAAAATGAAAGGGGAGGGAAACTTGTAGAATGGGCACAGATGAATGAGTTCATAGTAGGAAACACCTGGTTTGAGCAGCCTAATAGAAGAAAATGGACTTGGATGAGTCCAGGAGATAATACCAAAAATCAGATTGACTACATCCTGATCAATAGAAAATTTAGAAATTCTTTACTGACAGCAAAATCACTACCAGGCACAAACTGCAACAGTGACCGCAATCCTGTAGTGGGAAGATTTAGGCTAAAATTAAGGAAAAGGAAACAGACCAAAAGCAACATCAAACTAAATCTTGGACTCTTAAAGACAAACGAAGTGATATGTAAAAAATTTAATGTAGGCCTACATGTTCAAAACAAATTAAGTGCTCTGGAAGACGTTGTTGACAGAGAGGAACAATGGACAAAGTTGAGAAACTCGATAAATGAAGCTTGTGAAGAATCCCTAGAGTAGATAGAAAAGCAAAAATGAAATGGATGACAAAAGAAATTATAGGCTTGATGGAGGAACGGAGGAAGGCAAAGAGAAACAAGGAGATATACGGGAAGATAAAGAAAGAAATCAGGAATAGGTGCAATGAAGCTAAGGAAACTGGGCTGAAAACAAAGTGCAAAAAAATAGAAGACCGACATAAAATGGATCCTCAGGATATGTACAGAAGAATTGAATAAACTGTCCACACGAAAAAAAACATGTACATCAACTGGTTGCTCAAAATCCAAAGATGGTACGCCTATCATGGAAAAAGACAAAATATTAGCTAGATGGGGAGAGTACATTAAAGACCATTTTGAAGATAACAGAAACGAAGAACACGTTGTAACACGTAAGAAAGAACGTTGAAGGACCACCATAATGAAAGATGAAGTTAGAGCAGCACAGAAAAAGATGAAACCAGGAAAAGCCCCAGAACCAGACAACATTACTACAGAGATGATCGAAGCCATGGAAGAATTTGGTATTGAAAAACTAACAGTCCTCCTAAATGGGATTTATGACACTAGAAAAATCCTCAAAGATATGTCAAAATCAATTTTCATTGCACTTCCAAAGAAGACAGGGGCTATAGAATGCAAACTCCATCGCACAATCATCTTGATGAGTCATATAACAAAAATCCTATTAAGAATAATCATGATGAGGACAGGTAACAAAGTCAAAAGAGAAAAAGCAGAAGAACAGTGTGGATTTGTCGAAGGGAAAGGAACTATTAACGCCATACACATCCTAAGAACTATAATAGAGGTCATCAAGATGAATAAGGATTTATATTACGCTTTGTTGGATATACCAAGGCTTTCGATCGGGTAAGACATAAAGAATTGATCAATCAACTAGAAAGACTCATTATTGATGGAAAAGATCCACGAATAATCAGAAATATTAATTGAATGCTATTTAGAACCGATAATGTTATACGGTTGTAAGGCGTGGACAGTCAACAAGCAAAGCCAGAGCAAGATTGAGGCAGCTGAGATGTGGTTTCTAAGACGAATGTTGAGAGTTCTATGGACAGCAAAGAAAATAAACAAGATAGTCTTGATGGAGGCAGACACAAGAAGATCATTCATAAGGAAGATTAGGAAAAGACAGACACCATTTACCGGCCATTTTATGAGGAAAGAGGAATTGGAGCACCTGGTCACAACAGGAAAGCTGGAGGGAAAGAGAGCACCAGGTAGACCCAGGGATAAAATATTGGACGGACTTGCCGAGTGGCTGAAGACAGAGAGGGTGGAAGAGGTGCCTGTGGCAACAAGAGATAGAAACAGATGGAAGGCCATGATTGCCAACGCCATGTGGCAAGGAACTTGATGATGATGATGATGAATCCCTAGCATCATGCTAACATTGATTGGATGATGTGATCCCTAGCACCATGTTAACATTGATTGGATGATATAATCCCTAGCGTCCTGTTGAATTGATTGGACAATGTAATCCCTAGTATCATGTTAACATTGATTTTGGATGATGAAATCCCTAGCATCATGTTGAATGTATTAGACGACGTGATCCCTAGATTCATGTTAAATTGATTAGATGATGTCATCCTAAACATCATGTTAAATTGATTGGACGATGTAATCCTTGCCATCAGGTTAACCTGATTGGACGATGTAATCCCTAGCATCATGTTAACACTGATTAGATTATGCAATCCACAGCATCATGTTAACATTGATTGGACGATGCCATGTCTACCATCAGGTTAAACTTATCAGACGATGCAATTCCTAGTATCATGTTAACATTGATTAGACAGTGTCATCTCTAGCATCACGTTGAACTGCTTGGACGATGTAATCCATATCATCATGTTAACATTGATTAGACGATGTAATCTGAAGTATCATGTCAACACTGATTAGACGATGTAATCCCTAGCACCATGTTAATATTGATTACACGATATAATCCCTAGCATCATGTTAAACTGATTGGAGAATGTAATCCCTAGCATCATGTTAACATTGACTGGACGATGTAATCCCTAGCATCATGTTAAACTGACTGGACGATGTAATCCCTAGCATCATGTTAACATTGACTGGACAATGTAATCCCTGGCATCATGTTAAACTGACTGGACGATGTAATCCCTAGCATCATGTTAACATTGACTGGATGATGTAATCCCTAGCACCATGTTAACACTGATTACACGATATAATTCCTAGCATCATGTTAAACTGACTGGATGATGTAATCCCTAGCATCATGTTAACATTGACTGGACGATGTAATCCCTAGCATCATGTTAACATTGACTGGACGATGTAATCCCTAGCATCATGTTAACATTGACTGGACGATGTAATCCCTGGCGTCATGTTAACACTGATTACACGATATAATTCCTAGCATCATGTTAAACTGACTGGACGATGTAATCCCTAGCATCATGTTAACATTGACTGGACGATGTAATCCCTAGCATCATGTTAACATTGACTGGACGATGTAATCCCTAGCATCATGTTAACATTGACTGGACGATGTAATCCCTGGCATCATGTTAACACTGATTACACGATATAATTCCTAGCATCATGTTAAACTGACTGGACGATGTAATCCCTAGCATCATGTTAACATTGACTGGACGATGTAATCCCTAGCATCATGTTAACATTGACTGGACGATGTAATCCCTAGCATCATGTTAACATTGACTGGACGATGTAATCCCTGGCTCATGTTAACAGTGACTGGACGATGTAATCCCTGGCGTCATGTTAACATTGACTGGACGATGTAATCCCTGGCGTTATGTTAACATTGACTGGACGATGTAATCCCTAGCATCATGTTAAACTGACTGGACGATGTAATCCCTAGCATCATGTTAACATTGACTGGACGATGTAATCCCTAGCATCATGTTAACATTGACTGGATGATGTAATCCCTAGCATCATGTTAACATTGACTGGACGATGTAATCCCTAGCATCATGTTAACATTGACTGGACGATGTAGTCCCTAGCATCATGTTAACATTGACTGGACGATGTAATCCCTAGCATCATGTTAACATTGACTGGACGATGTAGTCCCTAGCATCATGTTAACATTGACTGGACGATGTAGTCCCTGGCGTCATGTTAACATTGACTGGACGATGTAATCCCTAGCATCATGTTAACATTGACTGGACAATGTAATCCCTAGCATCATGTTAACATTGACTGGACGATGTAATCCCTAGCATCATGTTAACATTGACTGGACGATGTAATCCCTAGCATCATGTTAACATTGACTGGATGATGTAATCCCTAGCATCATGTTAACATTGACTGGACGATGTAGTCCCTGGCGTCATGTTAACAGTGACTGGACGATGTAATCCCTAGCATCATGTTAACATTGATTGCACAAAGTAATCCATGGCGTCATATTAAACTGATTGGATGATGTAATCCATAACTTCATGTTAGCATTAATTGGACGGTGCAATCCCTAGCATCATGTTAACACTGCTTGGACGATGTTAACACTGATTGGTTGACGTAATCCCCAACATGTCAACACTGGTTGATGTAATCCCACCATCGTGTTAACATTGATTGGACGATGTTAACATTGGTTAATGAAATCCCTAGCATTATGTTAACGTTGGATGGTATAATCGTTAGCATTAGTTTACACTGATTGGTTGATGAATCCCTAGCATCATTTTCACATTGTAACCCCTTGCATCACACTAGCATTGAATGATTGATGAGGATATCCCTAGCATCGTGTTAATATTGGGTGAGGTAAACCCTAGCATAATGTCAACGTTAATTGGACAAAGTGATCCACTGCGCCATATTAAGACTGATTTGTTGATGTCATCCCTAGCATAATGTTAACACTGATTGGACGAGCAAAACCCTAGCATAATGATTAATATTAACATTGACTGGACGATTAAAACCCGATGATAATGTCAACATTGACTGGCTGGTGATTTTGGTATTATTTCCACTGCGCTTATGTGGTTCCAGTCTTATCTCCCTCAAAGAAAATAATAATAATAATAATTACAATATTTATATAGCGCAAAATCTTGATAAAATCAAATCTAAGCGCTGAAACAGACACACACGCACGCACGCACGCACACACACGCACGCACGCACGCACACACACGCACGCACGGCGCGCACACACACACACACACACACACACACCACACACACACACACACACACACACACACATCACACACACACACACGCACACACACACGCACACGGCTATAAATGGGAGAAAGAATAAAAGCAATGGAAAATTATAGAGAGCATATTATATACAATTATATATTACAATGTGATTCCCCTCCGAGTGGAGACAGGCTGCAGAGGGGATTGAGTGAGGTCAGGATTTTATGCAGAGGAGAAAAGGTGAGTTTTGAGAGCGGACTTGAAGGAGACAAAAGTAGGTTGCTGACGGACTGAGAGAGGAAGTTTATTCCAGGAGAGCGGACTAGAAACAGAGAAGGCTCGTGGACCATAGGTATTGAGCTTAGTGCGTGGAAAGCGAAAAGTCAGAGGATCGGAGGCAGAGCGGAGGGTACGTGAGGGAACATAGATCTCAAGTAGGCTTGACAGGTAATCGGGGGCTGCGTTATTGAGGCTTTTGTAGCATATGGTGTCTAGTTTGTACTGTATGCGCTTTGATACAGGGAGCCAGTGAAGTTGTGCCAGGAGAGGAGATATGTGGTCAGCTTTTTTCTTTTTGAGTACAAGGCGTGCAGCATTGTTTTGAATGCTGTAGGATGTGAATGGTGGAGGCAGGAAGACCGGACAGGAGTGAATTGCAATAGTCAATACGAGACATTATGAAGGAAAGAACGAGTTTTGCAGTTGTTTCCACAGAGATATACTTCCTGATCAGGCTTATACGATGGAGGTGATAGTAGCAAGATCTGGCAGTTTGAGAAACAAAGTTGTTCATGGAGAGGGTAGAGTCAATGCAGACACCAAGGTTTTTAGCTGAATCAGAAATTGGGACTGATGTGTTACATAATGGGAGAGAAAGAGGAGGCAGCTGAGAAAGTTTCTGACGGGTGCCAATGAGGATAGCTTCTGTCTTGTCATCATTTAGCTGAAGTTTGTTGTATGTCATCCAATTTTTAATGTCCGAGTAACACTCAGTGGTGCGAGTCAAGAGGCGCTGTATATTGTCAGGTGAGTCACTGTCTTGAAGTTGGGTGTCATCAGCATAGAAGTGGTGTTTTATAGAGTGGGAGTTGACGATGGTGGACAGGGGGGAGGTGTAAAGAGAAAACAGTTTGTAGCAGAAAATGGTTATTCTTTCCCTTGCATTCCACTGCGATATGGGGTTCCCCAAGGTTCAGTTCTTGGTCCTCTTCTGTTTGTTATGTACACTTCCCCTCTCTCTACCATTACAACCAAACACTCAGTTGACCATCAGCGTTTTGCTGATAATCCACAACTACAAAGATCAGCATATCCAGCGGAATTGAGTAAAATGATTTCCACAATCCAATTATGCACACATGATATTAAACACTGGAGATCTTCAATAGAAGGAACACGACGATGAGACAAATTGTGAAAAGAGGCAAAAATTGGTTCAGGCAAAAATTAATCTACTTAAACGGCATGGACCCTTCAAGAAGGAGTGAATGTGTGACAAATAATGACTTAAATAGTATTTGGTGGGGGTGGGAGTGGGAAAAGAGATCAGGCGACTGACTGAATCATAATCATGACATCAACCTGCTATTTTGGCACATAAAGAGAAGTCGACAAGCGAATTAATTTACCAATAAATACACCACATGATGGAAACATAATGACAAGAAAAGAGGGCTAAAATAACAATATTTATGAACACACACACACACACTCACAAAATATCATTACAGGCAGAAGTACTTCTTACCTTTATTGCAAGTGTTTTTGCAGTCCTGGAGAGTTTTGAAATTATTCTTGTTTCCCTTACAACCACCATAGTCAAACGGAAGACACTGATTCTCGTCAGCGTCATAGAAGTACCTTGGAAACAGGCCTAAGCATGGTCCGGCGTCTACTGGCAGAGTGCATATATCTGCAACACAATATCACGTTCATGCTCAAGTAAAAGGCGTCATTTAGCAGTGGTATATATACACACACATACAGTCATGCACGCACACACACTCACGAACACACACACAGACACGCACGCACGCACGCACACACACACACCACACACACACACACACACACACACACACACACACACACACACACACACATGAAGTCAAAGTCACATTTGTGCACATTTGTGGGCCAGTTGGCAGAAAACTGTTTGAATATCATACTCAAATAGATAAAGTCAATACTGAGCTGTCGTAATGCAATTATAAGAACTAGTAATATGAATACTGACTGAGGCAAACACGTTCTTTTTCGTCTTGCATTGAGCTGTGATATTCATTTGTAAGCAGCATCACGCTAATCTGATAATCTTAACACGCCTTGGGGCACTTGGCATACGTCTGTAACCCATAATTCGTTAAGAGTAGATATGAAAAAAAGAAATTCACTGTACTCACCATAGGACTTGACATAACAATACTGTAATGAACGAGACACCAGTTTCTATTTGGGGGTCTTCAAAAGTGTACAGAAAAACACATATTCACTCTAGAAGAGAGAAATACCACACTGTTTTCGTGGTGCTTTGTGCCCTGTTGAAAACCCAAAAGTCGAATTCGACAGATCTTTTGTTCATTATTACATCAAGTTCTGAGGTGAGAACATTTCTTTCTCATATGTATTTCTCATCTCACCCGCAGTCATTTTTTTTTCTCATACGTTAGGAATAGTTTGAAAGTGGACATATGTAACTGATTTGCTTATACGTTAGGAATAGTGTGAAAGTGGACATATGTAACTGATTTGCTCATACGTTAGGAATAGTTTGAAAGTGGACATATGTAACTGATTTGCTTATACGTTAGGAATAGTGTGAAAGTGGACATATGTAACTGATTTGCTCATACGTTAGGAATAGTTTGAAAGTGGACATATGTAACTGATTTGCTCATACGTTAGGAATAGTGTGAAAGTGGACATATGTAACGATTTGCTTATACGTTAGGAATAGTTGAAAGTGGACATATGTAACTAATTTGCTATACGTTAGGAATAGTTTGAAAGTGGACATAGTAACTGATTTGCTATACGTTAGGAATAGTGTGAAAGTGGACATATGTAACTATTTGCTCATACGTTAGGAATAGTTGAAAGTGGACATATGTAACCGATTTGCTTATATGTTAGGAATAGTTGAAAGTGGACATATGTAACTAATTTGCTTATACGTTAGGAATAGTTTGAAAGTGGACATATGTAACTAATTTGCTTATACGTTAGGAATAGTTTGAAAGTGGACATATGTAACTGATTTGCTTATACGTTAGGAATAGTGTTGAAAGTGGACATATGTAACTGATTTGCTCATACGTTAGGAATAGTGTGAAAGTGGACATATGTAACTGATTTGCTCATACGTTAGGAATAGTTGAAAGTGGACATATGTAACTGATTTCATGTCTGCAATGTCAAAGTCTAACACGCATACACTTATACTCACTTTTATGTGAACAATGACAGATTCTGTATTATATCAAGTTCTGAGATGAGCACATTTCTTTCTCATATGTATTTCTCATCTCACCCGCCGTCACTCTTTTTTTTCTCATACTTAGGAATAGTTTGACAGTGGACATGTGTAACTGATTTCATGTCTGCAATGATGAAGTCTAACATGGATTTTTTCTCCCATTCGCGTACAATTGTACTCACTTTACGTGAACAATGGCAGAGATTTTTGTGGCAACTGGCCGCAACTGACATTGATGATAACACTGACAATCATAAACCAGGTTTTCTTTGGGGTGGTGATGGAGGTGGATTTTGGTTATTATTCATAGTTTGCTTGTTGTTTTTCTTGAGGGGGGAGCAATGAGCACACATAACTATCCAATACCACGCCAACACTGGTTCAGTCTAACAAAGTCTTTTGAGAGTTGGCACTGATCTGTAAAGGATATCACGTTAAACGTTAGCTTGACAGATGGCATGTATCTATATCACCATCAGTGAACATGTTTTACTTCATTGTTTTCAATGGCATTTCAGCCGCTTGGTCACCGTTCCACTTATAACATATGTATCAAAAATGTACACAATTCAAATTTTGGATTACACTAATGATTACTTTGCAGTTGGTAATGGAATCATTACAATGACGTGCACTGCACTCAACACTAGGCAGTTTTCGTTTGGTTCTTTGCAAACCTCTGTGTGTTTGAATAGAAATGTATGTGCCCTATTCTGTTGGCGGGATTTGTCTTACCTACGCAGCGATCGAAGCCCCCCACTGTAAAACACGTCTGTCCTGGTCCACATTGCTGGAGACAGAAAAACAAACAGACGGATAGATAAACATACCTTGGAAAGAGAAACAGACAGACAGGCAGACAGACAAACAGAAAAAATATGAAAGACGGGTATGAAGATTGGTTTACTATTTATAGAAAACAAAGCAAGATAATGAACATCATCATCATGATCATCATTATTATAACTACCACACTACCAATGTTACTTACCATCAGTACTATTCTCCACATTTTTTTAGAATATAGTAGCTAAAGTATAAAAAAGAAGCCCACACAGTCAATGATGTTGGCTTCTCTTCTACAAGATTAATATTCTTATTACGTCATGATAATAAATGATGCATCCTGATGAATGTTTTGTACATTAGATTACACATATCTTTTGTATATTATGATTCAAATTGTATTACAATATCTTGATATATCTTCTGTTAAGTATATCACATTGTGACAGATATTTTACATAGCGCTTCAAAGCAATTATTTTCCGTACACTTATATCACAAGTTTGTGTCTATTATGTCATGATGTCAAAGCTTTTATATCCTGAATATCTTGAATAATGAATTAAAACATTTCTTTCTAGCTTGAAAACGTATTAAGCGTGAGTTTACATTTTATCTGTCACATAACAGCAATACAAAGCTGTTACTAACTTTGAATTTATATCTGTTTCATCGCCACTGCCATGTTTGACTGGGAAAATAGATATCTTTTGAAGATCTCATCCAATCGAAACCATGTTTTCATAAAGAAATTGACTCCGAATTCGTTCACTTTCTTTCCTTATCTTTTGCCATTATTCCCACACCGTTGGCTTCCTGATATGCCTTCAAATCCAGCTTCCTTCCATCCAAGTCTTAGTGTCAGGGGCTAAAAACCGACATAAGCTATCATTGATTTTAAGACCAAGTGAGGCCACCCACCAAAGGAGATTCTGTACATGCTGCTAGTGACGAAGTTGGTCCCCACCATCACTGTTAAACTAACGTGGACAACCAGACAGCAGACCACATCCTCCAGATGTATTCAAGCTACAACACCGTCATGAGGACAATCTGACCACAGGACACTCCACTACATGCCAAGCTGCATGGGTTATAGAATCTTCAAAAGAACAGATCATTTGATCCCACACACCGGACTGATGATCCCAACAGCTTTACCAACTACAGAAAGAAGAAAGTACTGGTGCTGGGTTACTCGGGTGGAGTTCAATAATGCCTGTCCTGGCCCAATGTAATGACTTCCTCCACCAAATCCATACTCATGATATTGACGTTGATAATCAGAATAGTAAAAGAGCCAGACTGAGTGAACATCTTTCTTGGTGTTGAGACCAGTATGAAAATTTCGTCTCTCCAACAGCGGCTCTCATGTTACCCTGACCAACGACCTTGACAAGAAGTTACCAACGCACGAAAGCAACAAATGGAAAGGGCAATGGGGCTGCCTCTAGAGCAAGACAGAACAAGAACAGGGTCACATAAAGTGGGACAACATGTAATATTGTAATCATTCATGGGAATGAACTTTGTTGTGATGTTCCATTTTGAAATGAGAGTGTATTAAAGGGCTATGCCAAATGTTTTATTTCATAACAAGTAGCATCAACCAGGCCCATAAGATACAAGTCAAAACAGACTAACTTTACACTGTTCGACTGTTGATTCTCCAATTCTCGCATATTATAAGTAATATAAACTTACGCTTGTTGACATTCACATGATTTGAAAAAAGTGTAAACTTGTGCGTTTCGAGAAGCAGTTCTGTGCTGAATTGTAATTATGAGACTATGTTATTATCAAAGATTGTAAAATGCAGATGACTGGATAAGCAAATATGAGTTCAAGCTAAATGCATTATCATTATAATCCTGTGCCATGCCAATACAATACAATACATTTTTTTTTTTTTTATATAGCGCAAAATCTTGATAAAATCAAATCTAAGCGCTAAAACAGACACACACGCACGCACGCACACACACGCACGCACGCACACACACACACACACACACACACACACACACACACACACACACACACACACACACAGCCCACACACACGCACACGGCTATAAATGGGGAGAAAGAATAAAAGCAATGGAAAATTATAGAGAGCATATTATATACAATTATATATTACAATGTGATTCCCCTCCGAGTGGAGACAGGCTGCAGAGGGGATTGAGTGAGGTCAGGATTTTATGCAGAGGAGAATGTGTAGCAGGGCAGTTTCAGTGCTATGGCACTGGCGGTAGGCTGACTGGAAAGGATTGAGGAGATTGTTGGCAGACAGGTGAGAGTTCAGCTGGTTGAAGACAACTTTTTCGATGAGTTTTGACAAGAAAGAGAGATTAGAGATAGGCCGGTAATTTTTCAGTTCATTTGGGTCTAAATTGTATTTCTTAAGGAGAGGGTGAACAACAGCAGACTTGAAAGAATCAGGGACAGTTCCAGTTTGAAGAGAAGTGTTGATGATGTCAGTGATGAATGGGAGGAGAGTAGGGAGACAGTCAAGAGTAAGAGAACCTGGAAGAGGATCCAGTTCGCAGGATTTGAACGACATGGATCTGATTGTGTGAGAATTTCTTCTTGTGAGACTGGGGTAAAAGTAGTAAGAGGTGTGCCAGAGAAGGAAGGGTCAGGTGGGCATGGTTCACAGGGTGTCCTGTCAAGCCTGTCACGAAGAGTTTGTATTTTGGTGGTGAAATACTTGGAGAATACAGATGGGAGTTCTTCATTTGTGTGTTTTGTTGGGAGAGGTAAATCTTTTCGTGTGCCAAGGAGATGATTCATTGTTGTAAAGAGTTCTCTTGAAGAAGAGGCATTCAGGATTTTGGTTTGGAAATAGCTTGTTTTTGCAGATGCAATGAGGGTGGATACTTTTGTTTTAGAGGCTTGGAAAAGTTGCCTATGTACAGTGAGTTTGGATTTGCGCCAGCAGCGCTCTGCTCTGCGGCGGGTACGTTTTGCACAGGTCATCTCATGAGTGAGCCAGGGGGTAGGGGGGCGGTCAGGTAAAAGACGGGTTGTGGCTGGAGCATGAGTGTCCAGAAGATGGTGGAGAGTAGTATAGAATTCATCGGCAAGGTTGTGCGACTTTTCAGAAAGGAGGTGGGAGGCATCAGATGAAAATGTGGAGAGGTCGATAGATTTGAGATTGCGTCGAGTCACTGTGCGCGTGGTACGGGAAGGAGGAGAAATGTCAAGAGAACAGAGAATTGCAGAGTGGTCAGATGGAAGGGCTGAAGTTAGACGGGTAGAAAGAACTAGGCAGTTGTCACTAGCTGAATTGTGGTGATCACGAGAAATGATCCAGTCAAGAATGTGACCTTTTCGATGGGTTGGTTCAGAAATATGTTGTGTCATATTGTGATTGGACAGAGTGTTGATGATATGTCTTGTGTCATAACGGTGAGTGTTGTCATAGTGGACATTGATGTCACCTAGAATGATGAGATTTCCAGGTAAGAGGCAGTAGTAGTCAAGTACTTGGTCAAAGTCAGAGAGAAACATGGATGTGGTGAGCTTGTTGGCAGAGCTAGGTGGAGGTCGATAGACACAGGAGAAGGTGATGGGGTGAGGGGTGGATTGGAAGGATACTTCAACATGCTCGAAAGAAGGATGGGAGAAAGGCAGAGACTGCGAGAAAGATAGGCGGGAATGGAGTGAGTCGTTGTAGAGGATGGCGATACCACCACCTCAGGATGAGCGATGGAAAGAAGCAAGCCTGTAACCACTCGGAGTGAGACTCGCATGTATAGATTCATGACCAAGGGGGTTAAGCATGTTTCTGTGATAAAAGCAATGTCAACATGCTCATCTGCGATAAAGTCAGCAATGACATTGGCTTTGCCATCTGCGCATGTTGACTGAGCGTTAAAAAGGCATAGTTTTAGTTTATCAGAGTAACATGGCGGTGGCCGAGATGGAGATGAAGGCAGCACCGACGGGACAGAGGATGAAGGCGACACCAGAGGGGCAGAAGACGAAGGCAGCAATGACGGGACAGAAGACGAAGGCGGTACACGCAGGACAGAAGACGAAGGCGGCACCAGCAGGACGAAGACAAAGGGCACCAGCGGGACAAGACAAGGGCAGCGTCGCGGGACAGAAGAGAGGGGCACCGGCGGGACAGAAGATGGAGGCGCACCGGCGGGACAGAAGGTGAAGGTGCGGCACCGGCGGGACAGAAGGTGAAGGCGGCACCATCAGGACAGAAGGTGCAGGCGGCGCCACCAGGACAGAAGGCGAAGGCATAGACGGCAGAGGAGGAGACGAAGCCCGCAGCAGCAAGGTCGAGGGCAGGGGCAGTGGAGGAGACGAAGAAGCAGAAGACGAAAAGTGGTGTTGGACTGGTACAGCAGGAGGCAGGTTGTGCCAAAGACGGTGGAGACGTCCACCACGACAGGATCGCGCAGTGCGGGGCTTACAACACAGCCCCAGTGTTCGTATGCGCTGGTAGACGTCTCCACCGAGGTAACACTTGCTGTGTTTAAAAAGTGTCAGTCCAACTTGTTTTAGAAGAAGGACGGGTCCATAATTCCGAGCGTAGCGTTGGGCGAACACAGTAGGCTAAAATGTAAACATAGTTCACAGATAAAATGTCCGACTTGAGCGGCTGAATTAAAATGATGAAAAGTAGGAATAAAAACTTTAAAATCAGATTATCTGGTAAAATATTCAAAATTTTTTTTTAAATATATACATCACCGTATGTCGGGATTTAAAAGGAACAAACTGATACAAAATTCAATGTATAAAATCAACTAGAACCACGATAAAATCACTGTAAAACACAACACACACTTTTGCTGCCTGCTGGAGCGACATCTACTCACACACACGCATGGCGCTGGTGATCATGGTCCTTCATACGAATCTATCTTTTGTCGCTGCAAGTATATCTCCCATCCTTTCTGTCCTCATCCAATCCGCAAAACTGAGAATGTCGAAGGGCTAAGCGCCAGTGGCAGTCTTCTAAGCTAGAAGTGCACCGTCAGATCTATCAATCCATGCACTACAAGGTAACTGAGTTGCTCTCTAAAGCGAAAACTGATTACTTTTCTTCACAAATTCTTTAAGCCAAAAACACACAAATTCTGTTCTCTGCCATGCCTTATTTACTTGGCATTGAGAAATCAACTCACCTGCCATCAAATATTAGTCCAGATGATCTCCCCTCTGCCTTTTCCACATTTTTCTCCATGAAGATTTCTAATTTGCGTACTAAAATTGACTCAGCTCCCTTCAACCCAACACTTCCAGGCCCTTCATTTACTCCTCTCCCTCCATCCAATATCTGAGACTGAGATCTTACTGATCCTCAAAGAAATGTGTTTCAAATCCTGCAAACTTGACTTCATTCCGGCCTCTCTCATTTCACAACTTTACCAGCAACTTCTTCCAGCGATCACCTCCATCGTCAATTTTTCTTTGGTTGCAGGATTCTTCTCTTCTGCTTTCAAAACGGCTCTCATCTGGCCACTTCTTGGGCTATGATTAGTGTGCATGTGAAAAAATATGTGTAATCTAAAGTGGCCCTAAAATAAATACCAACCACATGATTTGTCAAAAAGTACTTCGTAAATAACGAACAGAAGTCTTGAAAAGTATATGTATACACACACATAACACACACACACACACACACACACACACACACACACACACACACACACACACACACACACACACACACACACACACATGTATATATATATATATATATACTCGCAGAGCAAGTCCACCCTGAATCGCAGTGCGGGTTCCGTGCCAACAGATCCACTATAGACATGATCTTCTCCCTCAAACAACTTCAGGAGAAATGCAGGGAGCAAAGGCAGCCACTCTTCGTTGCCTTCATAGACCTCACAAAGGCCTTCGATCTGGTCAGTAGGGATGGCCTCTTCAAAATCCTTCCCAAGATTGGATGTCCACCAAACTTCTCAGCATCATCAGATCCTTCCACGAAGACATAAAAGGCACCGTCGTCTTTGACGGCTCAACATCAGCTGCCTTCAACATACGGAGTGGAGTGAAACAGGGTTGCGTCCTGGCTCCCACCCTGTTTGGAATCTTCTTTGCTGTGATGCTGAAACACGCATTCAGTCCTGCAGCTGAAGGCATATACCTCCGAACCAGGACAGACGGTAAGCTCTTCAACCTCTCCAGACTAAGAGCCAAGACTAAAGTCCAGCTGAGGTGCCTGCGTGACTTCATCTTTGCAGACGACGCAGCAGTAACCGCCCACTCAGCTGAGGACCTACAGCAGCTCATGACTCGCTTCAGCGATGCCTGCCAAAACTTCGGGCTTACCATAAGCTTGAAGAAAACACAGGTCATGGGACAGGATGTTGACTCTCCCCCAGCCATCAGCATCAATGACCATGAACTGGATGTCGTCCATGACTTTGTTTATCTGGGCTCAACAATCTCAGACACCCTCTCACTTGACACAGAGCTCAACAGGCGCATCGGCAAGGCAGCTACCACCATGGCCAGACTGACAAAGAAAGCATGGAACAACAGGAAGCTGACTGAGCACACAAAAATCCAGATCTACAGAGCCTGCGTCGTGAGCACCCTCCTGTATGGCAGCGAGTCCTGGACTTTGCGTGCCCGACAAGAGCAAAAGCTCAATGCTTTTCACATGCGCAGCCTCCGACGCATTCTAAACATCACCTGGCAGGACAAGGTCCCAAACAACACTGTCCTGGAAAGAGCTGGATGCACCAGCATGTACACGCTGCTGAAACAGAGACGCATGCGCTGGCTTGGCCATGCCGTTCGCATGGACGACGGATAGATCCCCAAATACCTCCTCTACGGAGAACTGGTGCAGGGAAAACGTCCCACATGCAGACCACAGCTGCGATTCAAAGACGTGTGCAAGAGGGACCTAAAACCTTGAATATCAACAAGGACAACTGGGAAGCAACAGCCCTCGAACATTCAGCCTGGAGACAGACTGTGCAGAAAGGTCTCTCCAAGTTCGAAGAGACACTCGCTCAGCGGCACGAGGAAAAGAGAACGAGAAGAAAGGCTGCAGCCCAGGCAGACAGACCAGCGTCAGACTTCATCTGTGCCCTCTGCCACAGGGACTGTCATTCCCACGTCGGACTGGCCAGCCACACCCGACGCTGCACCAGAATGAACACCCAGAGCGCAACTCCATAGTCTTCCGAGACTGAAGGACGCGTATATATATATATATATATATATATACAGGGCTGGCGAAATCCACTAGCCCAGTCGCCCAAGGCAAGTAAAACACTTGTTGGGCGAGTCAAAATCAAAAACTACTAGTCCATTGGGCAAGTGACAATTTTGACCCCTGCAGTTATAATTCATTTCGATTTTTCAAACTTTCCGATCTGCCGACTGATTTCGTCTGCAATGATTGAGTCTGTCAACGTTCGCGCGAAAACAACGCTATCTAAGGAAAGGCAACTCTTGCTTCCATAGGCCTGTCAGTGAAGAGAGTCAGTTCGATACGATCAAATGTTTACAGATCAGCAATCTTTCGCCCAATCTGTCAGTTTTCTTTGAACAGTTAGAAGCTTCCAATTACAATGTAAGTACGGAAACCAGAAAAAAATAATGCAACATGTCTTACTGAGATCAAGGGATGGGGAGAGGAAGAGAATGTGTCTGCTGTTTGCAAGGAAATTCGAGAGACAAGAGCAAATTTGACGCATCACTTGCATTTTCTTGCATTATTTTCACTTGTCTCTCAGCACATAAATTTCAGTTAGGGTGGATTAAATGTTTTCAAAGTGTTTTCCCTTCACACTGAACTACTGAAGTCAAGAACACACACACACACACACACACACACACACACACACACACACACACACGCACACGCACACGCACACACACACACTAAAGAGATATAATACTTATACAACAATAGAAAATTTGAAGAAAAAAAAAAAGAAATCAAATTAAAAATACAACAAAACCAAACAAAACACAAACACACACATCATCCAATCAACAAAAGCCAACAGATACGTAGTTCAGTACCACTACAGACCTAGCCAACAGATAGGTGTGGCTGGTGATCCAATGAAACAAAATTATTTTAATTAAAAGGCTGCAAACTAACCTTCTTTGTGTAAATAATTGCCAATTGTTCTGCTAGAGTTGCTTTTAATTAGCATACTTACCAAGTCTCACCAGTGTCAACATTTCTCACTGTGTTACGCGTGTGCTACACACACATATGTATACTCTCTCTCTCTCTCTCTCTCTCTCTCTCTCTCTCTCTCTCTCTCTTCTCTTTCTTTCTTGATGGTTTCATACTCAGTCTCTTTCTCTCCCTCACACACACAGGGGAAAAATATTGCAGGATGACGAAGTAATTTGCAAGCAAAACGTAACAAATGATCAGTTGGAGTAAAATAAACTAAAGAGCTCTCTCAAACCTACACAAAAAAATCCATGTAAACTTTGAGATCAGTCAGCTGCCTTTTACGTCTTCGTGTTATCACTAGATTTCCCAAAGTTCACCCCCCCCCCCCCCCCATCCCAATGAGTCTCCCAGAAGAAAATTTGACCATTTTTATTGTAACAATAGCCTATTCTGCTGAATATTTTTGGTCATCATCATAAAGAGTTTCACTATTTTTCGGGGCAACATATCGGGCTAGTGAAAATATCTGCAGGCCAGTAGATCTTAAAATCCACTAGCCCAGCTGGCTAGTGGAAAATTTAAATCTTCTCCAGACCTGTATATATATATATATATATATATATAGAGAGAGAGAGAGAGAGAGAGAGAGAGAGAGTACATTATATGTATAATATATATATTTATATGTATACATTTATATATATATATATATATGTGTGTGTGTGTGTGTGTGTGGTGTGCGTGCGTGCGTGCGTGCGTGCGAGTGTGTGCATGTGTATGTGTATATATGAATGTGTGCATGTATGTATGTCATTGTAACCATATCATGAAAAAAATACTTAAACAAATTTAAAACAAGAAATACCACACCACAATGTAATCACTTATGTTCATGCATACCAGCAATCCACAGACGGCTCGACAGCAATTGTCGCAGCATAACTCCTCTTTGCCACACTCGTTGTCTCCAGAGCAAGGCTTTTTGCACGGTGGTGGGCCTGGTAGGGGGCCGGGGGCAGGACACTTCCCTATTTTATCAGAATAAAACGCATGAAATACGTTTATTCCCTCGCCTTTTTTTTCGCCCACCAACAAACAAGCCTTTATTGCACACAGAATGTCACACTCATTAGAACCATAAGTGCATATATATTTGTAGCAATCTCAAAAGCTATTTAAGAAGGAATGGGCATCGTCATGGTTAGAGCAGTACACTCAAGGTTAGAGCAGTACACTCTCATAAGCCGAGGTTATATTCGAGACAATTGGGTGTGATTGTCAAACAGATGGATGACCTGACGAGTGCGATAAACGGGTGGGTGAGACGTCGGGTACTCACGCCTGATGGTTTAAGGTGATTTTTTTTTTCTCCCATTTCCCAGGTCAACATGTGTGCAGACCTTCTAGTGCCTAGACCCCTTCGTGTTCATACACACGCAGAACATCAAAAACAAGCATTACAGACCCTGTAAGCCATGACTTATGAAAACATAAAAACACCTGGCATGCACACACACCTAAGACGTAGAATGCAGACTGTGTAAGCAACATATCGTCTGCACAGAGTGGGTCAAAAACAGCGTGCATACTGGTATCCGAATAAAATAGGAAAGCTACGAAGTTTGGTATGGGTGTTATTTAACCCTTTAACTTCTGCACCCTAACCACCAACTGCAAAAGCTTAATCCTTTGACTTCTTCAGCCTATCTACCACCAGCTTCCTACAGGAAGCTGGTGGATAGGGTGAAGGAATCAAAGGGTTAAGTTTTTGCTTTGTTAGCATGGTTGACAATGCAGGAAGCTGGTGGACAGAATGCAGGAGTCAAAGGGTTAAGAGGGATTCATCACACCGCATAATTCCCTGTGCTTTCCACCCAAATTTGCCAGCAATTATCTGACACACTCCCTAGGCCTGCGCAAAACCATATGCGCTGGCAAGGTATTGAAATGGGGTGGAAGGATAAAGGACGTAATAATGAACTAGACACCACCAGAGTGATTGAAACATTACAATGGCAGTGAACAGGTCAGAGTTTAATGTTGCGGGCTGCAATTGAGCTCGAAAGTATCAGATCTGGAGTCCACGGTTCTATCAAAAGAACCAACTAGCCCGAGTGAAATACACGATGAATGACCTATTTCGTGCCATGCCTTTAAACACACTGCCTTAGCCCACTCAGCTGTAGATGATGAGTACTTATCCCACTACAGGAAAAGGGAATACACAGCAGCGAGGACAGGAGATGGTCGCAGTCCTCTTCGTGCTGACCTACTTATCCATGACCATATAGCTAACAAGACAAGCTTATACCTTACTAACAAATGATTATCATCATCATCATCATCATCATCATTATTATTATTATTATTATTGTTGTTATAGTTGTTGTTATTACTACTATTATTATTGTTATCTTTATTGTTATTATTATGTTTAAAGCCCAGTCAACAGGGCAGAGCCATATCAGGGTTATAACCATCCCATACACAACACCTCGATGACCCTGTAAAAGGAACCTGGAAATGAAACTTCAGTACACATATCAATACATTTGCGCACATTGTCTATCGATATGCCCCTGGTGCTCAATTTATCACCAGGGAGGGAGTTAAAAAAGCAAACCTGAACGATAATTGTATAAGTATAACTAAGTACACTGATATACATCTATAAACTGGCTGAAATTACCGAAAATTCTTTCTGCACATCACATTTCACTACAGCAAACTGCAGTTAATACATGCACCAAGGCATCACTCATAATAGAAAGTATGAAGGCTTTACATAAGACGTACAGGTGATTGGAACAGCTCGGCAGAAACAATAGGAGCAGATGACAAAAAGCTTAGAAGTAAGGCAGAAACATGACAGTGGCAGAAAAGAGGAAAGAGGATGGCGTTAGCTACGTGTTTCATTTGATTTCGTTTCCCCCTACTTCCAATTTCAGGATCTTGCCAGCACAACTGCAGTGTTGCTCAAGCTGGAGGAAAATGTCAGATAATTACTGGCAGACTTGAATGGAAGCAAATATGGATTTGCGTGAGCGCAAAGAATCCCTCTTGATCAAACACCGAACTCCAACTTCCACAGTTTTAATCCCATCCCACAAAATGGAAGTGGGCCCATCCCAATGCTTCAATCATTCTGATGGTGTCCACATTCCATAAGCCCCGTTTCCCTCCCCTTCTTGCAGGGTCAAATTTACCAGACGGTGGTTGACAGATTCAGGTGGAGCACATAAGAGACTGCCCAGCTGGGAATGAATCTCTCTTGGCCACTTCAAACCCCAAATTAACTGATGAAAAAAGGACTCCAGTCTTTGCTGTCTTTCGTGGTATACTTGACAAAGTCATTTGGCTTTAAGTCACTGTCTGCCAGTTGACCAAAAATTTGTTCCTGTGTCGTGTTGTCAAACAAGCGCGGCTTCTTTCCCTCTTTTCATAAGTTTCTGGGTTTTTTTATCTGAACACTGGCATTCTATTTGATTCAGATTACTCTGTTACTTATCAAGAATACCCAAAGTAGGGCTAACACAAAAACAGTAGAATATAAAGATTACAGATCAAGAGTAATTATTTTCACAGTCTCAGTTTGGAAGAAAAAAACGGAAACAAAAATGAGTCCATTAGCTTCAAGATGATAAAACTAAAGTTACTGACTTTGAGGGAAAATGTCTATTGGTTTGTAGAAATCCTCAGCATACAACACACAAGTTCATAACCATAAAAGAAAAGTGTGTATTAATGGTATGCCACCTACTTACTTTTGTGACCACTTCCTGCCAGACTTCTCCATACTACTTGTGACACTATTTGTTCAGAAAGTCCTTGATAAAGATGTTCCACAGTCGGTCGCCGCTCACTGTCTGTGTCTGTTCCATATAACTGGAATGAGTCTCCCCTCTCTATTTGACAATCGCATGCTCTGTCTTCCTTCAAGTCTTACTTAAAGACATACCTTTTAGTAAAGTTGTTCCTCTTTTGCTCTTCTTTTACCAGGATGGGTGTGCTTTTTGTCCTTGGCTTTTTGTCAATCGTGTGAATGTTTTAGTAAATGATGGCAGTATACTCCTTGATTTGATTTGTCTATCAAGATTTGGCGTTTAATGAATATTATCATTATTATCATAATCATCCATCGGTTTGAACATTGTTTTCTTGTGTGCATTATGCTACCTATTTTGATAAATCATGTTTCTGCGTCTCTGTGTTTGACTTAAGTGCTTGTCTCTCTGTGTATCGTCTGTCTGTCTGTCTATAATGATTTTGACAGACATGGTGTTTTTGATCCTTGATTAATAATGTGTCAGGTAGCCATTATGTCTACCCCTCAGTCGTTAAAACGTCCTCAACGTCTTATACGCCATTTTAGCGGGAAAGTCATCAAAATTTTTAGAAAACTGGAAGAGGAACATCGATCGCTAGCCAGGTTCACGAACCATCTTCATTTCATGCTGCATTGTAAACATCAAAAAGTGTGCCCTACAAGTCTTAAGATCAAAACTAGTATGAAAGGCCAGGCGGCTAACAACATCATCCATCGTGCTCAACGTGCGCTCATGAACGAACGGATTAAACAAATCAACAGTCGTTTGGTTATCATCAACAACAGGATCGCCATTTTGAAGGATGAACTCAGTGCTTGTGTACCGGATACAATCATGGCGTAGACGGTTGCCTGGTCCGACTGCACTGTCAGGCGTGAATGGGACAAAGTGTGCATGCGCCACAGGAAAAAGTTTGCTAAGTTGCAGGCCAAACCAAAACATGACGATTTCGTGCCCATTACTCCCGTCAGTGATCAAGACACGCAAGAAATCAAAAACAGGTGGGTGGTGAATCTGACAGATCAAAGTTTGACTGAAGCAGAATTGTCAGTGTTGAGAAAGGGGCTCAATTTCACGGTCACTCCAGACAAACTTCCCATCACGGAGTACATTACCAGCATGTCGATAGATTGGTCCTCAAACAGAAGAGGCCACACACTTACGATCAGAGTGTGTGAACATCCTCAAACAGAGCAAACCCCCCAAATCCAACATTTCCAGGGATGAAAGACTTGCACTACAGGGATTGAAGAAGAAGGATTCCATCATGATTCTCCCAGCCGACAAAGGCTGTGCCACAGTCATCTTACCCAAGGGGCAGTACTATGAGAAAGCGTACAGTCTGCTAGATGACAAAAAGACCTACCAACAGCTGAGCAAAGATCCCACCAGCAAGTATACTACCCGTCAGACCAAACTACTGCAATGCCTACAGAAGTCAGGAGAACTCTCCTCAGAACAGTACCGCAGATTGTACCCCTCAGCTACTGATGTGCCCAAGTTCTACAGACTGCCTAAAGTGCACAAGAAAGATGTACCCCTCCATCCCATTGTCGCCTCTAGAGGATCCCTGATGTATGAGACGGCCCGCTTCGTTGCAGACATCCTCTCGCCTTTGGTAGGAAAGACAGAACATTCCATTGCCAACACTGCAGACCTGGTGAAGAAGCTGTCGAAGTTTGTACCACAACCTGATGAGATTCTGGTGTCCTATGACGTCACAGCCCTGTTCACCAGTGTCCCTGTGAAGGATAGCATTGACATCATCAGGGGGAGGTTATAGGTCGACAACAGCCTTCGGCAAAGCACCAACCTGCAAGTGGAACACATCTGTGAACTGCTATCCTGCTGCCTCAACACCACCTACTTCACATTTGAAGGGCACTTCTACCAACAGACCGAGGGTGCAGCCATAGGGTCCCCCATGAGTCCCATTGTCGCCAACCTCTTTATGGAAAATTTCGAGGAGAAAGCTTTGGCGTCGTTCCACACTCCTCCACACTACTGGGGCCGCTACATGGACGACACTATGACTGTACTGACAAGATCGGTGGTAGAAGACTTCACGAACCATTTCAACAACCAACACCCTGCCATCAAGCTCATCTATGCGGTAGAAGAGAACAGCAGCATCACGATGTTGGATACCCGCATCACCCGGACTGAGACAGACCTCGCCTTCTCTGTCTATAGAAAGCCGACCCACACGGACCAGTACTTACAATTCGACAGTCACCAGCCACTGGAACACAAGCTTGGAGTAATCCGCACCCTCATCCACCGTGCGAAGACCATCTGCTCTATCGACACAGCTAGAGAAAAGGTGCAGTACATCAAGAAAGTATTCAGTGTGTCAGGATACCAGAAATGGGCCTGGGATATTCTGGGGGGCAAAAAAACCTTACCCCACCCTTCCACTGAACGGCAAACCCCTTCGAGAGGGCACGTCTCCATGCATACGTCAGCGGCGTCACTGAGGCTCTCAGCAGGACGATCAGGATCAGTGTCCACGCCAAGCCCACCAACACCAACAGAAGCCAGTTGGTCCACCCCAAAGACAAAACAGACAAATTGGACCAATCAGGGGTAATATACAAGATAGACTGCCAGGACTGTGACCAAAGTTATATTGGCAAAACTGAGCGCAACTTGCACAAAAGATTAAAAGAACACAAACGTGAGTCCTCTCCAGTTGGAGAACATCTGACCCATACCCAACACCACTTTGAAAAGGACAGTGTGCAAGTTCTCGACAAAGAAGCAAGATGGTTCCAGAGGGGAATAAAGGAGGCAGTTTACATCGCCGCAAGGAACGTGACCTGGGCCGACACAACCTGCCATCGGTGTACTCCTCACTTATTCAGTCGCACTGTCGTGAGTTCGCTCACGGCGGTGCGCACTGAAGCCAGTTCTCAACCCAGCAGTTGCGCTTAAGAAGTCGGCAGGATCGCCGATAAAAGCTACGCAGTAAGTAGCTTTTTTCACCGAGAAACAGGTTCAGCCATGTAGCCATTATAATAATGTGTCCCCAATTTCAAGTTTCTGTCGATCTGTTTGTTTTTAAAGCTTTTGTCTATCAGTCTGCCTATCGTCCATCAACCGAAATGTCTGTCTGTCTCTCTCGAACAAAAATAATTTCAAAATCTAAGATAATAACGACGGTGAAAGTTTCTTTTTTGTTTGGTTTTGTCCCTTGTCTGTGTGTCAGTATCTGTGCAAGCTGCACCTCAAACCCCTTGTAAACAGACCCATGGTCTTACATGAACATTTCTGAATTCAGAGTGCCAAACTCTCTCTCTCTCTCTCTCTCTCTCTCTCTCTCTCTCTCTCTCCTCTCTCTCTCTCTCTCTCTCTCCCCTCCCTTCTCTCTCTCTCCCGCACACAGCCTGCTTGCTTACGGCCTATATTTTTGACAAACCTTTCACACACACAGCGCCGTGTTCTGTCTCCTTGCAGATGGTCCCAACAAGGCAGAGCTGAAAATAGCAAACACGATGTTCACTGGAAACTGCTGAGTCTGTAGGATAATTTAAATGAAATCATAACCTTCCTGTCAGGAAGGAATTCAAAATTCAACGGGTACTAAGTATTAAAACAAGCCAATAAACAACCAGCCAACGAACTATCGATTACAAGACCTGAGTCATGACAATTCATCGATTATTTTATTCTGTGCCGGTTCAGTTTGCAAAAGATGGAGTCACAAGTCGTGGAGGACTCCATTTGCGCTACACCACAAATGCTATATGACACATTGATCGCAGACCTGAATGATAACGATCTTCTATTCTTTCGCAGTCACACATGCTGGAATTTAGTCTCTAGGATTAGATAGGTCGTCTGCTATAGCACATCAACAGCCACTTTCAGATTCTCCTGCAGGCTCAGGGGTGTCGGCCACATCTCCTCCCTCAGTGACCGGTAGCTCTCGCAGTCCTGGAGGATGTGTTCTGCTGTCTGGTCAGCATCTTCACGGGGGCAGCGGGAGACTTGGTGCATGCTGAAAGCGTTTGATCACAAGCTGGGAAAGGCTACCTCCAACCTGGTAGTTGGCCGATCATCCTCAACCCAGCCGATTTAAGGTGGCGGATAGCAGATGGTGTACAGGTATGAAGGTTAGCTGCGACATAATTCAGACTTGCCTGGAAGAAAGAGCATCTCCTGGACCAACTGGCGATATTTACCATCAGCGCAGGGTGGGGTGGCATCTGACAATTCTACACCTGAAAAATATTATATGTGTCCTACAATGGAGCATCATGAAGATAAGTGCTCCCTAGAAGGCCATTGCCCCTTACTTTCACTGGGTAGAGAAGGTAAGGATGGAGTACCCCTTACAGAAAACCAACAGGGCTGAAGTCAGAGGTACCTGGCCAGCAGGCGCCTTCAAACCAACCATGGTACCATCATCATCATCATCATCATCATCATCATGTGCCCTGCCACACAGCATTGGCGATCATGGCCCCCCCATACAAATCTAAGCCTTGTCACTGCAAGCGTATCTCCCACTCGCTCTGTCTTCTGCCACTCTGCAAGTCCGTCCAATATTTTATCTCTGGGTCTACTTGGTGCTCTCTTTCCCTCCAGCTTACCTGTTGTGACTAGGTGCTCGTAATTTCTCTCGCCTCATAAAATGCCCATGGTACCATGGAAGAAAAACAGCCAATATCACGATGGTAATGATAATAACATTTTCACTTGTGCAACGCAAACATTTCAGGCCATGTCAAAAATATGCGCTTCGCATTTTGCATAAATTACTGACCACTGTTGCACTTTACAGTATACAGAATAACAATAGGACGGATAAATATGTGTACATAATGCAGCAAGGTAGTTAGTTAGTCAAGAAGAATAACAGACAATAACAACATGACAACGCTTCATCAAGAATAACAACAGGCAATAACATAAAAACAACAATCATGACTAACAACGGGCAATAACGACATGTAAAGCAACAGTTTGTCAAGATTAGTGACAACCAATACCAAATTGCATCAAAAATGGGCATTAGATTCTTTAGTCACAAAAAATATATGGAAAAAAAATGGAACGAATATATATTTCAAATAATACACACATACACACACAAAACAAACAATATACATACACGCATGGACAGACACACAGACATATACACTCGCGCATGACACATACACACGCACACATACACACACATACAGACATACTCCCACACAGATCAGTTGTAGCATGACCCAACTGAGAAAAGGTCATAAGCATAACACTCTGCTGTTTTGTAAATCATGGTTTCACGTTTAGCCATGTGTCAAAGGCTAACGCCAAGTGATGTCTCTGGTTTCAGTTAAGTCTCTGAGACTTATGCGTTTATTATGCTTAAGTTATGCCCGCAAGGCTAATACATTCCGTTGTGTCTTTATGCTTATCTGTGTGTCTGCATTTAGTCGAGTTTGCACGTTTAGTCGTGTCTCCAGGGATAATGCATTACATCTGTGGGTTAATGCGCTTAGTCATACCTCTCAGGCTAATGCCCTAAGCCAACATCTTTAAGACTAATGTATTTAGTCATGGCTCTAAGACTAATGCATTTAGTCATGGCTCTAAGACTAATGCATTTAGTCATGTCTCAAAGATAATGCATTTAGTCATGGCTCTAAGATTAATGCATTTAGTCATGGCTCTAAGACTAATGCATTTAGTCATGGCTCTAAGATTAATGCATTTAGTCATGGCTCTAAGACTAATGCATTTAGTCATGGCTCTAAGACTAATGCATTTAGTCATGGCTCTAAGACTAATGCATTTAGTCATGGCTCTAAGACTTACGCGCTCAGTGATGTTTCTAAGGATACTGTGTTTAGTTGTCTCTGGCTAATGCATTCAGTCATGTCTGTAGGGCAAACGTGTTTAGTCATGTCTCTGAAACTACAGCATTTAGTCATGTTGCTAACGATGATGTGTTTAATTATGTCTTTAAGGCTGACGCGCTTTGATATGTCTCGCCAAGGTTAATATGTTTAGTAATATGTCTCTAAGGCTGTGTTTGGTTATGCCTCTAAAGCTTATGTGTTCAATTTTGTCTCTAAGGCTGTTTTTTGTCATGTCTCAGGATAATGCGTTTAATCATGTCTATAAGGGTAATGTGTTATGCCTTTAAGGCTGATGTATTTAGTAATATCTCTAAGGTCAATGTCTTTAGTCATGTCTCTAAGGCTAATGTCTTAGTTACGTCTCTAAACATAAGGTGTTTAGTCATGTCTCTAAGGCTGTCTTAGTTATGTCTCTAAACATAATGTGTTTAGTCATGTCTCTAAGGCTAATGTCTTAGTTACGTCTCTAAACATAATGTGTTTAGTCATGTCTCTAAGGCTAATGTCTTAGTTACGTCTCTAAACATTATGTGTTTAGTCATGTCTCTAAGGCTAATGTCTTAGTTACGTCTCTAAACATTATGTGTTTAGTTATGTCTCTAAGCCTAATGTCTTTAGTTATGTATCTAAGGATAATGTCTTTAGTCATGTCTCTAAGTCTAATGTCTTTAGTCATGTCTCTAAGGCTAATGTCTTTAGTCATGTCTCTAAGTCTAATGTCTTTAGTCATGTCTCTAAGGCTAATATCTTTAATCATGTCTCTAAGGCTAATGTTTTAGTCATGTCTCTAAGGCTAATGTCTTTAGTCATGTCTCTAAGGCTAATGTCTTTGGTCATGTCTCTCTAAGGCTAATATCTTTAATCATGTCTCTAAGGCTAATGTTTTCAGTCATGTCTCTAAGGCTAATGTCTTTATTCATGTCTTTAAGGCCAATGTCTTTAGCCATATCTCTGAGGATAATGTCTTTAGTCATGTCTCTAAGTCTAATGTCTTTAGTCATGTCTCTAAGACTAATGCTTTCAGTTATGTCTCTGAGGCTAATGTCTTAAGTCATGTCTCTAAGGCTTATATCTTTCGTCATGTCTCTAAGGATAATGTCTTTAGTTATGTCTCTAAGGATAATGTCTTTGGTTATGTCTCTAAGGATAATGTGTTTAGATATTTCTCTCAGGCTAATGTGGTTAGTTAAGTCTCTAACGATAATGTCTTTAGTCATGACTCCAAAGCTAATGTTTTTAGTCATGTCTCTAAGGATAATGTCTTTAGTCATGTCTTTAAGGCTAATGTCTTTAGTTATGTCTCTAAGGCTAATCTCTTTAGTTATGTTTCTAATGATAATGTGTTTAGTCGTGTTTCTAAGGCTAATGTCTTTATTCATGTCTCTAAGGCTAATGTCTTTAGTCATGTATGTAAGGCTAATGTTTTTAGTTATATCTCAAAGGCCAATGTCTTCAGTTATGTCTCTAAGGCTAATAATGCCTTTAGTTATATCTCTAAGGCCGATGTCTTTAGTTATGTCTCTAAGGCTAAAGTGTTAAATCATGTCTCTAAGGCTAACGTGTTTTAGTTATGTCTCTAAGGCTTACGTGAATCGTTATGTCTCTAAGGCTAATGTGTGAATCATGTCTCTATGGGTAATGCCTTTAGTCATGTCTTTAAGGATAATACGTTCAGTTACGTCTCTAAGGCTAATGCGTCTTGTTATTGATTTCTCTGCTTTCAGTTGTTTCTTCCTGTTTAGCTGTATGTCCAAGGATAATGCACCTGATCATACGTCTTAGGCTAATCTCAAAGGGGCAGACCAACAAGATACTGATTGTTGCGATGCAGGGACGTTTGCTAACATGACCTAGGGTCTGATGATATCAATGCAGACATCTGGCAGGAGACAGGCACAAATCGCCATGCCTGGCATCAGGCTGTACGTGCAGGCATCGTCATTGCAGAGAAGAAACGAACTGGACTGTGGCTGGACAAAAACAAGACTTCTAGAAGAAAAGCTGCGGCAGCGACCACCCAGCCACAGCCATCAGCCTTCATGTGCCTCAGTTGTGTCAAGGACTGCCACTCCGCAATCGGCCGGTTCAGCCACAGCGACGCTGTTCCACATGGAACTCAATCTTAACCAGGCACATCCCTTTGATTCACGCACCCTATCCACCAATTGCAAAAACTTAACCCTCTGACTCCCTCACCCTATCGACCAGCTTCCTGCAGAGAGTTAAGTTTTTGCTTCGCTACCATGATTGACAATGCAGGATGTTGTGAACAGGGTGCGAGAGTCAAAGGGTTATAAATCAGACAGACGAAGCCATCAACGCACAAAAAGATTAACAACAAAAATAAAACAACCTTAATCCATATAACTGTGTTAAGTGTGGGTCAATCACATCAAACATTTCAGAACAAACACAACTGACCGTTGCAGCGCATTTGGCAGGAGGTATAGGGACTGTGCACACGGTTCCCCCACAGCCATTTTTGCAGCATTTCTTTCCATCCTTACAGTCACTATCCATGATGCAGTCGATGATGCATATGCCTGGCAAGTTGGGCGGTGGGCAAGAGCCTGGATTGGCTGGTGGATTACATGGAACCAATCGATTATGGTATGTGTCGTGGCCATGCACACACACACACACACACACACACACACACCACACACACACACACACACACACACATACACACACACATTTATGTATATATATATATATATATATACAATCGTCTACAAAAATATATGTGAATAGGCGTTAAAAGAAATGAACAAATACACATTCATACATCACCTACACACGCATGTATGCATGCACACACACACGTACATGCACACACTCACAAAAACAGAGCAGGTGCATATGCAGATACGTACATGCCCAACACACACACACACACACACACACACACACACACACAACATACATACATACATACACACACACACGTGCGCACAACTACACAGTCAATTTACATGTGCAAATATAAGGCCCTTACAAAAAAGCATAATAAAAAGGTAAACACACTAAAGTTAGCAAACACATACACAGAGACATATATGCAGGCATAAGTGTGCACACACATACGTGCACGCGTGCGCGAGCGCACACACACACCACAAATATCCAGACCGACTATCGTGCTAGCTTCCTCTTCTGATGGAGCCGTAGACTGGAGATCTCGTGTCTTAAGTCTTGCAGCTGTCTGGTTCATTTCAGAGAGCCGTGAACTGATGTTTTGAGTTCAATCCTAGCCTTCAACATAAACACTGGTCTGTTCTCTGCCCACCTGTTAATGTTTTGATCATTCTGATGGTGTTAGCTTCGTGTTCTAGTTGATTTCGTTTCCCCCTACTTCCAATTTCAGGATCTTGCCAGCACAACTGTGGTGTGCTCAAGCTGGAGGAAAATGTCAGATAATTACTGGCAGACTTGAATGGGAGCAAATATGGAATTGTGCAAGCGCAAAGAATCCCTCTTGAACAAACACCGAACTCCAACTTCCACAATTTTATACCCATCCCACAAAATGGAAGTGGGCCCATCCCAGTGCTTCAATCATTCTGATGGTATCGGCATTCCATAAGCCCTGTTTCCCTCCCCATCTCAGGACCTCGCCAGTGGACTGTATTTCCCGTAGGGTTAAATTTACCAGACAGAGGCTGATAGATTCGGGTGGAGCGCATAAGAAATTGCCCAGCTGGGAATGAATCTTTCTGGACCACTCCAGACTCCAAATCAACTGATTAAACATGTGCTCCATTCTTTGCATGAAGGTACGTTTGACAAAGTCATTTGGTTCAAAGTCGCTGTCTGCCTGTTGGCCCAAAATTTGTGCCTTTCTCGTGTTGTCAAATAAACGTGGCTACTTTTCCTCTTTTCATAAGTTTGTGGTTTCTTTTTACCTGAACACTGACAATTGATTTGATTCAGATTACTCTGTTACTTATCAAGAATACCCAAAATAGGGCAAAGACAAAAACAGTAGAGAAATGAAGATAACAAATCAATAGATACTGTTTTCATAGTCTGAGTTTGGGAGGAAACAACTGGAAACAAAAATGAGTCCATTAGCTCCAAGACGATTTAACTAAAGTCACTGACTTCGAGGAAAAATATCTATTGGTTTGAAGAAATCCTTAGCATACAACACACAAGTTCCTAACCCATAAAAGGAAAGTGTGTATTAATGGTATGCAACCTACTTATTTTTGTGACCACCTACAAATGCACATCCCTGCCAGTCTTATCCGTTCTGCTTGTGACATTTTTGTTCACATATTCCTTGATACAGTTGTTCCACAGTCGGTCGCCGCTCACTGTCTGTGTCTGTTCCATACAACTGGAATGAGTCTCCCCCTCTCTATTTGACAATCGCATGTTCTGTCTTCCTTCAAGTCTAACTTAAAGACGCCCTTTTGTCCAGCTGCTTCTCTTCTGTTCTTCCTCTCCCGGGGAGTGTGTGCTTTTTGCCCTTGAGTTTTTGACATTGTGTGAATGTTTGAGTAAATGATGGGAGTGTACTCCTATGTTTGATCTGTATATCAAGATTTGGCGCCTTATGAATATCATTATCATAATCATCCATCCGTTGGACTATTGTTTTCTTGTGTGCATTACACTGACTATTTTGATAAATGTATGTTTCTGCATCTTGTGTTTGACTTAAGTGCTTGTCTCTGTGTGTATTGTCTGTCTATAATGATTCCGACAGACATGACGTTTTTGATCCTTGATTAGTAATGTATCCCCTGTTTCAAGTTTCTGTCGACATATTTGCTTGTAAAACTGTGTTTGTCTATCAGTCAGCCTATTGTTCATCAATCGATATGTCTGTCTGTCTCTCTCAAACAAAAACAATTTCAGTCTAAGATAATGACGACGGTGAAAGCTTCTCTCCTATCTTGGTTATGTCCCTTGTTTGTGTGTCATTACGTGTGCAAGCTGCACCTCAAACCCCTAGTAAACAGACCAATGAACTTACATGTACATTAACGTTTCTCAATTCAGAGTGCCAAACTCTCTCTCTCTCTCTCTCTCTCCCCCTTTCTCTTTCTCAAGCACACAGCCTGCTTGCTTACGACCTATATTTTTGACAAACCTTTCACACACACAGCGCCGTGTTCTGTCTCCTTGCAGATGGTCCAAACAGGGCAGAGCTGAAAATAGCAAACATGATGTTCACTGGAAACTGCTGAGTCTGTAGAATAATTTAAATGAAATGATAACCTCCCTGTAAGAAGGAATTTAAAATTCAATGGGTATTAAATATAAAACAAGCTAATATACAAACCAGCCGACAAACTATCGATTACAATACCTCAGTCATGACACCTCATCGATCTTTTTATTCAGTGCGGGTTCAGTTTGCAAAAGACGGAGCTACAAGTCATGGAGGACTCCACATGTGCTACACCACAAATGTTATGTGACACACTGATGGCAGACCTGAATGATAACGATCTTCTATTCTTTCGCCGTCACACATTCTGAAATTTACTCCCGAGGATTTGATAGGTGGTCTGCAGTAGCACATCAACAGCCACGTACAGATTCTCCTGCAGGCTCAGGGGTGTTGGCCACATCTCCTCCCTCAGTGACCGGTACCTCTCGCAGTCCTGGAGGATGTGTTCTGCTGTCTCGTCAGCATCTTCACAGGGGCAGCGGGAGAGATGGTGCATGCTGAAAGCGCTTGTTGATATGCTGGGGAAGGTACATCCAACTTGGTAGTTGGCCGGTCTTCCTCAACCCAGCGGTTTGAAGGTGGCGGATAGCACATGGTCTACAGGTACACGCGTGAAGGTTAGCTGCGATGTAAGTCAGACTTGCCTGGAAGAAAGAACAGTTCTGGACCAACTGGCAATATTTACCATCAGCACAGGGCGGGGTGGCGTCTGACATCGCTACACCTAAAAATTACAGTATGTCTCCTAAGATGGAGCCATCATCAGGATAAGAGCTGACCAAGAAGCCCTTGCCTCTTGCGTTCACAGGGTAAGTCTTCTGACCAGGAGCTAAGGGTGGAGTAATCACTACAGAAAACCTACAGGGCTCAAGTCAGAGGTACCTGGCCAGCAGGCGCCTTCAAACAAACCATGGTAACATCATCATCATCATCATCATCATCATCATGTGCCCTGCCACACAGCATTGGCGATCATGGCCCTCCATACAAATCTAAACCTTGTCACTGCAAGCGTATCTCCCACTCGCTCTGTCTTCTGCCACTCTGCAAGTCCGTCCAATATTTTATCCCTGGGTCTACTTGGTGCTCTCTTTCCCTCCAGCTTTCCTGTTGTGACTAGGTGCTCGTAATTTCTCTCGCCTCATAAAATGCCCATGGTACCATGGAAGAAAAACAGCCAATATCACGATGGTAATGATAATAACAGTTTCACTTGTGCAACGCAAACATTTCAGGCCATGTCAAAAATATGTGCTTCGCATTTTGCATAATCACTGACCACTGTTGCACTTTACACTATACAGAATAACAATAGGACGGATAAATATGTGTACATAATGCAGCAAGGTAGTTAGTTAATCAAGAAGAATAACAGACAATTACAACATGAGAACACTTCATCAAGAATAACAACAGGCAATAACATAAGAACAGCCATCAATACTAACAATAGGCAATAACGATATATATGTAACAACAGTTCATCAAGATTAACAACAAGCAATAATAAAATAGCATCAAAAATAGGCATTAGAATCTCTAGTCACAAAAATATAAGGAAAAAAAACGGAACCAATCTATCTTTCAAATAATACACACATATACATACACGCATGGACAGACACACAGACATATACACTCGCGCATGACACATACACACGCACACATACACTCACATACAGACATATTCCCACACAGATCAGTTGTAGCATGACCCAACTGAGAAAAGGTCATAAGTATAATACTTTGCTGTTTTGTAAATGTTCAAAAAGGAAATGATAAGTTTTGAGGATTTTTTAAAGTAAGCAAAGATTTAGGAACAAGAAATACACAAGGCAGAGGCAAACTTGTGGCTAACTGATCTTGGTCAAGCGTATACAAAAAAAACAAAAAACAATGTAAACGCACAAAATGTAGAGGAAAAAAACAATACACGACTTCCTGGATATTGCCCTACAACGCTACTGTTAAAGGGAACGTCAGGAAAGTCTTCCAAAGTATATTTGTTGGGTGTTGTTGTTGTTGTTATTGATGCTAACATTCCCGATTGAGAGAGACATTTCACGACAATGTATGATCAGACTGTTCCAATAATAGACTGATACAAAGATATCAAACCCATACGCTTGGCAGGTCTTCAAACCTTTACCAACACATAGGTCTTATTCCATATAACTGCTGTAAGTGTGGGTCAATCACATCAAACATTTCAGAACAAACACAACTGACCGTTGCAGCGCATTTGGCAGGAGGTATAGGGACTGTGCACACGGTTCCCCCACAGCCATTTTTGCAGCATTTCTTTCCATCCTTACAGTCTCTATCCATGGCGCAGTCGATGATGCATATGCCTGGTATGTTGGGCGGTGGGCAAGTGCCTGGATTGACTGGTGGATTGCATGGAACCAATCGATTATGGTATATGTCGTGGCCATGCACAGACACACACCACACACACACACAGTGTATATATACAATTGCCTAAAAGCACATATGTGAAAAGACATTTAAAGAAATGACAAACGAACACACAGACACACACCACATACACACGCATGTATGGATGTACATACACACACACACACACACGTACATACACACACTCACACAAACAGTGCTGGTGCTTATGCAGATACGTACATGCACACACACACACACACACACACACACACACACACACACACACACACACCACACACACACACACATACACACACGCGCAACTGCACAGTCAATTTACATGTGCAAATACAAGCATTAGAAAAAAAACATAACAACCAGTTAAACACATTAATGTTAGCAAACACATACACACAGACACATATTCAGGCATGCACGTACGCACACATACGTGCACGCGTGCGTGAGCACACAAGCACCACAAATATGCACGTGCGCGCGAGCGTGCGCACACGCACACACATACACACACCGAAAGCACATACCTGTATGCAAAAGGTGCACAACTACGTACACACACATGCACACACGTATGAGCAAGCAAGTACCCAGTACTTCAAATTCACATGAATATGGTCAACTAACCGGTTAGAGGTACAAAAGGGTTACAAATACTAAAGCTTTCTTCGCTTGTGTATGCTTTGGCAGACGGACTTAGTGCTTTACGAGCAAATTTTGTAATAAACATACCTGTGGTCTAATAATATTAGTAATAGGACGCGATATCAGTAGTACTTGTGACAATAGTAGTACATGTGGTAGTAGTAGAAAAGTAGTAGTGGTACTAGTGGTGGTAAATAGTGGTGGTGTTGACAGCAGTAGCAGTAGTAATAGTGGAATAGTAGAAGTAGTAGATGTGGTGGTAATAATAGTAGCAGTAATAGTAGGAGAAATAGTACGAGTAGCAGCTGTAGTAATAGCTGCAACTGAGTCGTTAAGGTACCTGCAATTATAACAAATCATCATCACCATCAATAATAATCATAGTAGTAATAATAATTATCATTATAATTATAATAATAATCATAGTCTTGTCAAATGGCTGATGTGATGAGTGTAGTGTGTTGGCTAGTGACTGCGTGTTTGTCAATTTTGAGAGTTCCATGTACAGCAAAGAAAACAAACGAGACAGTCTTGATGGATGCAGACACAAGAAGATCGTTGATAAGGAAGATTAGGAAAACGAAAAGACAAACAAGATTTATAGGCCATTTCATAAGGAAAAAGGGATTAGAGCACCTGGTCACAACAAGAAAGCTGGAGGGAAAGAGAACACCAGGTAGACCCGGGGAGAAAATATTGGACGGATTTGGAGGGTCGCTGAAGACAGAGAGAATGGAAGATGTGCTTGCAGTGACAAGGGATAGATGCGTATGGAGGGCCATGATCGTCAACGCCATACAGCAGGGCATATGATAATGATGATGAATAATTATAATGATAATAATGATACATATTAACGCACACTCTCGTCATTCACTCAAACATCCAGAAGGGGAATGGGGTTATTATTATAGCAGGTGTACAAGTAGTAGTAGGCAACCCTCGTAGTAGTAAACGGTCGTAATAGCAGTCGGAGAAAGAGATCAACAATGAAGGAGAGCAGCCGCAGATGCTGCATATAGGCTAACAATAGAAGTAGGAGAATAAGCGGAGGCAAAAACAGCCAGCAGCAGAGGCAAAGTTAGCACTTGTAGTTCGAGGAGGAGAAAGAATAGCAACAGAGTAGCAGCAAAAACAAAAGCAGTAGATAAATTGCAACAGAAAAAAAAACACAAAAACATACAACAAAGAACCGAAAATGAATAAGAGGATCATACGTTTAAGGCAGGTTTCTTCGCAGTCATTTTTGGACTCAAAATTGTTTTTGTTGCCTTCACATCCTCCGCCGATGAAAGGAAGGCATTATTTATAAACCCCATCGTAATAGAAATTGTTAAGCACGGTTAAGCTACTCGTATTGCAGGGCATTGGTGGCAGCTTGCACAGATCTGTAACCCACATCATCCTAACTTCAACAAAGTCATGTACACTTCGTATCAGTGAGAATAGATCATGTGATCACAAGCATTACATCAACACTGACTGATCGATGTAATCCCTAGCACCTTGTTAAATTGATCGGATGATGTCATCCCTGGCATCATGTTAAATTGACTGGATGATGTAATCCCTAGCATCATGTTAACATTGACTGGATGATGTAATCCCCAGACATTGACTGGATGATGTAATCCCTAGCATCATGTTAACATTGATTGGATGATGTGATCCTTAACACCATCTTAACATTGCATGGACGATGTAATCCCTAGCATCATATTAACATTGATTGGATGATGTAATCCCTAGAATCATGTTAAACTGATTGGATGATGTGATTCCTAACACCATGTTAACATTGATTCATCATCATCATCATCAAGTGCCCTGCCGCAGGGCGTTGGCGATCATGGCCTTCCATATCTATCCCTTGTTGCCGCAAGTACATCTTCCACCCTCTTTGTCCTCGGCCACCCTGCAAGTCCGTCCAATATTTTCTCCCTGGATCTACCTGGTGTTCTCTTTCCCTCCAGCTTTCCTGTTGTGACCAGGTGCTCTAATTCTCCATCAAGACTGTCTCGTTTGTTTTCTTTGCTGTCCAAGGAACTCTCAACATTGACAAGCATGTATAACATTATCGGTTCTATATAACATTCAAACAAATCTCTCTCTCTTCCTGATGTTAATTGATAGGCATTTGTTGGTAAGAATGATTTTCATTTTTTTGAATGCTGTTTTGCCCTGGCCATTTCTGCTGGCTATTTCTGATGTGCATCTGCCGTCTGGTGAGTTGACCGTTCCTGGATATTTAAACTTATCTCAAAGTTGTTCCATTTGCTGTTATTTTGCACGAGGGGATTTCATGTTTTTTACAGATAACCATGACTTCCATCTTCTTGCTATTTAGCTCCAATCCTTTATTTTTGCTTTCTATTTCTATTGTATTTACAAGGTTCTGTAGGTCCCTTTCATTTTCTGCAATTAGCACAGTGTCATCTGCGTAACGAATGTTATTATTTTTCTTCCAACCTTTAATCCAGGGCATTCTTCTAGGTTTCTCATGGTGGTTTGGCTGTAAAGTGAAAACAAACCTGGTGACAGAACACAACCTTGCCTGACTCCTCTTTTGATATTTTGGAAAGAGCTTATATCCTTTTCTATTCTCATTGCTGCCATTTGCCCCCAATACATATTTCTGATTATTCGCATATCTTTTCCATCAACACTGAGTCTTTCTAGTCGGTTGATCAATTCTTCATGTGTTACCCGATTGAAAGCCTCGGTATAATCAACAAAGCATAAACATAAATCCTTATTCAACTCTATTGACCTGTCTATGATAGTTCTTAGGATGTAGATGGCATTAATAATTTCTTTCCCTTCTTTTCCTTAGTTTTAGCCAAAATCTTCCCATTACAGGATTGTGGTCTCTGTTGTAGCCTGCACCTGGTAGAGTTTTTGATGTCAGCAAGAACATTGGATGATGTAATTCCTATCCCCATGTCAGCATTGACTGGATGTTGAAATCCCTAGCATCATGTTAAATTGATTGGATGATGTAATCCCTAGTATCCTGTCGAATTGACTGGATGATGTAATACCTAGTATCATCTTAACACTGATTGAACGATGTAATCCCTAGAATCATGTTAACATTGATTAGATGATATAACCCCTAGCGTCATGTTAACATTGATTAGACGATATAATCCCTAGTATCATGTTAAACTGATTGGACGATGTAATCCCTAGCATCATGTTAACATTGATTAGATGATGTAATCCTTAGCGTCATGTTAACATTGATTAGACGATATAATCCCTAGTATCATGTTAAACTGATTGGACGATGTAATCCCTAGCATCATATTAAACTGATTGCATGATGTAATCCCCAGCCTCATGTTAAACTGATTGAATGATGTGATCCCTAGCATCATGTTAAATTGATTGCATGATGTAACCCCTAGCATCATGTTAAATTGATTGCATGATGTAATCCCTAGCATCATGTTAAACTGTTTGGATGATGTGATCCCTAGCATTGTGTTAACATTGACTGCACAATGCAATCCCAAGCGTCATGGTAAAGTAATTGGACAATGTAATCCCTAGCATCGTGTTAACACTGACTGGACAATTTAATCAATGGCATCATTTTAAATTGATTCGACAGTGTAATCTCTAGAATCATGTTGACAATGATTGAACGATGTGATCCCTACTATTATGTTAACATTGACTGGACGATGTAATCCCTAGCATCATGTTAACACTGCTTGAACGATGTTAACATTGATTGGTTGATGTAATGCCTACCATAACACTGGTTGATGTAATCCCACCATCATGTTAACATTAATTGGACAATGTTAACATTGATTCGTTGATGTAATCCCTAATTTTATGTTGATACTGACTGGTTGATGTAATCCTGACCATCATGTTAACATTGATTGGTTGATGTAATCCCAAGCATTATGTTAACATTGGATGGTATAATCCCTAGCATCATGTTAACACTGCTTGAGCAATGCCATCCCTAGCATCAGTTAACACTGACTGGTTGATGAATCCCTAGCATCATTTTCACATAGTAATCCCTTGCATCACACTAGCATTGAATGGTTGATGAGGATAACCCTAGCACCGTGTTAATATTGGATGAGGTAAACCCTAGCATAGTGTTAACGTTAACTGGACAAAGTGATTCACTGCATTATATTAAGACTGATTTGTTGATGTCATCCCTAGCATAATGTTAACATTGATTGAACGAGCAACACCCTAGCATAATATTAACATTGACTGGACGATGAAAACCCGATGATAACGTCAACATTGACTGGCTGGTGATTTTGGTATTATTTCCACTGCGCTTATGTGGTTCCAGTCTTATCTCTCTCAAAGAAAACAGTTTGTAGCAGAAAATGGTTATTCTTTCCCTTGCGTTCCACTGCAATATGGGGTTCCCCAAGGTTCAGTTCTTGGTCCTCTTCTGTTTGTTATGTACACTACCCCTCTCTCTACCATTACAACCAAACACTCAGTTGACCATCAGCTTTTTGCTGATAATCCACAACTACAAAGATCAGCATATCCAGCAGAACATGAAAAGATTTCCACAATCCAATTATGCACACATGATATTAAAAACTGGAGATCTTCAATAGAAGGAACACGATGATGAGACAAATTGTGAAGAGAGGCGCAAATTGGTTCAGGCAAAAGTTAATCTACTTAAACGGCATGGACCCTTCAAAAATGCGTGATGGTGATAAATCATGACTTAAAATAGTACATGTACTTGGTGGGGGGGGGGGGGGGGGGTTGGGAAAAGAGATCAGGCGACTGACTGAATTATAATCATGACATCAATGTGCTATTTTGGCACATAAAGAAAAGTAGACAAGCGAACAAATTTACCAATAAATACGCCACATGATGGAAATATAATGACACGAAGAGAGCGCTAAGACAACAATATTTATGAACACACACCCACACACGCTCACAAAAAAAATAATTACAGGCAGAAGTAATTCTCACCTTTATTGCAGGTGTTTTCGCAGTCCTGGAGAGTTTTGAAATTATTCTTGTTTCCCTTACAACCACCATAGTCAAACGGACGGCACTCGTTCTCGTCAGCGTCATAGAAGTACCTTGGAAACTTGCCTTTGCATGGTCCGGCGTCTACTGGCAGAGTGCATATATCTGCAACGACAATATCACGTTCATGCTCAAGTAAAAGATGTCATTTAGCAGGTGGTATATATACACACACTCACGCATGCACACAAACACACACTCACGAATACACACACAGAGACACGCACGCACGCACACACATACCCAATCACGCACGCACGCACGCACACACACACACGCACACACACACACACACGCGCACGCACGCGCGCATGAATTCTAAGTCACATTTGTGGGTCAGTTGGCAGTAAAATGTTTGCAATATCCAATCAAAATACTGAGCTGTCGTAATGCAATAATAAGAACTGTGGTAATATGAATACTGATCGAGGCAAACACGTTATTTTTTGTTTTGCATTTAGCTGTGACATTCATTTCTAAGCAGTATCACGCCAATCTGATCATCTCTACCACGCCTTGGAGCATTTACCATACGTCTGTAACCCATACTACGTTAATTAAGAATAGATATGAAAAAAAGAAAATCACTTTACTCACCATAGGACTTGACATAACAATAATACAGTAATGAAAGAGACATCAGTTTCTATTTGGGGGTCTTCAAAAGTGTACAGAAAAACACATATTCACGTCTAGAAGTGAAAAATACCACATTGTTTTCGTGGGACTTTGAGCCCTGTTGAAAACCCAAAAGTCGAATTTGACGATCTTGTGTTCATTATTACATCAAGTTCTGAGGTGAGAACATTTCTTTCTCATATGTATTTCTCATCTCACCAGCAGTCACTTTTTTTTCTCATACGTTAGGAATAGTTTGAAAGTGGACATATGTAACTGATTTGCTCAAACGTTAGGAATAGTGTGAAAGTGGACATATGTAACTGATTTGCTCATACGTTAGGAATAGTTTGAAAGTGGACATATGTAACTGATTTGCTCATACGTTAGAAATAGTTTGAAAGTGGACATATGTAACTGATTTGCTCATACGTTAGAAATAGTTTGAAAGTGGACATATGTAACTGATTTGCTCATACATTAGGAATAGTTTGAAAGTGGACATATGTAACTGATTTGCTCATACGTTAGTAATAGTTTGAAAGTGGACATATGTAACTGATTTGCTCATACGTTAAGAATAGTTTCAAAGTGGACATATGTAACTGATTTGCTTATACGTTACGAATAGTTTGAAAGTGGACATATGTAACCGATTTGCTCATACGTTAGGAATAGTTTGAAAGTGGACATATGTAACTGATATGCTCATACGTTAGGAATAGTGTGAAAGTGGACATATGTAACTGATTTGCTCATACGTTAGAATAGTTTGAAAGTGGACAAATTTAACTGATTTCATGTCTGCCACAGATTTTTTCTCCCATTTCAGTTCACTTGTACTCACTATTACGTGAACGATGACAGAGATTTTTGTATCATATCAAGTTCTGAGATGAGCACATTTCATTCTCATATGTATTTCTCATCTCACCCGCCATCACTCTTTTTTTTTCTCATACATTAGGAATAGTTTGACAGTGGACATATGTAACTGATTCCATGTCTGCAATGATGAAGTCTAACACAGATTTTTTTCTCCTGTTCGCATATGCTTGTACTCATATCACGTGAACGATGGCAGAGATTCTTGTGGCAATCGGCCTCGACTGAAAATTGATGTGATAACACTGACAATCATAAACCAGGTTTTCTTTGGGGTGGCGATGGAGGTGGGTTTTGGTTATTATTCATTGTTTGCTTCTTCTTGTTGTCTTGTCTTTCTTGAGTGGGGAGCAATGAGCACACATAAATGACCAATACCCCGCCAACACTAGTTCAGTCTAAAAAGTCTTTTGAGAGTTGGCACTGATCTGTAAAGGATATCACGTTAAACGTTAGCTTGACAGATGGCATGTATCTGTATCACCATCCGATGAACATGTTTTACTGTATTGTTTTCAATGGCACTTGAGCTGCTTGGTCACCATTCCACCTATAACGTACGGCATATATTGAAAATGTACACAATTCAAATTAAGGATTACACAAATGGTTACTTTGCAGTAAGTAAGGGAATCATTGCAATGACGTGCACTGCACTCAACACAAGGCAGTTTTCGTTTGCAAACCTCTCTGTGTGTTTGAATAGAAATGTATGTGCCCTATTCTGTTGGCGGGATTTGTCTTACCTACGCAGCGATCGAAGCCCCCCACTGTAAAACACGTCTGTCCTGGTCCACATTGCTGGAGACAGAAAAACAAAGACACGGATAGATAAACATACCTTGGAAAGAGAGACAGACAGACAGACAGACAGACAAACAGAAAAAAACATAAAAGACAGGTATGAAGATTGGTTTACTATTTATAGAAAACAAAGTAAGATAATGAACATCATCATCATCATCATTATTATAACTACCACACTACCAATGTTACTTACCATCAGTACTATTCTCCACATTTTTTTAGAATATTGCAGTTAAAATATAAAAAGAAGCCCACACAGTCACTGCTGTTGGCTTCTCTTTTACAAGATTAATATTCTTATTATGTCATGATTAATAAATGATGCATCACGATAAATGTTTTGTACATTAGATTACGATATATCTTTTGTATATTATGATTCAAATTGTATTACAATATCTTGATATATCTTCTGTTAAGTATATCACATTGTGACAGATATTTTACATAGCGCTTCAAAGCAATTATTCTCCGTACACTTATATCACAAGTTAGTGTCTATTATGTCATGATGTCAAAGCTTTTATATACTGAATGTCTTGAATAATGAATTACAAAACTTTCTTTCTAGCTTGAAAACGTATTAAGCGTGAGTTTACATTTTATCTGTCACATAACAGCAATACAAAGCTGCTAATAACTTTGAATTTATATCTGTTTCATCGCCACTGCCATGTCTGACTAGGAAAATAGATATCTTTTGAAGATCTCATCCAATCGAAACCATGTTTTCATAAAGAAATTGACTCCGAATTCGTTCACTTTCTTTCCTTATCTTTTGCACCTCTGTGCCATTATTCCCACACCGTTGGCTTCCAGATATGCCTTCAAATCCAGCTTCTTTCCATCCAAGTCCTAGTATCAGGGGCTGAAAAGCCGACATAGCTATCATTGATTTTAAGACCAAGTGAGGCCACCCACCAGAGGAGATTCTGTACGTGCTGCTTGTGACTAAGTTGGTCTACACTGTCACTGTTTAACTAACGTGGACAACCAGACAGCAGACCACATCCTCCAGATGTATTCAAGCTACAACACCGTCATGAGGACAATCTGACCACAGGACACTCCACTATATGCCAAGCTGCATGGGTTATAGGATCTTGAAAGAACAGATCATTTCATCCCACACACCGGATTGATGATCTCAACAGCTTTACCAACTACAGAAAGAATAAAGTACTGGTGCCGGGTTACTCAGGTGGAGTTCAATAATGCCTGTCCTGGCCCAATGTAATGACTTCCTCCACCAAATCCACACTGACACAGATAATCGAATTAGTAAAAGAGCCAGACTGAGTGAACATCTTTCTTGGTGTTGAGACCGGTATGAAAACTTCGTCTCTCCAACGGCGGCTCTCATGGTCTGCTTACCCTGACCAACGACCTTGACAAGAAGTTACCAACGGAACAAAAGCACGAAAGCAACAGACGGAAAGGACAATAAGGCTGCCTCTAGAGCAAGACAGAACAGGAATGGGGCCACATAAATTGGGACAATATGTAATATCGTAATCATTCATGGGAATGACTGTTGTGATGTTCCATTTTGAAATGAGAGTGCATTAAAGGGCTATGCCAAATGCTTTATTTCATAACAACGTAGCATCAACCAGGACCGTAAGATATATGTCAAAACAGACTAACTTCACACTGTTCGACAGTTGATTCTCCAATTCTCGCATATTATAAGTAATATAAACTTACGCTTGTTGACATTCACATGATTTGAAAAAAGTGTAAACTTGTGCATTTCGAGAAGCACTGCTGTGCTGAATTGTAATTACGAGACTATATGATTATCAAAGATTGTAAAATGCGGATGACTGGATAAGCAAATATGAGTTCAAGCTAAATGCATTATCATTATAATCCTGTGCCATGCCGCATGGCGCTGGTGATCATGGTCCTTCATACAAATCTATCTTTTGTAGCTGCAAGTATATCTCCCATCCTTTCTGTCCTCATCCAATCTGCAAAACCGAGAATGTCGAAGGGCTAAGCGCCAGTGGCAGTCTTCTAAGCTAGAAGTGTACGTCAGATTTATCAATCCATGTGCTACAAGGTAAATGAGTTGCTCTCTAAAGCGAAAATTGATTACTTTTCTTCACAAATTCTTTAAGCCAAAAACACACAAATTCTGTTCTCCGCCATGCATGATTTTACTTGGCATTGAGAAATCAACTCACCTGCCATCAAATATTAGTCCAGATGATCTCCCCTCTGCCTTTTCCACATTTTTCTCCATGAAGATTTCTAATTTGCGTACCAAACTTGACTCAGCTCCCTTCAACCCAACACTTCCAGGCCCTTCATTTAATGGTATTCCTCCTCCTCTCCCTCCATCCAGTATCTGAGACTGAGATCTTACTGATCCTCAAAGAAATGTGTTTCAAATCCTGCGAACTTGACTTCATTCCAGCCTCTCTCTTTTCACAACTTTACCAGCAACTTCTTCCAGCAATCACCTCCATCGTCAATTTTTCTTTGGTTGCAGGATTCTTCTCTTCTGCTTTCAATGCTCTCAACTGGCCACTTTTTGGGCTATGATTACTGTGCATGTGAAAAAATATGTGTAATCTTAAGTGGCCCTAAAATAAATACCAACCACATGATTTGTCAAAAATTACTTCGTAATTAACGAACAGAAACCAGAAGAACAAGAAAATCAATGTAAGCGCATCTCCAACAAGACAACACAAAACAAAACAAGCGCAAATTTTCGGCCAACTAGCCTTTGTCAAGCGCGAACGCACGGTCACAGACAAATCACAGACACCAAACAATGGATAATAAAAACGGGACTAAAAACTTCCCTGCCGCCTCGTCCAGTGGGTAAGAGATGGAATGCCCATGTCATCATGAGCAGTAGTAAGAAAAGGGGAGAGGGGAGGCAACTGTGATGTCAAAAGGGAAGTGAGATAAGTTCTGCAATTTTGAGAAGTGGCCATGCTATATCGGTATAGCCCTGTTCTGAAGAAGGCACAGGGCAAGAGCCAAGAGATAAGGGAGTAGATTGTGCCCGGTGCCAAGAATCTGGTAGGCGTGGGAACAGGAAGAGACATGAAACGGCATGTCTGAATTTTGTTACTCATGGTTTGTCGTTAAGACCATGTGGTTTGCGTGTTCCAAGTTTATTTATGAGGTGGGATTCTCTGTCTTTCCTGTCTATGGTGCTGTTATTGTGTAGAAGCCACAGACCTTTCACTCGGATGTCATTGATTGAGTGGTCTGATTGGTTGAAGTGATTGGGGATAGTTTTATCCCTTTGGTGGCGGATATCAGCCAAGTGTTCTTTGAAACGTGTGTCAAGAGTGCGTCCAGTTTCACCAATATACAATTGGGAACATTTAGAGCAGCTGATCAAGTAGACAATGTTATAAGTTTGACAGTTGAAATGTTTTGTAATTCTCATATGAGATTTGGGGCCTTTGACTGTGGTGGCTGAGCACAAGAAAGGACAAGTCTTGCATTTAGGTTTGTTGCATGGAGAGGTTCCTGGAGGTTGGCTGACTGGTTTGCTGAGATTGGAATGCACCAGCAAGTCGCGGAGATTGGTGTCTCTCTTGTAGACGAGCAAAGGGCGCTTGTCAAAGGTTTCACCTGTAGTGGGACTGGATCGCAAAATGTTCCAGTTGGACAAGATGATCCTTTTTATGAGGTGCACGGACGGGTGGTAAACTAGACTGAGGACTGGCCGATCCTCTGTGACAGCTTTGGGCTTTGAATGGAGGGCATTTGGCCGAGAGACAGAGCTGACTTTTTTCCGGGCTTCATTGATGACCTCGGGTGGGTAATGTCTGCGCAGGAAAAATCTAGTCATTTCAACTGCTTTGTCCTGAAAATTGTCTTCGTCTGAGCAGAGGCGTCGTAGTCTCAAGAACTGCGAGTAGGGAATGCTGTTTCTGGTGTTGGAAGTGTGAGATGATTGGTAGTCCAGGTAGGAATGTGAATCTGTAGGTTTGTAGTGGACTGTAGTGACTAGTTGTTCAGATTGAAGGGAAACTTCGATATCCAGGAAGCTTATGGATGTGTTTGAAATTTCATATGTGAACTTGATGGATGGGTGAAACGTTTGAACGTAGTGGATGAATTGTAAAAGTTGGTCATGATCGAGGGATGTCATGCCAATGCAATCGTCTATGTATCTTTTGTATAATTCAGGTTTGGGTTTCTTGTATTGTTGTAGGATATGTTCCTCCAAATATCCCATGAATAAGCAGGCATAGCTGGGGCCCATCTTAGTACCCATGGCGACTCCGCTAACTTGCCAGAACGTCTCATCTCCGAACGAAAATGTGTTCATGGTGAGAACCAGTTCGGCAAGTCGGACAAGGGTTGAAGTGGACAATGTTTGGTCACGTCGTTTGTCCAGAAAATGTTGGAGAGCTTTTAACCCGTCGGAGTGGGGTATGCTGGTGTACAGAGAGGTCACATCCAAAGTGAACAGGTATTGGGGTTTGAAGGTGTGGTCTTCATTTAATATTTGAATCAGATCCAATGTATGGTTAGTGTCTTTGATGAAGGTAGGCAAAGCCAGGACTATAGGTTGCAAAATGTGGTCAAGAAACTGAGAAATGTTTTCAGTGGGGCAGTTGCAAGCTGACACGATAGGACGGCCAGGATTGTTGGCTTTATGTATTTTGGGAAGTAAATAAAAAAGTGATTGGACTGGAAGTTGTTTGATGAGTAGTCTGGCAGTGGGGGGCAGTTGCTTAGAGGTTATGAGATTGTTGATAAGTTTGGATATCTTGGCATGATTGGTCATGTGGGCAGGTTGGTCCAACTTTTTGTAGAAGGCGTGATGGTGGAGTTGTTTCTGGGCTTCCTTGATATACAGATGTCTGTCCCAGACTACAATTGCACCCCCCTTGTCTGCTGGTTTGATGACAATGTCGTCTCTGTTTTTGAGGGAGTGTAGTGCGTCCCTTTCTTCTTTGGAGATGTTGGAATGTTTCTTGGGTCGCATGTTGAGACAGTCTATTTCTTGGTGGCATTTGTTGATGTAATGTTCAACTTCGGGAAAGGTGTTGCGGGGAGGTTCCCGATGAGAAGGCTTATGGAAAAGTTTTGTGAATAAGTCAGCATCAGGATTCAATTTTTGTTTGGGAGGATGTCCCAGTACTGCCATCCAACGTAGGGATCTAAAAAATCGTTGGCAGCTATTGATAGTTTGGTATTTACTGGCGGATGGTTTTAAAGGGACAAATTTGAGGCCCTTTGAAAGGGCTGACACTTCCGCCTCAGAGAGTGGTAAGTTTGAAGGAATGCAATGTACAAGGGGGTGACGTGCAGAGCTAGAGGAAGGTGGAGAGGGGGCTGGGTTGCTGATAGGTGTCAAGAACGGTGCAGACGGGTTTGTAGTCTTGTTCAAGTTGGTCAATTTTTTGTCTTTTATTGTTTGCATGTGTTTTTGTAGTGACGCATTGAAATTGATGACGGTGGTTTTAATGAAGAGACTGAGAGTTGGGTTTAGTGTTCTGCTGATTACAGAACTGAAGTATTTCTGAGATTTGTCGGTGATGGACAGTTTGCGTTCTAAGTGTACTATGTGGGTTTTCATGATCTGTTTGCTTGCTTTAAGAAGGATATTTTTAGTGGCCTGCAAAAGTTTTTTATTTTCACTGTCGGAAGGAGTGTGTTTGAGTTGAAACCCTTTCGGGATGAAGTTTCTGCGTAAGCAACAACGCAGAAAGTATAAATGACTGTTTGTTTTTGTTTTGGTGAAACAGATTTTAGAATAGGATACAGCGAGTGAAAAAAGCGGAGGAGGAAGAGATCGGAAACCAGACAGAAGACGGGAATGTAAGTAGGTTGGAAAATGTGACATTCTGTAAGAATCTGAGATAAAAGCAAGAGGATTAAAAAAAGGCTAAAACAATTTTAAAATGTAGTAAATAAAAGACTTAGTACAAGACACTTATACAGATAAAACGCAGTCTTGGGGTATATTACAAGATCCAAAACAAGAGTGACTGCCTGCGCCCAAGCAAACACAAACCAGAAGAACAGAAGTCTTGAAAAGTATATGTATACACACACACACACACACACACACACACACACACACACACACACATATATGTATATATATATATATATATATATATATACATATATATATATATATACATAGATATATATAGATATACATATACACTAGCCCGGTCGCCCTAGGCGAGTAAAACACCTGTCAGGCGAGTCAAAATCAAAAGCTACCAGTCTGTTGGGCGAGTGACAATTTTGACCCCTGCAGTAATAATTCATTTCGATTTTTCAAACTTTCCGATCTGCCGACTGATTTCGTCTGCAATGATTGAGTCTGTCAACGCTCGCGCGAAAACAAGGCTAGCTAAGGAAAGGCAACTCTTGCTTCCCGTAGGCCTGTCAGTGAAGAGAGTCAGTGCGATACGATCAAGTGTTTACAGATCAGCGATCTTTCGCCCAATCTGTCAATTTTGGTCGATCAGAAGCTTCCAATTACAATGTAAGTACGGAAACCAGAAAAAAAATAATGCAACATGTCTTATTGAGATCAAGGGATGGGGAGAGGAAGAGAATGTGTCTGCTGTTGGCAAGGAAATTCGAGAGACAAGAGCAAATTTGATGCATCACTTGCATTTTTTTGCATTATCTTCACTTGTCTCTCAGCACATGAATTTCATTTAGGGTGGATTAAATGTTTTCAAAGTGTTCTCCCTTCACACTGAACTACTGAAGTCAAGAACACACACACACACACACACACACACACACACACACACACACACACACACACACACACACACACACACACACACACACACGCACACACACACACTAAAGAGATATAATACTTATACAATAGAAAATTTGGACAAAAACAAAAATGAAATCAAATTAAAAATACAACAAAACCAAACAAAACACAAACACACACATCATCCAATCAACAAAAGCCAACAGATACGTAGTTCAGTACCACTACAGACCTAGCCAACAGATAAGTGTGGTGGTGATCCAATGAAACAAAATTATTTTAATTAAAAGGCTGCAAACTAACCATCTTTGTGTATATAACTGCTAACTGTTCTGCTAGAGTCGCTTTTAATGAGCATACTTACCAAGTCTCACCAGTGTCAACATTTCTCACTATGTGTTACGCGTGTGCTGTGACATATGTATACTCTCTCTCTCTCTCTCTCTCTCTCTCTCTCTCTCTCTCTCTCTCTCCTCTCTCTCTCTCTCTCTCACTCTCTCTCTTGATGGTTTCATACTCTGTCTCTTTCTCTCCCTCACACACACTCACACTGTAAAAGTAGGTAATTAAATTCGGAAAGGGGAAAATATTGCAGGATGACGAAGTAATTTGCAAGCAAAACGTAACAAATGATCAATTGGCTTAAAATAAAATAAAGAACTCTCTCAAACCTACACAAAGAATCCATGAAAACTTTGAGATCAGTCAGCTGCCTTTTACGTCTTCGTGTTATCACTAGATTTCCCAAAGTTCACCCCCCATCCCCACCCCGATGAGAGTCTCCAGAAGAATATTTGACCACCTTTATTGTAACAATAGCCTATTCTGCTGAATTTTTTTGGTCATCATTATAAAGAGAATTTCACTGTTTTTCGGGCAACATGTTGGGCTAGTGAAAATATCTGCGGGCCAGTAGATCTTAAAATCCACTTGCTCAGCTGACTAGTGGAAAATTTGAATCTTCTCTCCAGGCCTGTATGTATATATATATATATATATATATATAGAGAGAGAGAGAGAGAGAGAGAGAGAGAGAGAGAGAGAGAAAGAGAGAGAGAGAGAGAGAGAGAATACATTATATGTGTATACATATTTATATGTATACATATATATATATGTGTGTGGTGTGTGTGTGTGTGTGTGTGTGTGTGTGTGTGTGTGTGTGTGTGTGTGTGTGTGTGTGTGTGTGGTGTGTGCGTGCGTGCGTGCGTGCGTGCGTGAGAGTGTGTGCATGTATGTGTGTATATATGAATGTGTGCATGTGTGTATGTCATTGTGGCCATATCATGAAAAAAATATTAAAACAAATTTAAAACAAGAAATACCACACCACAATGTTATCACGTGTGTTCATACATACCAGCAATCCACAGACAGCTCGACAGCAATTGTTGCAGCATTTCTCCTCTTTGCCACACTCGTTGTCTCCAGAGCAAGGCTTTTTGCACGGTGGTGGGCCTGGTAGGGGACCGGGGGCAGGACACTTCCCTTTTTTATCTATCAGAATAATATGCATGAAATACGTTTATTTCCCTCGCCTTTTTTTTTTCACCCACCAACAAACAAGCCTTTATTGCACACAGAATGTCATACTCATTAGAACCATAAGTGCATATATATTTGTAGCAATCTCAAAAGCTATTTAAGAAGGAACGGGTCATCGTCATGGTTAGAGCAGTACACTCTCAAAAGCCGAGGTTATGTTCGAGACAGTTGGATGTGATTGCCAAACGGATGTGTATGACCTGACGAGCGTGATAAACGGGTGGGTGAGACGTCGGGTACTCATGCCTGATGGTTTAAGGTGAATTTTTTTCTCCCATTTCCATGGTCAACATGTGTGCAGATCTTCTAGTGCCTCGACCCCTTCGGTTCGTGTTCATACACACGCAGAACATCGAATACAAGCATTACATATCCTGTGTAAGCCATGACTTATGAAAACATAAAAACACCTGGCATGCACGCCCACCTAACACGTAGAATGCAGACTGTGTAAGCAACATACCGTCTGCACAGAGCGAATAAAATAGGAAAGCTACGAAGTTTGGAATTGGGTGTTATTTAAGCCTTTAACTCCCACACCCTAACTACCAACT
>CM060311.1:21279036-21299036 GCA_030674185.1 Monoplex corrugatus
ATATTTTCTAAGAAGAATGTAAAGAGTTCCACGGACAGCAATGGAACCAAATGAGACAGTCTTGAAAGAAGCAAACACAAAAAGAACAGTAATGAAGAAGATCAGGAAAAGATAAGCAACATCTATGGGACATTTTATGAGGCGAGAAAAATGTGAGCACCTAGTCACAATAAAAAAAAACTGAAGGGAAAAAGAGCACCAGGTAGACCCAGGGAGAAAATATTAGTCAGGCAGAGTGGATGGGGACACGAAAGGTAGGAGATGTACTTGCAGCGACTAAAGGTCGATTCATATGAAGGACCATGATCGCCAATGCCATGCAGCAGAGCACCTGATGAAGATGATGATGATGATGATGATGATGATGATGATGATGATGGTGGTGGTGGTAGAGTGGTGGTGATGGTGATGGTGATGGTGATGGTGATGATGATGATGATGATGATTATGATGATGATGATGATATGTATACATATATATGCAGCTCCATGAGTACCGTTATGTAGATACATGCACAGACATAGACAGACAGACAGACAGAGATGAATAGATAGAACGAATAAAAGAAATAGATAGATAGATAGATAGATAGATAGACAGACAGATGACAGACAGATAGAAGAAGATAGATAGACAGACAGATAGACAGACAGATAGACAGATCAGATAGATAGATAGATAGATAACTGTATACACATACATTTATGTGTACATATTTATGACTGTACACATAGGTAGATAGACAGACAGACAGATAGATTGATAGATAGATAGATAGATAGATAGATAGATAGATAGATAGATAGATAGATAGATAGATAGATAGCGAAGCGAGGAGAGAGAGAGAGAGAGAGAGATAGAGAAAGAGATGCATACATACATACATGTATTTATATATATATAATTATATAATTGTATATAATATGCTCTCTATAATTTTCCATTGCTTTTATTCTTTCTCCCCATTTATAGCCGTGTGCGTGTGCGTGTGCGTGTGCGTGTGTGTGTGTGTGTGTGTGTGCGTGCGTGCGTGCGTGCGTGCTCGTGCGTGCGTGCGTGCGTGCGTGTGCGTGCGTGCGTGTGTGTCTGTTTTAGCGCTTAGATTTGATTTTATCAAGATTTTGCGCTATATAAATATTGTATATTATTATTATTATATTATTATTATTATTATATGAATACATAGAGAGAGAGACAAACAGACAGACAGACCGAGACACAGACAGAGAGACAGAGATAGAGACAGACAAAGACAGAGGCAGACAGACAGAAAGAGAAAGAGAGAGACGTTTTCTACTTAAGTGTGTGTCTGTCTATCTGTGTCAGCGTGTGGCTATGTGTGTGTTTCAAGTCTGACTCATCAAACAGATAAAGAAAAAGAGAGGTATGAGTTGGCAATGACACTTTTATGAGTGGACGAAAACAATCATTACAATTCCTTTTCGCAGAGACAAATGCACATATGCGCAAATTGTGTAAAATGAATACAGGCTGCTCAAGTTCAAATGTGGCAGTTTTTTTGTTGTGTTGTTGTTGTTGTTGTTGTGTTGATGATGATGATGTGTTCTTCTAGTAAGTCCAGTTTAGGCCATGTATGTATGATATAGATCGTAACCACTTTGGGGAAAAAAAACTGTATATGATGGTAATAACAATGATAATGAGAATGACAATCACAGTGATAATGAGAATGAAAACAACTCGAAAAAATCGTTATTTCTTTTAAAAAGTCTATTCATATATCTGCTTTTAGACCTAAAAAAGTGATATAAGGGATGGATTCTGTTCTGATGTTGAAAAGGCCATTGTGTCATATTCAAGCAGAAATGTAGAGTGAAACAAAAAGTGACTATCAAGAGACAAGGAATTAGAGCATGAGAACAATTAGGTTCCAACAGTGTATGCAATGTGCAGGGGTGCAGATCACGTAGAGATGGGGGTAAATCACGTAAGGAAGATGGAAATCACGTACAAAAATTATGTCAAAAGGGTATGAACACGTAAGACTTTGTCGTCTTGAGGGTATGGATCACGTAAGCATTTTTCCTCTGCCGGTCTCATCACGTAAAGGTTTTGAGCCGTGGGGGTATACGACCTATCGCTCCGTTCGCTCGCCTAGCCGCGGCGGGCAAGCTAACGACGCGACCGACATCGCTTAGCTTGCCCGCCGTGGCACATGCAGCATTGGGGTCGGGCATTACATTAGCGGTAAAAATAGTAACTAGGCTACGTCACACTTTTCTACAACTCTTTGCCTGGGCCAATGAAAATGCAGTTACTTGAATCAGAATCAGTTCACATTAAATTTTGTAATATGGAAACATTCCTCCTGTGTTGTCTGTGTCAGTGTGGAAACTGGCATGTGTCACTGTAAAGAGTTGATCTTTATTCTAATTTAGTAGAAGGCCATGCTGCTTGCTTTTTTATAATTTAATTTATTTAAACCATTAGGCCAAAAAATCACTTGGGAAAACAAAATACCGAGTCTTTGCATCGGTGGCTCATACCCCCAGAAATTTTGGCAAAGGGTATGAAAAACCCCTAAAAAAATTATTGGGGGTATGAAAACCCTCAAGTTTTTTTAGTGGGGGTATGAAAACCCTTGACTTTTAGAAGGATCTGCACCACTGATGTGTATGCGTGCGTGCGTGGGCGCGCTCGGGCTCTGTGTGTGTGTGTGTGTGTGTGTGTGTGTGTGTGTGTGTGTGTGTGTGTGTGTGTGTGTGTGTGCGTGTGTGTGCATCGTGTGCGTGTGTGTGCATACGTGTGCGTGCGTGCGTGCGTGTGTGTGTGTGTGTCTGTTTGTGCGTGTGTGTCTGCTTGTGCCTGTGTACGAGTGTGTATGGGCTTCCGCACGCGTGTGAAAAAGTTATCTTTCACTACCAAATTAACAAACAAACAAACAACAAACAAATAAAGAAACAAGGACGGAAGCAGAAGATTATCTTTTGAAATTTAATCGTGCGGTTACATCTTCATACAGTAATGATAAACCTACCAAGCTGAGTAAACAACTAAGAGGAGGGACATACAGGTTTGATCAAAGAAAACGATCTACAGCACTGTGGTGAAAATGCCTAGCAGTCTTCAAATGCAGAGTCAAATCTGCATCTTTCCAGTTTGAATTTATAAATGATGTCGGAAAATAAGCTGCATGGAAAGGAAGGTAGCACTGAAAACATGATTACAATAATAATTCAACAACAAAAACTAAGTACTACTAGTATTACTACTGCTTCTAATTATATTTAGGATATTAATGATGATGATGATGATGATGACGATGACGATGACGATGATGGTGATGATGATGATGATGTCGACGATGACGACAAGAGTAATAACAACAACATTAAGAAGAAGAAGAAGAAGATTGGTCATGATAGAACATTCAGGATGAAAAGTCTGTATGCATTAAAGTACAAGACAATCAAGCAAAAACAACTCAACGACAAGAACAAAGCGTATCATTAATAAAGCATATCATAAGAATCCACATGATTAAAAACAGACATTTTGGGGTTCATTGTGTTGCACTTGTAGCAATTATTTACAAAGTTTTATCGGTTTCAGCTGATATGGAATGTACAGTAAACAAAGAGTTTCAGAAAGCCTGAAGCAAACCCAATTTGACACACAGAGTATCATATCATATCACATTGTGAGAGTGAACGCCAGAAAGATTTAAAACAGAGTGACAGCACCAGTAGTCTTCAAGAGCAGAGCGATACTACCTGACAATAAGTGTACTGTGAGTGATGTGAATGATGAATGCATTGTACAAACATTTATATATTACTTATACTAAAAACAACAAAAACCCGTTTCAATTTAACAGTGGATGTTGAGTACTTTGTAATCTTTCTCAAGGGAACTGAATGTTCATGTATAGTATGCAATTAAGAATCAGTGTCTCGGACCTATTATGCAGGCTTCATTCTGAAATTTCTCCTTTTCTGCGAGTTTAGCGGGACGAGAGTTGGGGGGGGGGGGGGGGGGGCATTCCTGGTGGTTCGTTTTCTTTGGTTTGCAAGTGTTACATTGTATACTGCCGCCACCCTTTTCTTCTTTATCTGCGTGTCATTGTGTGTGTGTGTGTGTGTGTATGTGTGCGTGTGTTTGTTTGTTTGTTTTGTTTTGTTTTGAGAGCTGTATGCTTTGAGGTTTCCCCGTATTGCGGGTGTTGCATTTCACTGAACTAAAATCACCTCTGGATGCCAGTATCTTTGTTGACTAACTTTGCTGGACATATTACATATCAATTGATCGTATGTCCTCTTGGTATTCCGAAGAGCCTCAAGGGTCGTTAGTTACCTATGCTAACATACGGCAGATTTTCTGACTGAGCTAGGTTGCAGATGGATTTTTGTTCCTGAACCGAGAAGGAAAAGAAGCCGATTCTCGTGGGTGTCCACAACCATCTTGTTAGACAGTCAAATATGTTGCAATCTCTGTTTACACCCCTTGGGCTGCTGAAAGCTCAGTTTTGCAGAGGTGCACCCTTTTTTGTCCTGGAGAACCAATCTGGGATGCAAAGAACGTGAGTCTTACGAGAGCACTGGCAGTGACTTGGTCTCACACATGGCTGCCATAAAGATATTTGTTGTGCTGTCATAAAGATGTTCAACATCCTGCTATCGAGATGCCTACTATACTACTATCAGATACTGAGCTAGTGCTCAATTTATTCAATCGCCATCAAAAATGCCAATACGTGGAGCCACTCGACTGATAAAATGAGTGGACGCCATTACTGGAACTGGACAACAACAAAAAAGAAACAATACAGAGTTTCTGCTTTGGTGTGTGTGGAAGATCATGAACATTATTCAATGGCATAAACACTGTTGGTGTGTAATTGACAAACAATCATGATTTCTGATGACATATCCGCCTTTATATGCCTGTGCCAAAGCTCACTGGTTGACCTGGTAAGGTGCCAAAGCTCACTGGTTGACCTGGTAGCTCAACGTAAATTATGAAAAGGAAAATGTAGCAATCTCTTCGTCTTTATAGTGCATACCAGAGCCATCGCCCTGTTATGACACTGGTGACTTAAAGCTTATTTTTGGCATCTGTACTAAAGACATCAAAATAAGAATAGGAAAGGTAAAATAGAAAATGATCTAACTCAATAAGGTTTGGAAAGAGAGTAGAATACCAACACCCTTAAAATCAAAAGTCTACAATGCCTGATCTGGCCAGTAATACTACTATAAAAGGTTGTTAAGCCTGGAGAAGCAGAAAAACAGACGAAAATAAAATCGAAGCAGCAGAGATGTGGTTCTACAATCAGGCACTTTGAGTCAAATGGACCTACAATATAAAAGAACAAAGAACAAATTTATGCATCTTGAACAAACCACAGCGCAACGCCAACTGCCGGCAGGTATCAACAAAACAATTGAAATACACCGGCCATGCAACCCGCAACAATAACCCAAATGACAACAGTTTTGCAAGGAAAACTTGAGGCCAAAAGAAATCCGGGCAGACCGCCTATTCCCTACATGAAGAACAATACCAGCATCAGCGATCTGAGGGTCTACGAAGTAGCACAAAAAGATAAAGACCGGAGTAAATGGAGAAGGGTTGTGATATCGTCTGCTGCTGCTGCTACCATCGAGCTTGATGATGCTGATGGATGATTGGTGATTCCTCAGTCATGATTGCTAACCTGTGGCTTTTGACAATGCGAATACTACATAACAGACTGCGTCCATGGCGTCATTATGTTCATATCGTTTATTGTCGATTAATGTTTTGTGCATGTGTTTGTGGGACAGGGACAGAAGAAAGTGAATAAAATTGTCTTGTTTTGTCAACCGTCACATAATGCATAGATTTGGTGTTTTATTTGTACTCTTGGGGTAGCTGGGTGAGTCAGTTCAAGACGGGTATACCTTTTTTTCGTTCTGATCTTACCACGGTTTGATAAGTGATGTGTATTTCTTCGTAACTTTGAAATTCAAGTGATCTGAAATGCACATGTTAGTACTTTAAAACATTCCTCTGGGGTCCCGACTAAACGAAATGGCTTGCAGACAACTAGCCAAGGCGTAAAAACTCAAGGAAATGTGAAACTGTTCCATATAAATAACATACAGCTGGGCTTTTTTAATAAAGAAATACTACAAATTGTGGATATATGTCCTATCATTAATTTCGATTCTGTAATTATAAGGTAGCTACCGAAGTTGGTATCAAGAGTGGTGATACAATAGACGACATGTATATAATGTAATAAGGATATTGAATGAAATGACTATCATTATGTTGTAAATGTCTAATAATGTTGCTGTGATGTATATATTTCTACCCAATGAAAATATTTGAATGTGCTGCTGAAATGTGCCAATCATAAGAACATTCTGTTTTCACTGAAATATATTAAACTGAACTGTTCCTCTTTCTTATAACTGCATAGGTTATCTGCCTTATTGACTTGAGTAATTCATCAATCCATTTATACTCTCTCTCTCTCTTCTCTCTCTCTCTCACACACACACACACCACACACACACACACACACACACACACACAACACACACACACACACACACACAAACACACACACACACACACACACATACACACACACACACACACAGATATGTAAAAAAAAATCCACACTTACGTAGACATACTGGTCTGGATGTGTCTCCTGCCAAATACTACAACACGACAAACACGGCGCTTCGGACAAAGCTGCAACATATTTCCAAAATGTATTTCCATATTATCATACTTTCTTATCAGATAAAGTTGTGGTGTAATTCCATACACATGTTTGCATATTTCTTTGTTAATGAAGTTTTAATGCACACACAATGTTAATTACAAAACAAAACCTCTCCTCTCTCTCTCTCTCTCTCTCTCTCTCTCTCTCTCTCTCTCTCTCTCTCCTCCGCGCGCGCGCCTCTCTTTCTCTCGCGCCATCATCACTATATGCCTTGCCGCATGGCGTCAGCGACATGGCCGTCCATACGAATCTTATCTTTTGTCGCTGCAAGCATATCTCGTACTCTGTTTGTCCCCACCCATTCTGCAAACTGTCTAAAATTTTCTTCATGGGTCTACCTGGTGCTCTTTTTCCACCCAGGGTTCCTATTGTGACCAGGTGCTCAAATTTCTCTTGCCTCATAAAATGTCACAAATATTGCTTGTCTTTTCCTAATTTCATTCATTAATGTTCTTTTTGTATTGGTTCTTTCAAGAATGTCTTGGTTGTTTTCTTTGCTGTCCATGGAACTCTTTAAGAGTCTTCTTAAGACCACTTTTCAGCTGCTTCAATCTTGTTCTGACTTTGCTTGTTGACTGTCCAGGCTTCGCATCCGTGTAACAGTACTGATACTATATAACACTGAAAAACTCTCTTCCTAATATCAATTGATACTATAGTCATTTGTTGTAACAAGGCTTTTCATTTCCTTGAATGCTATTTCAGCTTGGCCAATTCTGCTGGATTTTTTGTGCATCTGCTGTCTGATGCCATCAGATGACTGTCCACAGATATTTGAACTTACCAACTTGTCTCAATGTTGCGCCATTTGCTCTTATTTTACATCAGGGGATTTCTTGTTTTTCGATGTTATTTTACATCAGGGGGATTTCTTATTCTTTTAATGATTACCATTACTTCAGTCTTCTTACTACTTAGCTCTAGCCTTTTATTCATGTTTTCTGTTTCTATTATATTCACAGGATCTTGCAGATCTTTTTTTTATTTTCTGCAACTACAAGTGTGTAATCTGCATAATGAAGAATAGTCATCATTTTTCCTCCAACTTTTATCCCAGGGCATTCTTTCAGGTTTCTCGTGATGGTTTCGTTGTTAGGTGAAAACAAATCTGGTGACAGAACATCACCCTTTCTAAACCTCTTTTGTTATTTTGAAAAGGACTCATCATTTGCTACTCTCATTCTCTCTGTTTAACACATACGTTTACTCCCCCCCCCCTCTCTCTCTCTCTCTCTCTCTCTCTCTTCTCTCTCTCTCTTCCGCCATACACATAGGGTAATTAATATTTTCATATCTACTTCTCTGGTTCTAGCTCTTTTAAACGACAACAAATGCTTTTACTCTTCCATTTCTGTATGCATTATGACTTATGTTACTGATTTTATGGTGTATTTCTTTTTCAGTATTTTCACTTCTAGGCAGACACAGTAAATTAGTTACGGCACCTTTGTAAATGGTTTTCAATTAATTACTTTTACAGTTCGAAGTGGCGTATCACTGTTATGTCGTTGTCTCTACCCATACGACCACTTCCACTCCATGAGTAATCGTCGTAACATTTTTCAGCCTTATGTGCCTGAAGACTTTGATATCCCAGGTCTTTTATCGTCGTTTTGTTTTGTTCTGCTTTGTTTTGTTTTGTTTTGTTTTGTTTTGTTTTGTTTTCATAGCATGATGAATAAACCTGTCTCAGTGCATACACTTGTGTGACTTTATACAGGCAGCCATTTTGTCAGTAAATACCACCTCTTTCCACCACCATCCCGTACTTGTTATGTTTTCTTTACTCTTTTCCTTTGTTTTGTTTGTACGTTTGTAGTTTGTTTTTACAAATAACATTTAGTCCACTCGTGTAGTTTTAAGCGATGCATTTCATTTTTATGTCTTACTGTTTATGTTACACGTATAACTAGCAAGGTAATCTAATATCATTATCCTTGAATAATGATTTGAAGTTTGAAATTTGAAGTTGACATTTGTTTTCATCAGTGACACTTAGTTGTGTGACATGAACGTGTTCTTTTCCGAAGCCAAATTGATTTTCGTTCTGAAAATTAGTGTTAAGATGTTGATAAACATATACGTTATAACGTTAATAAACTTTTCCAGGGGCTTGTACAGAACAGATTAAAAAAAACGAGATCGGTTTTTAGTTTCAAGGCTCTGTGCAACCTCCAAATTTAAATAAAGGCATTACTTCAGGCTTTTTGAAATGGAGTGGAAAGTGATACTTACCGAGACACAAAGCCACAACATAGTCTGAAATACCTAAGGTCTTCGAGGCTACTAGTTTTGAACTGATTCTGTGCATATGAACATGAGTTGTATTTCATCCTCATTCATATTAAATCCATTTTGTTTTATCCGGGCAGCTATGTTTTCTGCAGTGATTTTATTTTTTATCTATTTCACTAGCAGTGCTTGAGATGTTTCTCGGATAACACAGCAGTTCAGCTGTGAGTCATTAGCAGAAAAAAAAACGATAGAGTGTCCCTGGTTATTTCATAACACAATCGAGTGGTTATGAATACAAAGTGAGGAGAACAGGCCCAAAAACAGAACCCTGAGCGACATCAACTAAGATGGAGCTTATATAACGTCGAGAGAGAGGGAGAGAGCGGGGAGAGTCAGAGAAAGGTATAGAAGAAGGACACATACACACACACACACACACACACACACACACACACACACACACACACACACACACACACACACACACACACACACACACACCACACACACACACACACACACACACAAAAGACTTACAGTCGAAGGACATGTGGTGGTCTGTCTCCTAAAAGGACGTCTAGTACTCTGGATATAGCGGAAGCGACGTGTAGTACGATAGCTGGCGGCTGCCAATGACACTACCAGCCCCACCTGAAAATAATGTAAAACATGATGTGTCTGTATCAGTGAGTTCATATACATTTCTGTATACACTAATACATTCCTGTGAATGATACATATAGACATTTGTAAATGTGCAGCTTAGGGCAGATGTAGAGGACAAAACGATAAGAAGATAAAGGCAGTCTTGGACTCTTGATGTCGTAGGGAAGTTAGGCAGAATCATGAGCTTTTCTACTTCTCAGAATGCCGGTATTGAATAATTAGCGAGCATTTTCAGTCCTTTATATCGTTTTCTTATCAAACTTCAAAGTGACACATGCAAATTGTTTCGATTATAAACATCAAATGTCAGTTTCATTTAATATTGGTGTTACACTGTTTCACTTTTTATAAAACTTATTTTCACATTACTCTTGTAGCCTCTTTTAATGTAAGCGTGTACGTGTGAAGGTATGTGAATGTGTTTGTGTATACATATTCACACACACACACACACACACACACACACACACACACACACACACACACACACACATATGTATATATATATATATATATACATATGTATATATATATATATATATATATGTATATATATATATATATATATATACACACACACACACACACACTTACATATATGTGTGTATATATATATGAGATTGTGCTTGGAAGTGTCATACTGAATTTGCGCTTATAGATGTACATCTCTCCATGAAGGATAATTTAATCAAATATCGAATGTGCATATTTTCATCAATGCTAAACATCCAAAATTTGCGCAAGTAACATTTTGATTTCAACAACTCGTCAATCCTTTTCCAGAATCGTCTGATCTGGAAACTTGTCCAAAAGATAAGATGAATTGAATGCCAAGTTTTTCTTCTATGCCAAATTCACAGCGGACGTATCTTGTTTTATTATCCGTTATTGATCATCCCCAATATTTTTTTTCCATTAAAACTAATAATGTTTATAGAATTCATTCCCATAGACACTCCTTATTAAATATTAGACTGGTGACGCGTTCTCCATCTTAGTATGAACTGAACAGCTTCTCCAAACTAAAAATGCCAGCAATTTTTTGTTAAGGTTTATGTACTGACAATGTATATTTTCTATCAATATTCCACTTTATACAAAGAACAAAATGGACAAGACTTGACACGTTCATTTCATCAGTCACATTCACAAACGGACAGACAGAACTTGTACACATTCAATGATTCATTTCATCAATCATGCTCACACACAGACAATCCCACAACACACACAATATATCCAATGTTATCATGGCTGGGGTCAAGTGCTGAGGCAACCCCACGCATTAATCCACGTGCGCTGTATATCTAGTGAATATTTACAGCATTAATGTAACCACGTTTCATCGTAAAGGCGCAGCTTGGGTCTACATCACACTGCTTAATATTATTCAACCCTTCTTCACCGAGTCATTTGATGTGGTTATATCAGTAACGTAAAAACATTAAAATACTAAAACAATAACCATATCCATGCTACCAAGTAAAACTCTCAGATGTTTACCTTGATAGTATAAAAGGACAGTCAAGTATTACGGGTCTAACCGCGTTTACAATTTTTTTAAAGCAGTGGCAGCTATTCTGATACGCATGTGGTTTTGTGTGACAAAATAACTAAGACCTGTCACTGACACGCTATGACTCACTAAATGATTCCAGTAACGAAAGAACAAGGGGAAAAGCTGTTAAATTCCACTCGTATCATATTCATAAAATGTATTCGCCTTACATACTCGTGGCTCGTGTACAAGACGATTGTCGATTTCCCCAGTCCTGACTTGTTAGCCTACCATTCGTGAGTCGAAATCTGCAGCAGACATTATGTTTCCGGTCGGCAGATCTGTCAAATGAGCACGAACTTGTCTAGGTCTATAGGCCTAGTCACTGAAGTCAACAACAGAGTTCACATTTAAGATTATAATCTTCGCAGTGTGACGCTTTTATCATGACCTTTTTTGTTTTTAGTCGCTGTTTGTTCATGTACGGCGGTCTCATCTTGCATGGTCTAGATCTAGATCTAGGGCGTAGGCCTAAGCGTTTCACCATGACCCCTCTTGTGTCGCAGAGGTTTTTCTCTATATATGCATAAAGCACTATATAACATAGACGCCTCGATGTGAACCTCACGACAATCCCTCATGGTGTGTTCTGCTAACTAAGCAAACTTCAAAATATCACAGTTCGTTTGGCTACAACCTTGATGTCTTTCCGATCAATTGCCAGTTCCAGTTTTTCTTTGAAAAAGAAAAAAAGCTAACGCTTTAGTCTCGCACTCTTAAACTGTTGCGCATCTGCCCTTTGTTGTATCATCGACCAGGCCACAGATTTGAATGACGTTGCGGCGAATGTCGACTGCTCCTCACTGTGTCGATCTGCCAGTCTGCCATAAACTTCATCTACTTCAAGTTTACTTCTTATGTGTTCCTTCCTGTCTTTCACTCATCACCTTCACTTCTTTTTTCAGCTGACTGATCTCCGCCTGAAGTATAAAAGTCAGAGATCGTAGTTCCTCCACTGCTTTTAACAGTTTCGTCATCCCCGTTCCATCTGCACAAAATTTCAGAATAATGTCTTCATTTGACACTCCTTACAGTACAGGGGAAGACGGGCACGTTTCTTCCTCAAGACAAAAGTCCCGGTCTTGACAACCACCAACAGTCTCTTCCAGGCTGCTTAGGATCTTACATTCTATTGATCATCGCTCTTGGCTGAAATTCAGAGTTCCACTCTTTCACACTACCACTACTGCCAGTGGAACTCTTTTTTTTTTTTTTTTTTTTTTTTTTTTACCTTGATATTGATGTGTACTTCATAGTGCTATATAAACAGGTGTCGGATATACTCGTTCCAGACAGAGAACTTGAATTGAAATAGCTTGTCTACGTTTTCGACCAACTGAAAGTCACAATCGAGTCAAAACACTGCCGTTTTCACACTCAAGTATTTGTTCGACAAAAATGGTAGAGTCCGATGCGTGGGGGTGTAGCTGTTGTCAACACTGTTAACGTGGATCCATTTCTGCCTGCTAGTTGACGTGCAGTTAAGTACGAACCTTATTTTTAGATAGAAAGCTCTTTCTTAACACATCCACTCGTGATGGTTCTCGGTTTTCATCCCGTGTGCTTGACTTGGTGGGCAATGTATACCTGAGATACAAGGAGATGCTTGCTTTAAAGACGTCTTATCTTGGGTCTTGGAAGATTCAAGTAATTTCTTGTGTTGGCATAGAGAAAATAGATCTGTTAAGAATTTAGGGGCAGATCTGTGTAAGTCTACAGTTTTGTAGTTGGATTTTGAGTGATAGAATTTCCGGTTCTTTTTTTTTAAGGGTCTATTGTTAGGGAGCCATAAGTTTAGTTTTTGTGCTCTTATGTTCATGAATTTTTTCTTAATTAGAGCCTCATTGCAACAATCCCATGCTGTTGAAAAATCGTCAGTAAGAGATTCAATATGGGCAGTGTAAAACAGCATTTTTGCTAAAACAGTGTTGGTAAAGTATGACAGCCTATTACTCAGAAGCAGATACATTCTTGGGAAGAGTTTTACTAAGACGGTAAACGTAAGCTGCTTTCCGCAAACATGTCACAAAGGGATGAATGATTGCCCGTAATCACATTTCAAGGACATTAGTCACAAAAAAGTTGAGATCCTCGAATCAAATAATTTCTCTAAATCAAGGAAGCAAAACTAAAGCATACCGCTTTCATAACGATTCATTTTCATGTTCTGACATCAATTTAATGAAGAAAAATATTGTCCCTGAGCAATTTGAACCAAGTGTATCGTACTGCATGTGTCATCCGAACCAGAAATCTTTTCAACGGCAGCAAAGACATCAGCACTGTCCAGATTGAAACATGTATGGAAGGACAAGAACATCTATATGAACACAAGATCAGTTCTTACATGGTATATTCCATCTTTCTGTAAGCATGCACGACATGGACCCTCACAGCAGATTTGGAAAGACGAATTCAAACCATGGAAGTGAGGTGTTATTGCAAAATCCACTGATCATATCATTGATGAACAAGTGCACAAAACCATTAAGCAGGTTTGGAGAGGATCTGCTGACCAGTCAAGAAGACAAAACTACGATGAAAGCTCTTTCCTACACACATCCACATGGCCAAGCCATTGATCTCTTTGTGTCATTGACTTGGCCATTTCACAAGGTCCAAAAGCTTTGCTACGTCAGTCCCCCAGAGAACTGTTCAAGGTGGGAGACAGAGGGAAAGGCAGAAAAAAACGATGGACTGGTAACACTAGGGAATGGACAGAAAAACGATTTGCAGAATTCCGGGCTTTGGCACACAGCCGACAGAGCTAGATGGATCTGGTGAACAGTTCTTTACTGCGGCGCCCTAACGACTCTTCACGGAGTTGAGGGAGAAGGAGAATGGTGGGTTTAGGCTAAACAACGAGCTGAAACAGTACATAATTGCTGGACGTACCATTTAGTGTGCACATACAGATTCTGTCAAAGAAAAAAAAGAAAGAAAGAAAGAAAGAGTGAGAGAGAGAGACAGCGAGGGAGAGCGAGAGAGAGAGATTCAGTACGCAAGTTCGTTTTGGTGCGACCCAATTTCAAATGACTGAAACAGAACGTTTATAAATATCTCACGGGTCAACCCAGCATGTAGTCAGAAATCAAATTACAATTTTATACCAATACGTTTGGCTTCACAATAGAAACTACTTTCTACAGTCAATGACTCGTCTGTGTCTGGGGGGAAATCTTTCCTGTAGTTGGAGAACCACACAGTTTTCCGACTAATGACAAAAGAAATTAAAAGGCATCATTACAATTATCAGTGTTTGCTTATCTACTTGTTCTATTTATCAATGTCATTATTTATGACTATTCTTTTATTTATTTATTCATTTGAGAGACCTCTGCCTTCCTGCCTCAAGAACCTGATGCTTGCGTCTGTTAATATGCAAAAAGGTGATGCAGCCCGTCAGCTTTGATATCTTAACTCTTTGACTCCTTAAGCATCCTCTCCATCTTTCACCAGCTTCCTGGAGAGAGGAAGGAGTCAAAGGGTTAAACTGTCAAACGCCCATCTTTTAGTGCATGACTCACATAAAGCCACAGGCAGCAGGATGCACAAAGTATAATCGACACCCTTGTGATGTAGGGGGGATGGGGTGGGGCTATCAAAACCACCACGAAACCATCTTTGAAGTGACAGTCATATGTCACGAAAAACTTGTTGTTCACAAAATTTTATGCGTGCGGCCTCCATTTCTTCCAGTTGTGAATGAGAACCTGATCCTTTCCAAGTTTTGGGGAGGAGAAACAGAATGCGTTACTCTACAGCTGGTCTGTTAAAACTATAAGGACATCATTACCGTCTCAGGCCACAACTTTCTTACTGTTAAGGGATAGCCCTTATCTATTACCTAGTGTAGTACAGACAACTTTCCATTCTAAATATTGTAGGGTTGTACACTCTTAATTCTAACGACGTGCATTGTAGCGTCTGCTGTGCAGTTACGGTAGAAATTACTTTTCTCGTTTTTAATCTAGCGAATCTCAAGATGGATATTTGCCTGCCATTCTATTGTCTTTTGTTTCTAAACTCCTCCCTGTCCTCTGCTTTACACCCCAGCATTTCCTTGTCTTCAATCCAAGTAATAATATGGTCTTCGTTAGGAGAAAAATTCCTGCCATGGTCCATGTATATTTTTCACGTCTACCTTGCAGACGTCTAATAAGCAGCGCTGTGTTTATCAGCGTGCACTATATACAACGTTTTGGGATTCTTTTTCCCCACAGTGATAGCCGCCAAAGTCATAGCCAAATTATACTCCGCTCCACGGGGCTCTTTCAGTATAAACATATACCCACCTTCTGAAAATTCTGTGCTAGAAATTTCCTATTTTCTGTCACTCTCTTTGTTTCTGCCTTATTCCTTTGTTTTCTGTCATTTCTTCCTTTCATTTTCTGCTCTGCTGGTCCATTCGCCTGTAGGTGTTCGATAAAGTGTTGCGTACTTTATCTTAGGATTGATAATTGGGTACATGTATTAAATGCATGTTTGGCTAAGGAAATGAGATATGCAGAAGCAGTTTTAGGTAATTTATGCCAGTCTTTATACATGTTTTTTGTGTCCTTATGTATGTTTAAATTTGTATTCAGATGTGTTTTTTTTAAATCCCCTGTGTGATAAATTGGACCGAGTGGTCAACGCCAGGGGCATCTCCCTTAGATTATGTGCGTGAATTCATTGATTTGTGTATTTAATTTTCTTTTCTTTTTTTTTCCTGTTGAAGCTGTATATGTGCTTTGAAACGACGCAGTTGGCTGGGCTTTAAACAACAAAAACAACAGCAACAGCCAAAACATAATATTTCATCTACTCGTTAGAAAATACGTTTTTGTGAATATGTGGTTAAAACAAATTTGTATGAAACTGTAATTTATTGTTACTGCTCAATAAGCTTATTACAAGGTTAACATGCCTTAAGCTTGTTTTGTGTCATTCGCTACAACAGCACTCCAGTTAATGTTCGTCAAGTATCAGTGTCAGTTTCAGTTTCTCAAGATGACGTCTCCGCGCTTGGAATGAACTCCATATGCACTAACATCACAGGTGCCATGTGATGGAGAAAATCCAGAATGATCATGGCACAAGCCTTAAGCCTGCACATAAACTCATGAGATAGTTCCATAACCCTGAGGTCGTAGGGGAGTAAAGTGGCAGAAACCCTAACTTTTCTTGGGGCCAGCACCACGAAGGTGGCCCCAATCCCCTCTCCCTCGCTTCAAATTCATATTCATATTCACATTTTTTTAACCAAGACTGCATGAAGGCAAGAAGGGTAATTGGTCTTCAAGGGGTGGGACCTGGGAAATCAACCTATCTCTCTAATGGTGCTTACCTATGCAGCTGGGCAATGCCTTGCTCTTCACTATTTTCAACAGCCGTGGGATCTTTAGTGTGCGCAGCCAGAAGGCACACGGGTCCGACTCGTTTTTCGTTCCCTTCCGAAGGACTAGACGATCAGTTCGATTTTCCGGTCAAACTGAATGGAAGTCGAGTGTTTGTCAAGATACCTACCGCTTAGGTCCAGCGGATCACGATTCTGCCGCAGATTTTGTAATTCGCGTGCGTCAGTAGTCGTGTTCAACCGTAGCTTCGATCAGACAAATGACTCTGATAGGCCGAATTGGTAAATTTGGGCCTATCTTTAAAGCAATTATTCTTATGCATTGGTTCCTGTATTGTCTGCCGAAATTGTTGCACGTGTAAGCCTGACATAATTAACCCTTTAACTCCTACACTCTATCCACCAACTGCAAAACTTTACCGTTTGATCCTTCATCCTATCCACCAGCTTCCTGCAGGAAGCTGGCGGATAGGGTGTGGGAGTCAAAGGGTTAAGTTTTTGTTTTGCTAGCATGGTTGACAACGCAGAATACTGGTGGACAGGGTGCAGGGGTCAAAGTGTTAAGCAACCAGTGAGCTTGAAGGTAATACCCTTAACAATTTTGGTCATAATCTCCTTGTAGGAAGAATTTGCAACCTAATGACACGTCACAAACAGTTAAGAACATACAGTGCAGATGCGTGTTGAGGTGTAGGATATATATGCACATGCTTTGATATGCAAGTGGGCCCATACCTCGTCTAGAAGACGCCTAGTAAGTGGAAATATCAGGACAAATATCTCCGCTTGTATCCGTGAATGAAAATCTGCCTCAGGCAAAGATCAGCTGCTCTGTCTCACATGACATCCGTGAGATTTGTATGTATTGAAATATAATGATCAAGACATACTTAGAACTTTTCAAAAAAAGTATTGAAATAAAAAAGAAAAGAAACGAAAGAGAACAACGACAACCACAAACAAACATTTTTCGTCATTCCTAAGCTAATCTACTGGTGTTATGTATCGTTGTTTGATGAACCAATGACGTAGTCTGTCAAGTATTGTACAGCTGCAATTTATAGACTAAATCCTCTACAAATACTTTTTTTTCAATAAATGAATAAATAAGTTTCAGAGAAAGAAATTAACACATACACAAAAATAATCAAAATAACGACAAAAATGTTGGAAATATCCATGATGTTCCTCATTACGAGAGGATTTCTGCTTGAAATTATTGCCCACCTCTGACCTGAAGCGTGATGGTTTCGCGCATCATCAGTCCTGAACATGGGTCCACTTCAGTACGATTTCAATTACAATTTGCATTCGCAGTATACCCCTTCTGATCCAAAGTCTGTACGAATAATTTATCAACCAGCGACAAAGAAATACCTGCTGACATTATATACATCGAATTTTGTGTTACGTGCATGCTTTCATGATTCGCCGTTATTGGGTCAATGATGTTATAATGCTTTAAGGCATGTCAGTCTATGAACCACAACAACGATTTGGGAGTTTGTTGTTCTGTTTGTCTTTAAACGCTTATTTACAGGCTTAGAAGTGGTTATTGTATGTATCTAGCCCGATGATGATGATGATGATGATGATGACCATAATCATCATCATCATCATCATTATCATCATCGGTCTGCATACAAGTACACCGATTGCAGACAGACAGCAGACTGAGGTACACCACACTTAGAGGCCGCTAATATGCCTTAACCAACTTTTTCTTTGTTATTAAACGATAAAGACCAAAATGGTGGCGGATGCGGGTGAAAGAGGGATGGAGGATTAGAATTCGTGATCAGTAAGCGCTACATACATCATACCGATATGTAGAAAAAACTCACTATACTTTGAGGTTTTCAGAGAAAGGAAAAAAAAAAACACTTTTCAAGGCCGTCAATCGTCACATAATAGAAAGCACAGAAAGAGAAACAAGAAGAAAACAAAATAAAGGATACATGAATAAATGAAATGGTCCGGCTGTACTAACAATTGCTCTTTGAACACAAAACCGACGTCTGGCAACACATTTTCATGTTAAGATCAAGCAACTAAACGCAAGACGGCAATACTAACTTCTCCCAGCAGTTGAATTTCGTAGACTTTTCGTTTACAGTTAATTGTGTTTTTGTGAAGTAACATGTGCACATAAACTTTTTACAGTTTAAGTCCCTTTCTGAATTGCAAATCCAGTCCACATTTGGTACAAAAAATGTGTTTGAAACAATTAACATTTCCAAAGTAACCGTGAGCGAAAATTCTAGCCATTAGCAGGTGACATGCGGACAGTTCAAAATCCTTCTGCTGTGTCAATGTTTAAATAATGAACCGTCATCCATGTGTTAGACTCAAAATCCGGAGCAAATAAGAAAGGAATACATTTCGAAAAGTAAACATCTAGCGGGCTACAAGAATATTTTAACAATTAGACCCCCACTTTGATTTCGTTCTCAATTGTGCATTGTCGTTGCCTCTTTCAAATGGGTGATACATTTTTTATCGTAAAATAGAAATGTATCTCATTCATGAAAAAACAAAAACCAATGAAGGTTCTACAGCACGAGTTTATGGCAGGTGCTGTAACTGTAACGTACTTACTCTCCAATACGCCTATTGGCGTGTGACTGTCCTTGCCCATCTTCTCATCATCGTTTTTTCTTAATGTTATCATTGGTCTTCCTCTTTTGCGCTTTCCTTATGTTGTCCAGTGAATCGCTGTTTTTATGATGAAATCTGTATCTCGTCTCAAGATATGTCCTATCCATCTCTATCTTTTGGGCACAATGATAATGACCATGTCTTCCTGGTTGCGATGACCCCAGCCTGCATTGTCTTCAAAGCTTCAGCTATTTTTCTGCGATTTTCGCAAGAATCTTGCCAAGAATAGAGGAGCGTGACGCCAGGCCAGTGCTCCCCCTTTGTATCTTGATGATGGCTACTTTATTCCATTTCTCAGTCATTTTTACTTGTTCTCGTGTATCCATAAAAAGTGAATGCCAAATGTTGGGTGCAAGTTCCGGATCCTCCTTGACAGGTTCAGCATTAAGAAAAAAAATGTCGTGTCCAAATGCTCTGCCATTTTAACAGTTTTACAGTTGCTATGACTTCTTTTAATGCTTTATTGTGTAGATATCAAGATCTACTTCAGCTTCTTGTGTTTCAGCTTCCTCTGCTGCTGTGGTCTGTGTAAGACGTTTATTTTTAAACGTGTCTTGTTTGTCTAATTTCTTCTCGTTGTGAGAAGTTTTCTTTCCTTGTTCGTAAATGGGGGAATCAGTCACAGTTCTGCTCTTTCCACAGATATTTTTATGATATCATAAATCGCAGGGTGCCTGCTTAAAATTGCAAATTTTACAGGACAGCAACTTGCAACTCCAAAGCCACACATAAAATGTATCATATTCTGCCATTATGACCATGTTTATTACTGTTAGAATGGCAAGCCAAATCTGTTCAGTGAC
>CM060311.1:21309036-21311536 GCA_030674185.1 Monoplex corrugatus
GTTACTCCACCCGCTCCATTTTCCCCCGCTCGTTACTTCCCTTGTTCCATTCTCCCGCACCCCCTCCCCTCCGCTCTTTACTCCTCCGCTCCATTCTCCCCCCCCCCCCCGGTTGTTATTCCACTTGCTCCATTCTCCCCCTGCTCGTTACTCCCTTGCTCCATTCTCCCCCTGCTCGTTACTCCCTTGCTCCATTCTCCCCCCTGCTCGTTACTCCCTTGCTCCATTCTCCCCCCTGCTCGTTACTCCCTTGCTCCATTCTTCCCCCTGCTCGTTACTTCCCTTGCTCCATTCTTCCCCCTGCTCGTTACTCCCTTGCTCCATTCTTCCCCCTGCTCGTTACTTCCCTTGCTCCATTCTTCCCCCTGCTCGTTACTCCCTCGCTCCATTCTTCCCCCTGCTCGTTACTCCCTTGCTCCATTCTCCCCCCTGCTCTTTACTCCCTTGCTCCATTCTCCCCCCTGCTCGTTACTTCCCTTGCTCCATTCTTCCCCCTGCTCGTTACTCCCTTGCTCCATTTCTCCCCCCTGCTCGTTACTCCCTTGCTCCATTCTCCCCCCTGCTCGTTACTTCCCTTGCTCCATTCTTCCCCCTGCTCGTTACTCCCTTACTCCATTCTTCCCCCTGCTCGTTACTCCCTTGCTCCATTCTCCCCCCTGCTCGTTACTCCCTTGCTCCATTCTTCCCCCTGCTCGTTACTCCCTTGCTCCATTCTTCCCCCTGCTCGTTACTCCCTTGCTCCATTCTTCCCCCTGCTCGTTACTCCCTTGCTCCATTCTTCCCCCTGCTCGTTACTCCCTTGCTCCATTCTTCCCCCTGCTCGTTACTCCCTTGCTCCATTCTCCCCCCTGCTCGTTACTTCCCTTGCTCGATATTCCCTCCTGCTTGATACACACCCCTGTTTGATAACCGCCACCACCCCTGCTCGATACTAACCCGGGTTCGATATTGATAACCCCCCTGCTCGATTTTCTCCCCCCCCCCTCCTCCCCCAATTCGATACTCCCCTTCCTCGACACTCCCCTTGCTCGATTCTTCCCCCGCTTGATACTCCGCCCTGCCCGATTCCTCCTTCCCGATCCATACTCCCTCTGCTTGATGGTGGTGATGATGATGATGATGACGACGACGACGACAACAACAACAACAAAACAACAATAACAACAACAACATTAATAATAATAGTAATAATAATGATAGTAATAATAATGATAATAATGACAACAACAATGATGATAACAGCAACAGTGATGATGATGATGATGATGATGATGATGATGATGATGATGATGATGATGATGATGATGATGATGATGATGATGATGATGATGGTGATGGTGATGATGATGATGGTGATGATGATGATGATGATGATGCGCTAAATATTGTCGTATAAATCAAATCAAAGCTCACGGTCACATCATTCATCCTAACATTCACGTGCATACTGGGAGGGGGAGGACAGGGGAAGGGGGAGTAAATGAAGAGGGTAGGTGCGTTAAGGGGGAAATCATTGCCGGACAAAAAAAAAGTGTGTCTTCAAACTGGACTTCAAGGGTATAAGAATTCGTGACTGTCCTCTACTTAGTATTGGACTTAAAGGATACAAGATTTCATGACTGTCCTCTACTTAGTATTGGACTTAAAGGATATAGAATTCGTGACTGTCCTCTACTTAGTATTGGACTTAAAGGATATAAGAATTCGTGACTGTCCTCTATTAGTATGGACTTAAAGGTATTAGAATTTGTGACTGTCCTCTACTTAGTATTGGACTTAAAGATATAAGAATTCGTGACTGTCCTCTATTAGTATTGGACTTAAAGGATATAAGAATTTCGTGACTGTCCTCTACTTAGTATTGGACTTAAAGGATATAAGAATTCGTGACTGTCCTCTCTTGTACTGGACTAAGTTAATGACTGTCTCTACTAATGGCCATATAGACCCATTGCTAACTTGAACAGTATTTAACGAAACCGAAGCGCTGATCTTGAACATCTATTTCAAATCAAAACGATAAGGTACATCTATTTCGGTCATTCGTAGTGAGGCATCTTTCTATTTGTTTCACGTCTCGAATTTGTTAATGTTCATAACTTATTTCTCAAGACGTTTGTGTGGTCTGTTTCAGATCAGATTGAAAAAACAATTGTTTTTGTGTTTGGCTCACGTCGTTCCCATGTAAACAAGGTGTCAAAACTCCCTTTTTGAAATAGAAGATCGATTCATACTGATTGGAAGTGTGCGTGTATGTGTGTGTTTGTTTGTGTGTGTGTGTGCGTGTGTGTGTGCGTGTGTGTGTGTGTGTGTGTGTGTGTGTGTGTGTGTATGTGTGTGTGTATGTGTATGTGTTTGTGTAAGTGTATTGTGTGTGTGTTTGTGTGTGTGTGTGTGTGTGTGTGTGTGTGAGTGAGTGAGTGTATGCGTGTGTGTGTATGTGTGTGTGTGTATTATTATTATTATTATTGTTATTATTATAATAATAATAATAATAATA
>CM060311.1:21316536-21331536 GCA_030674185.1 Monoplex corrugatus
TCCGTCTCTGTCTCTGTCTCTGTCTCTCTCTCTCTCTCTCTCTCTCTCTCTCTCTCTCTCTCTTATGACCAGTAGTTCTACAATATTAATGACTCAAGGTCAGATTGCCTTACACCACTTTCTCAACAGTCAAAATGTCCAGACCCGATTTACGTTATCATCTGGGCTTTCCTACCACTTTTCACAGCCTGCTAAAACAGCCATAAAAGAAGAAAGCAGTGGATGTAAACAAACGGTCAGGTGCTCATCTGAAGGGAACCTAACACTTTAGAAGATGGCCAAGCCTACTGCCACCTATTATTTTTGTGCGCAATCAACACGTTTCTGATAAGATGTGATTTCAAAATCAAAGGCTGTTGATTGAATGTTTAGCGACTATTTTGAGCAACAGCACCAAACGTTGTAAAGTAAACTGCATTTGACTGAAATCAGTTCGTAAAGATTCCCCTGTGGGGATGCTGGGGGCTCTTTCCGTATAAATAGTATCCCCACCTGAAGAAAATTCTGAGCTAGAAATTTCCTCTTTTCTGTCACTCTCTTTGTTTCTTTCTTCCTCCTTTGCTTTCTGTCATTGTCTTCCTAGCATTTTCTACCTTGCTGGTCCATTAACCTGTATGTATTCGATAAAGTCTAACGTACTTTCTCTAAGGATTAATAATTGCGTACCTGTGTTAAGTGCATTTTTGGCTCTAGATACGAGATACGCAGAGGCAATTTTAGGTAATTTAGGCCCGTTTTTATATATGTTTTAGTGTCCTTAGTTATGTTTAAATTTGTATCAGGTATGTTTTTTATATCCCCTGTACGATAAATTGGACGGAGATGGTCAACGCCATGGCCATCTTCTTAGATTATGAGGGCGAATGCATTGATATGTTTACTTCATTTTCTTTTCCTTTTCTTTTTTTCAGTTGAAGTATTGTGTATGTTTTGAACTGGTTATAGCCCTGACATGGCTCTATGCAGTCGGCTGGGCTTTAAATAACAATAACAAGTTCATAAAGAGTATAGATTACCATTGTGCAAAACATACATAGAGGCAAGGAACGTAACTTCTTTATTGATAATCTTACGTCGAGGTATGTAACTGTGTGCCTGAATTGGTGTTTCGTCAAGAAAGATTCTTGTATTTCTTCCATGACTGCGTTTGGTACTACAAAAAAAAAGAGGGGGGGGGGGTGGGGGCTTGAGTATCCTTTGATCATTTTTCCAACGGGACTCTATTCGAAAGTCTTGTACTTATCTCTTTGTTTCTCTCTTTCTTTCTTTATTTACACCATGATTTGCTTACTCTGTTTGGTGTGCCTGTCTTATTGTTTGGTGGATGAAATATGCGTTAGCGTTCCGTTTTCCTGTGGTGGTTCTGGTTTCCTTTTGTTTTGATAAAAGCATTCATAGTAAAACGTTTACGTTTGTCTTGTGTCTCGTGAATAAACCAAGTGTTCACACACTGACTGTGGTTGTTTTCATGAGTTTGGAATCGCGAGAACGTGGGATGAAGTTTCAAGATGATTAGACTTCTGCACAGACACGCAGCACGGAAGGAGATGGCCAAAGTGAAGATGCTGCCGTTGCCGCACCTCACTCGTGATGAGGTAGTCTTGATGCAGCGTCAATCCAGGAAGTAAAACAACAAGGTTAAGGAACCAGAAAAAAAAAACACGAAAAAAGAAAGAATCAGAACGCGTATTTAATACAACCAGACAAAACAGGCGCAAATGTTCGGCCAACTGGCCTTTGTCAAGCGTAGACGTAAGATCACAAAGGAACATACACCAAATACAAAAATCAGGAGAAAAAAAAAGGCTGAAACTTCCCTGCTGATTCGTCCAGTGTGAGGAAAGGACTCAGTGGTAAAGGCTGTGCTATAACCTAAAAATTGTAGACGAGTGAGGTGGTAGAGATATCAACTGCTTTCAGGACCAGTAGTATAAGAGCGGTGCCCATCTCTTCTTCATCCTCGCCTCACCATCTCTACCACTGCCAACCCAGCAGCTCTGAATAGGGCCATACAGTCGTAAAGGAGTGAGGTGGTAGAGACCTCAGCTTCTCTTGGAGCCGGAAGAATGAAGGCAGTGGGCATCGCTTCATCCTCCCCCTCTCACCTTCCCCCTTCTCTCCCCCTCCCCAATGGGATAGGATCAGCAACCCATTTACATCTTGGAGCACTGGAGGCCGGCATGCACAACGTGTTTAGTTGTTGTTGCCGCTGTTTTTTCACGAGTCAGACTTGAACCTATGCAGAGAAATTGGCAGGCAGGAACTTCACCACCAAACAGGCCTTCAATCTGTGAAGATGTCCTGAATTCTTACCTCGTGAAAGCCATGTATGTTATACGTGTGTACGGTAGCTGGAAGACAACGGGAAACCACCATCATACGTACTTTCCCCCCAAAATCATGGTCAGCCAAAGCAAGAAAAAATGTGGATAACGACGTAAATTGGGGCTCCTATGGAGCACCTTCGTCCAGTAGGACCGTCATGCTGCTCAGGTGACACCAGACCGTCAGCAAGCTACTGCGATCAAACTAAAAAAAAAGCAAACATTTCAACGTGGAATGTGAGGACATTGCTGCTAAAGGGAAAACTAGAAAATGTCAAGACTAAGATGCAAAGGTTTAACATCAATATTTTAGGACTAGGGGAAATGAGAAGCAGGGGGGCAGGCATGATAACATCAGGCGAGTATACAATGATATATTCTGGTGGGAACACACATGAAAGAGGAGTAGGCATCATAATAGAAATGGACACTTCAAAAGCAATTAAGGCTTACTGGGCTGTGTCGGACCGAGTTTTGCTGGTTAAAATGGATGGCAAGCCATTTGATATCAACATCATCCAGGTGTACGCACCAACATCCGCAAGTACTCAGGACGAAATAGACAACTTCTACGAAGTATAAGAGATGGCCAAGGTTCAACGTAAATCACGGGAAGTTACAGTCATAATGGGAGATTTTAATGCTAAAGTGGGACAGGATAGAGTGGAGGATAATTGGACCTCATGGCCTTGGTACACAAAATGAAAGGGGAGGGAAACTTGTAGAATGGGCACAGATGAATGAGTTCATAGTAGGAAACACCTGGTTTGAGCAGCCTAATAGAAGAAAATGGACATGGATGAGTCCAGGAGATAATACCAAAAATCAGATAGACTACATCCTGATCAATATAAGATTTAGACATTCTTTGCTGACAACAAAACCACAACCAGACTGCAACAGTGACCACAATCCTGTAATGGGAAGACTTAGGCTGAAACTAAAGAAAAGAAAACAGACTAAAAGTAACATCAAACTAAATCTTGGACAGATGCAGCGACACGTAAAAAAAATAACGTACGTGTTCAAAACAAATTCAGTGCTCTGGAAGACGTTGGTTACAGTGAGGAACAATGGACAAAGTTGAGAAATTCGATAAATATTACTACAGAGATGATTGAAGCCCTGGAGGAATTCAGTAATGAAAAAATAACAGTCCTCCTAAATCAAATTTATGACACCGTAAAAAATCCCCAATTGCCAAAGATATGTCAAAATCAATTTTCATTGCACTTCCAAAGAAAACAGGGGTTATAGAATGCGTACTCCATTGTACAATCATCTGGATGAGTCATGTAACAAAAATCCTATTAAGAATAATCAGGATGAGGGCAAGGAACAGAATCAAAAGAAAAATAGCAGAAGAATAGTGTGGACTTGTGGAAGGGAAAGGAACCATTAATTATTAATTATACATTAAATAAAAGATTCCTTCTTTCCTTTTAAATGTCATACACATCCTAAGAACTATCATAGAGAGGTCAATCGAGTTAAATAATGATTTATATTTATGCTTTGTTGATTATACCAAAGCTTTCGATCGGGTAATACATGAAGAACTGATCAAGCAACTAGAAAGACTAAATATTGATGGAAAAGATCTACGAATAATCAGAAATATGTATTGGGGACAAACAGCAGAAATGAGAATACAAAAAAACAACAACAATATAAGCTCTTTCAAAAATACTAAAAGAGGAGTCAGGCAAGGTTGTGTTCTGTCACCAGATTTCTTTTCCCTTTACAGCGATACCATCATGAGAAACGAACAACATTCGTTACGCAGATGACACCGTGCTAATTGCAGAAAATGAAAGGGGCCTACAAAACCTCAAGAATGTTCTGAGCTTACCACTTTATGCTTTGTGGCTGGTCTATGCTAGCTGAATGGGTAGCGCAAACTGTGTTGGGTTTGAGAAATTCTACATGAGAGATAACTCCGTGACTCTCAAGAGTTATGTTGCTTAGTTGATATTTAAAATTCTCCCTGCTTCCCTCTTATTTCCTTATGAATATGATAGAAATAGAAAGCAAAAATAAAGGGTTGGAGCCAAATAGCAAGAATACTGAAGTCATGGTAGTCAGTAAAAAAACATGAAAATCCGCTCAAGCAAAATAACAGCAAGTGTCACAACCTTGAGACAGGTTGATAAGTTTAAGTATCTGGGAACGGTCATCTCACTAGACGGTAGATGCACATCAGAAATAGCCAGCAGAATCGGCCAAGCCAAAACAACAGTCAAGAAGATGAAAAGGATTCTTACCAACATATGCCTATCAATTAACATCAGGAAGAGAGTTATTGAATGTTACATAGAACCGATAATGTTATACGGTTGTGAGGCATGGACAGTCGACAGGTAAAGCCAGAACAAGATTGAGGCAGCCGAAATGTGATTTCTAGGAAAAATGTTGAGAGTTCCATGGACAGCAAAGAAAACAAACGAGACAGTCTTGATGGAGACAGACACAAGGAGATCATTCATAAGGACGATTAGGAAAAGACAGGCAACATTTATAGGCCATTTTGTGATAGAAGGGGAATTAGAGCACCCGGTCGCGACAGGAATGCTGGAGGGAAAGAGAGCACTAGGTAGACCCAGGGAGAAAATATTGGACGGACTTGCAGGGTGGATGAGGACAGAGAGGATGGAAGATGTGCTTGCGGCGACAAGGGATAGATGCATATGGAGTGCCATGATCGCCAACGTTATGCGGTAGGGCACATGATGATGATGATGATGATGATGACGACGTACGGCTTAAGGACATAGAGCGCACAGATCAATGTAAGTCATTATTTCCACCACGGAGATCTAGAAGGATTAAAGAACGTACACACCAATGTATGTCTGTGTTACTTTTCTGCACCAAAGCAGTCAGTGTGCGTACGACAGGTGTAAGGTAACTCTAGTTCACAAACCCTGTGCATGCAGAGAACAGATTGCAAGCAGCCGCCCTCTTATTCACATCTGGCTCTTTTATCAGGGTACTGCACCAAGGTGGATATTGACTCTCTCACAAAACATGTCGTGTTGATAATCGATTTCTTTCGAGCTTTATGGCCTTTCTTTGTGTCGTTCTCTCTCTCTCTCTCTCTCTCTCTCTCTTCTCTCTCTCTCTCTTCTCTCTTCTCTCTCTTCTCTGTCTCTCTCTCTCTCTCTCTCTCTTCTCTCTCTCTCTGTCTCTCTCTCTCTCTGTCTCTCTCTCTCTCTGTCTGTCTCTCTCTCTCTGTCTCTGTCTGTCTCTCTCTCTCTCTCTCTGTCTCTCTCTCTCTCTGTCTCTCTGTCTCTCTCTCTGTCTTCTGTCTCTCTCTCTCTGTCTCTCTTCTTCTCTGTCTTCTCTCTCTCTGTCTCTGTCTCTCTCTCTGTCTCTCTGTCTGTCTCTCTCTTCTCTTCTCTCTCTGTCTCTTCTCGTCTGTCTCTCTCTCTCTCTCTGTCTCTTCTTCTCTCTCTGTCTCTCTCTCTGTCTCTCTCTCTGTCTCTGTCTCTCTCTCTCTCTGTCTCTTCTCTCTGTCTCTCTCTCTGTCTCTGTCTCTCTGTCTCTTGTCTCTGTCTCTGTTCTCTTCCTCTCTGTCTCTGTCTTTCTTCTCTGTCTCTCTCCTTCTGTCTCTCTCTGTTCTTTGTCTCTGTCTCTGTCTCTCTCTGTCTCTCTTCTTCTCTCTGTCTCTCTCTCTGTCTCTCTCTTTTGTCTCTCTCTCTCTCTCTCTCTGTCTCTCTCGTCTCTTGTCTCTGTCTCTGTCTCTTCTCTGTCTGTCTCTCTCTTCTCTCCTCTCCCTCTCTCTCCTCTCTCTCTCTCTCTCTCTAGGCTTGCCAGTGTTTCTCATTTCTAACTGAGTCTACAGACCAGCATCGTACTTTCTACACAAGCCTGGAAGTTCCGAGCTTGAAGATTGACAAAGTCCAAAAATGAGAAATAATATGCGAGCTTCCCCACCCTCCCCCACCTTTCTCTGTCTCTTTGTTTCTCTCTCTCTATTTCCCTCTCTCTGGTCCCCCTCCCCCCACCCGACCCTCCAAGAAGTGACCATTGCTACATCCCTTAGCGAGACGCTCTGTACCCATCAGGTGACTGGTTACTTTAATTACAGGTGACCAGTGCTGTATTGGACCCAGAGAAGTGACTAGTTTTGATACAAGAACCGTGCCTGCCATATCACTGTGTGTCAGGTCTGTCTGTGGCTGTTTTGTGTCAGTATTCGTCAATTTCATATTCGAATACAAAGAAAAGCTATTGACATGAGGATACGGACATTGAAACCTGTCAACAGGCTGGGCGGTGTAGTGGTAGGTTTGACCCTCACATACCTGTATTTTAACCATCTTGCTATGCAAATGCGGCGACATAGAGTTGAACCCAGGACCCAGTATCAGCTCCAGCGGCAGAGCCAGCGTGGATAGCAATGTGTCAGTGGCTGATGCTACAGGATAAGTGAAAGAGACTGCTGTAGCAAAGGAGAGTAAAGAACCAGAACCGATGATGTGGACGATACAGATGAAGACTTATCAGGATTGAGAACAGACGTGTACAGCCTCAAGCGTGGGAACGAGGAACTCAGAACTCCAAATGAAGATTTGCAAACCAGACTAGCGAAGTTTGAAATGGAAGATGGATGACTTAGAGAAACGGTCAAGAAGAAACAACGTTCTCACCTATAGTATTCCGAGAAAGGAAAAGGAACGTTGGCAAGACTACGAGGATTCTGTTAAGACTCTAGTCAAAGAAACACTGCAGCTGCAAAGTGATGTGCCCTTATGACAGAGTCCACCGTGTGAACGGAAAGCAGAAGGCAGCAATACTCGCCTGATGTACGTTCTTCAAAGATAAGAAATGAATCCTGAAGGACAAGACCAGGCTGTGAGGAAAGAACCTGTTTATCGGTGAAGATTTCTCCCAATGTGTCCATGAAGTGAGGAAGAAACTGACCCCTTACCTGAAGGCACGAGGAGCGAAGGAAAGAAGGCAACGATGGTTTTTGATCATTAGTGATCGATGGAATAAAGTTCTTCCTTGAAAACGACAAGATTTATTCGAGAAGCCACCTAGAAAAATGGTCGGCCTGGATACAATAAATCCCAGAATCTATTAAAAGACCGAGCCATTCAACCCAAGCACTGAAAAAAAGGATAAAGAACGAAAGCCACTTTCTGACCCAAACTTCACAGAGGAACAAGAAAATTCTTTAAGTCAAAACAGTGTGATGAAGAGGAGCCTGACATACTTATAGGTGAAATCAAGGAAGCAGTAAGATTATAAGCCTCACAAATAAAGCAGCTGGACCAGATCAAATAATATCTGAAGTTATCAGTGCATGCAGAGAGACTGGTATAGCATGTCTACATAGGATTTTCAGTCAGGCATGGAAGGAAAGAAAAGTCCTTTATGACTAGCAAAAAGCTGTTGTCATATCCCTGTGGAAGAAAAAAGGAGATAAGAGAGGTTGTATATGTAAGCCACGTTGGGAAAATGTATGCTAAAGTACGGTGACAAAGCATTAGACCTATCGTAAACCCCAACTGAGTCAGGCACAGTACGGATTTAGCAAAGGAAGAGGATGGATGGATGCACTCTTTGCCCTTAGACAGATGTCTGAAAAAGATCACTGAGTATGACAAAGAACAAAACATGGCATTTGATAACCAAGAGAAGGCCTTCGACAGAGTAGAAAGAAATATGCTGTGGGCAGTTCTAAAGACTACAGTGTTCGAGAACAGCTGTTAGAGAATGTCATGGCGATGTACCAACAGAATCAAAGAGTTGTGAGAACACCAGACGGCGTGAGTTACTGGTTTTATGTAAAAACAGGAGTGCCCCAAGGTTATGTTTTGTCCCCTCTATTGTTCATTGTTTACATGAATAGGATCACAAAGGACGTGAATCCAAATCTTTGAAATCTTGAAATCGAGATCGCCTACGCCATGTGGCAGGGCACATGGTGATGATAATGACCTATTTGCTGATGATTTTTGGAGAATAGCGCCATACATGAAAGATTTATTGTTGTTTATTTTATCTTTGATCGAACATAGACTTGCAATGAATGAAATTCTCCATACAAAAAACCGAAATATCTTACATAAAACTTACTTGACACCTCCGGTCACTGTGACCTAGACAATGATTCATGCCTAGATGGTCTCGTCGATCAGACATTGGTGGTGTCGTTTTTTTTCTTCTTTTTCTTTTGTTTCTTTGTTTATTTTGTTTTTAATGGATCTCAGTTCTGTGCAGGTAAGTGGAACGCTTTGGGTTTTTTGGTTGTTTGTTTTGGTTTTGGTTTTGGTTTGGTTTGTTTGTTTGTTTGTTTCTTTGTTTGTTTGTTTCTTTCTTTGTTTATTTGTTTGTATTTTACTTTTTTTTTTTTTAGTTACGTGTGTTTGTGTGCTGTATCATCGTCTGGCAGATTTTAGGCCACCACTGAATCGCTGGCTAGTCGAGCGTGAGCATTTTGGGAAGCATACAGAAATCTTTCAGGCCATCAGTCTACAAGAGAAGAAATCTTCAATCGGTGTGTTTTATCAAAAAGACATCTATGTTTACCAGCAGTTTATCCAGGTTCGTTTCCGGGTCGACGTACTGATCTTTAAGTGATCCTTTCGTCATTAGAACACCACGGTTAGCCCTTTGACTCCCGCACCCTGTCCACCAGCATCCCGCATTGTCACCATGCTAATAAAGCAAAAACTTAACCCTTGACTCCCTCACCCTGTCCACCAGTATCCTGCATTGTCAACCATACTAGTAAAGCAAAAACTTAACCCTCTGATTCCCGCACCCTGTCCACCAGTATCCTGTATTGTCAACCATGCTAGTAAAGCAAAAACTTAACCCTTGATCCCGACCCTGTCCACCAGATTCTGCGTTGTTAACCATGCTGGTAAAGCAAAAACTTAACACTTTGACTCTCTCAACCTATCCACCAGCAGGAATTTGGTGGGTAGGGTGAACCAGTCAAAAGGTTAAAGTTTTTGCAGTTGGGAGATAGGGTACGGGAGTGACAGGGTTAACAACGCAGTCATGTGGGTTGGACTCTCAGCTGTGGCAACTGTGAACGTCTGCTTGATGCTGATTGGCTGATTGACGTGCTTGTCTTGCTGCACGTGACTGCGGAAACCTGCGTGCTGATTGGTCATTTTGAGGAGGGGGGGGGGAGGGTGTCCTCTACCAGTGAAGCCCACTGCCATCGCTGCCAATGGGTGCGGGAGACAGTGGGTTGGCTGCGAAAGTCTAAGATATATGCATCCATGTGGTATTGTGTGTGTTTGTGTATGTGTCTATATGCGGGAGTGCGGATGGTGGTAGTGATGGTAGTGGTGATAGTGTGTGTGTGTGGGGGGGGGGGGGTGGATGGTGATAGTGATGGTAGTGGTGATGTGTGTGTGTGTGGGGGGGGGGTGCGGATGGTGATAGTGATGGTAGTGGTGATGTGTGTGTGGGGGTGCGGATGGTGGTTGTGATGGTAGTGGTGATGTGTGTGTGGGGGTGCGGATGGTGATAGTGATGGTAGTGGTGATGTGTGTGTGGGGGTGCGGATGGTGGTAGTGATGGTAGTGGTGATGTGTGTGTGGGGGTGCGGATGGTGATAGTGATGGTAGTGGTGATGTGTGTGGGGGGGGTGCGGATGGTGGTAGTGATGGTAGCGGTGATGTGTGTGTGGGGGGCCGTATGTGTGTGATCGTGTGTGAATGTGTTTAGATAATAATAATAATAATATATTTTATTTATATAGCGCAAAATCTTGACAAAATCAAATCTAAGCGCTGAGCGTATACATGCATACATACCTACATACATATGAGCGTATACATGCATACATACATGCTTACATACTTACATACATAAATCTAAGCTGAGCGTATACATGCATACATACATACATAAATCTAAGCGTATACATACATACATTCATACATACATACGTACGCACATGCATACATAATAATTACAATATTTATATAGCGCAAATCTCGACAAAATCAAATCCAAGCGCCGAAAAGACACACACGCACACACGCACGCACGCACGCACACACACACACACACACCACACACACACACACACACACACACACACACAACACACACACACACACACACACACACACACCATGCATGGCCACAAATGGGGAGAAAAAAATAAAAGCAATAAAAGCAAGAATAAAACCAATGGAAAACCACAGAGAGCACATCATATACAATTATATATTAAAACAAAGTGATTCCCCTCCGAGCGGAGACAGGCTGCAGAGGGGGGTTGAGTGAGGTCAGGATTTTATGCAGAGGAGAAAAGGTGAGTTTTGAGAGCGGACTTGAAGGAGGCAAAAGTAGGTTGCTGACGGACTGAGAGAGGAAGTTTGTTCCAGGAGAGTGGACCAGAAACAGAGAAGGCTCGTGGACCATAGGTATTGAGCTTAGTGCGTGGAAAGCGAAAAGTCAGAGGATCGGAGGCAGAGCGGAGGGTACGTGAGGGAACATAGATCTCAAGTAGGCTTGACAGGTAATCGGGGGCTGCGTTATTGAGGCTTTTGTAGCACATGGTGTCTAGTTGAGTCAGTGTCTGAGTGTGTATGTTTATGTGTATGTTCAGTCATATACATATTCGTTTTTTTCATGTGTGTGTGGGCATGTGGGTAAGTGCTTGTATTTACTGTTACTTGTTATTTTCATTTCTTACCTGTTCATTTATGTACATACTCCTTTATTTTGTATTTATTTATTCATGTATTTACGTATATACTTACCTACTTCTTACTCATTTATCACTCACTCACTCACTCACTCACTCACTTACTTACTTACTTACTTACTTACTCACTTGCTTGCTGCTTGCTGCTTGCTTGCTTGCTTGCTTGCTTACTCACTCATTCACATGCCTATCTATCTGCTCTTTTCTTTCTCAGAAGTGAATGACAGACTGGCAAGGCTACGATTAAGAAAATATTGTCTTCATCTAGTTGATAGACAGCTGAGGCTTCGTGCACTAACTGGGGGAGGGGGTCTTTCTGTCATGTGAGACCAGCCTATACAGACTAGCTAGTTGTGTTGTGATTAAGACCTTTCTTTATTTCTTTATATACTTTTCATATATGTTCCTTTTTTTTAAAGATAATATAAACAGATACAAATGTCATTTACATGTAACCAAGATTGTTCCAGTGGTAGGCTGATAAAATACCAGTATAAAATACAGACTAGGTAAAACATAGGCTAGGTGGGACCTCAGGACCTGACCAGCTCATGGGTTTATGTGCAGGCTTAAGGCTTGTGCCATGATCACCATACATATGGCACCTGTGACGTTAGTGCATATGGAATTCGTTCCGAGCGCGGAGACGTCCTCTTGAGAAACTGAAACTGGAACTGAAACAGAAGTATAGAAATACATTTGCATGGCATAAATGAATATTGGAACACAAAGGTATGGAAACACACGTATATTGCATAAGTAGACGTGGGAATACATAGATACAGAAACACAATTACATTGCATGAATCATCGTCATCATGTGCCTGCCGCATGGCATTGGTGATCATGGCCCTTCATATGTATCTATCCCTTGTTGCCGCAAGAATATCTTCCACCCTGTCTGTCCTCAGCCACCCTGCAAGGTCCGTCCAATATTTTCTCCCTGGGTCTTCCTGGTGTTCTCTTTCTTTCCAGCTTTCCTGTTGTGACCAGGTGCTCCAATTCCCCTTTCCTCATAAAATGGCCTATAAATGTTGCCTGTCTTTTCCTAATCTTCCTTATGAATGATCTTCTTGTGTCTGCCTCCATCAAGACTGTCTCGTTTGTTTTCTTTGCTGTCCATGGAACTCTCAACATTCTTCTTAGAAACCACATTCCATGAATAGATATGAGAATAAAGAGCTATAGAAAGCTATAGAAACACATTACATTTTTCTACTGTAATATTTTTTTTGAGAGCGTGCGCATGTATGTATATGCATCCATGTGATATTGTGTGTGTTTGTGTATGTGTATGTATGTGTATGTATGTAGGGTTGCGGACGGTGGTAGTGATGGTTATGTGTGTGTGCGTGGGGCCGTATGTATGCAATCGTGTGTGAATGTGTTCAGATGAGTCGGTGTCTGAGTATGTATGTTCTTGCATATGTTCATTCACATTCGTTTCTTTGAAGTGTGTGTGTGTGTGTGTGTGTGTTTGTGTGTGTGTGTGTGTGTGTGTGTGTGTGTGTGTGTGTGTGTGCGCGCGCGCGCGCGCGTGTGTGTGTACGTATGTACGTGTGTATGTGCGTGTGCGTGTGCGTGTGCGTGTGTGTGTGCGCTTGCTTTCTTGCTTGCTTGCTTGCACGTATGTACATTTTGTATAAGAGACACAGAGAGAGACACGGACAAAGAGAGATAAACATATTCATTGTTTTATTGTCGTGTTACATAGCCGAATCATGTATGAACGGAAACGTTTCACTATAAATAACTTTTATTGCTTCTTTAAGATCGTACACACTGTAGTTTATCTGGTTTCATCGTGGCTGTAAGCTTGGCATATAAGGTTACTTGTTTTACATGTGTCTGCTTGTGTGTCAACCTTCAGAAATACGCTCAGGTCTCTTGCCAAATTTATGAGATGCTGTACAAACAGTCGTCATCATTATGTCATTATCGTCGTTATCATTACTGTTCTCATCATCGTCATTATTATTGTTACCATTAGTATCATTGTCATCGTTATGTTGTTGTTGTTATCGTCGTCGTCGTCATCATCATCATCATCATCATCGTCATCATCACCATCATCATCATCATCATCATATTATTATTATTGGTGGTGGTGGTGGTAGTAGTAGTAGTAGTAGTAGTAGTAGTAGTAGTGGTGGTAGTCGTAGTATAACCATCATCATCATCATCGTGCTTTTTTCCCCATAATAATTAGTAGTAGTAGTAGTGTTATTATTATCATTACCATCATTATCATTATTATAATTACTATTATTATTGTTGTTGTTGTTGTTACATCGTATACATGGCATAGATATAGAGATCAATCTGATAATATTAAATGCATGGTATTAATAGACATGATACTGATGTATACATGGTGCAAATAGATGTAATGATGAGATATACATAGCATAAAAAGATACAACACTGACATATCATATTCAAGGCATAAATGGATATGATACTGATGCATTATTCACATGGCATGAAAAGATATGATACCAACATATTGTATACATGTCACAAATAGATTTGATACTGTTATATCATTACATGGGATAAGTGGATATGATACTGATATATACATGGCACAAATAGATATGATACTGATGTATCATATACATGACACATGTTCGCGAGATCTGAGTAGAGATTCACGCAGACAGCATTAGAGCGCTGACGAAGATGGCGAGAACGCCATCGAAAGCTACGGAACTGTGAGTAGCGATTTTTACACTGTTGGGAGACCTTGTTCTTCAAATTGGTAGCATTAAGGTATGATATTGATATATTGTATACATAAGTGCATTTAGCCTGCACAAGACCCTAACAGCTGGCAAGGTCTGGAAATAGCGAAGTGGGGAGGGTGGAAACGGTAAGCTGACACTACGAGAGTGATGGAAACATTGTGATGGGCAGCAAACAGGCCAGTTTTTAATGTTGACGGCTGGGTTGACCTCGAGATAAAAGAACTTGAATCCACGGTACTATCCAAAAATTTTTCAGCCTGCGTAAAAAGACAGGCAGGCAGACAGACAGAGAGAGAGAGACACACACACACACATGCACTCACGCACGCACATGCACACACACACGCATACACACACACACACACATACACACACACGCACGCATGCACATACTCATGCACAAACGCATACACACACACACACGCACACGCACGACACACACACACACACACACACACACACACACACACACACACACACAACACACACACACACACACACACGTATATGCAACGTGCATAGAATGAGAGAAAGAAAACATATAATTTACCTTCTGACACAATTTTAGTGATTGTAATACAACCCATGGAAAAATAATTGCTACTTGAACAACACCGTTTGAATCTTAATCACCCAGTGATTTCGACAGCGTGGGAATATTACCGACGAAAAGGCAACCATACACTGACGAGAACATTCAGCGTATTTAAGCCTGCCATCTCTGTCGGTGGATTTGCGAACTGATGTGTCAAACACGAAGCCACAAAATCGGTGTAATCAGTGCATGGTGGCCTAGTTGTTTAATCCTTTGACCCCCGCACCCTGTCCACCAGCATCCCGTAATGCCAATCATGCTAGCAAAGCAAAAACTTAATCCTTTGATTCCTCACCCTATGGTGAGGCAATCAAAGGGTTAAGTTTTTGCAGTTGATGGATTGGGTGCGGGAGTTAAAGAGTTAATGCAGGTAGTTGAAGGACAGGGTGCGGGAGTCAAAGGGTTAATGCAGGTAGTTGAAGGACAGGGTGCGGGAGTCAAAGGGTTAATGCAGGTAGTTGAAGGACAGGGTGCGGGAGTCAAAGGGTTAATGCAGGTAGTTGAAGGACAGGGTGCGGGAGTCAAAGGGTTAATGCAGGTAGTTGAAGGACAGGGTGCGGGAGTCAAAGGGTTAATGCAGGTAGTTGAAGGACAGGGTGCGGGAGTCAAAGAGTTAATGCAGGTAGTTGAAGGACAGGGTGCGGGAGT
>CM060311.1:21339036-21346536 GCA_030674185.1 Monoplex corrugatus
ATAAAATTCATCGCCCGAGGCATTATTAGCATAAAACTCATGTATTCTGCTTTGTCTATCCACTACTTTGTGTCTGTCCGATTCAGCCTCATGCTTGTGACAGCTGCACTGGAATACAGTCTTAGGAAAACGATGAATAGCCGGTAATCATGTAATATATTTTCCATTCCAAGTTTTATATGTAATACCAAAGGAAAATAAGAGGGAAGCAGGGAGAATTTTAAATATCAACTAAGTAACATAACTCTTGAGAGTCACGGAGTTATCTCCCATGTAGAATATCTCAAACCCAACACAGTTTGCGCTACCCATTCAGCTAGCATAGACGCAGCCACAAAGCATAAAGGAATGTTATGAGCTTACCACTTTATGCTTTGTGGCTGCGTCTATGCTAGCTGAATGGGTAGCGCAAACTGTGTTGGGTTTGAGAAATTCTACATGGGAGATAACTCCGTGACTCTCAAGAGTTATATTATTCTGTGTGGTTGGTTCTGTACAAGTCTGTGCCCAGAAGACATTCTGTGTGGTTGTTTCTGTGCAATTATGTACCAAGATGACATTCTGTGTGGTTGTTTCTATACAATTCTGTGCCCAGAAGACATTCTGTGTGGTTGTTTCTGTACAATTCTGTACCAAGATGACATTCTGTGTGGTTGTTTCTTTACAATTATGTACCAAGAAGACATTCTGTGCGGTTGTTTCTGTACAATTCTGTGCCCAGAAGACATTCTGTGTGGTTGTTTCTGTACAATTCTGGCCAAGAAGATATTCTGTGTGGTTGTTTCTGTACAATTCTGTACCAAGAAGACATTCTGTGTGGTTGTTTCTGTATAAATCTGTACCAAGAAGACATTCTGTGTGGTTGTTTCTGTGCAATTATGTACCAAGATGACATTCTGTGTGGTTGTTTCTATACAATTCTGTGCCCAGAAGACATTCTGTGTGGTTGTTTCTGTACAATTCTGTACCAAGATGACATTCTGTGTGGTTGTTTCTTTACAATTATGTACCAAGATGACATTCTGTGTGGTTGTTTCTATACAATTCTGTGCCCAGAAGACATTCTGTGTGGTTGTTTCTGTACAATTCTGTACCAAGATGACATTCTGTGTGGTTGTTTCTATACAATTCTGTACCAAGATGACATTCTGTGTGGTTGTTTCTATACAATTCTGTGCCCAGAAAACATTCTGTGTGGTTGTTTCTATACAATTCTGTGCCCAGAAAACATTCTGTGTGGTTGTTTCTGTACAATTCTGTGCCCAGAAGACATTCTGTGTGGTTGTTTCTATACAATTCTGTGCCCAGAAAACATTCTGTGTTGTTGTTTCTGTATAAATCTGTACCAAGAAGACATTCTGTGTGGTTGGTTCTGTATAAATCTGTACCAAGAAAACATTCTGTGTGGTTGGTTCTGTACAAGTCTGTGCCCAGAAGACATTCTGTGTGGTTGTTTCTGTGCAATTATGTACCAAGATGACATTCTGTGTGGTTGTTTCTTTACAATTCTGTACCAAGATGACATTCTGTGTGGTTGTTTCTGTACAATTCTGTACCAAGATGACATTCTGTGTGTTGTTTCTGTACAATTCTGTGCCCAGAAGACATTCTGTGTGGTTGTTTCGGTACAATTCTGTGCCCAGAAGACATTCTGTGTGGTTGTTTCTTTACAATTATGTACCAAGATGACATTCTGTGTGGTTGTTTCTTTACAATTATGTACCAAGATGACATTCTGTGTGGTTGGTTCTGTACAATTCCGTGTCACAACTAACCAAACTGGAATACATTTTTATCCTTAGGAATCTCAGTGACAGTTCATAGCTCCTCTTGTGGTCCACATATTTGAGCAAGTTTCTGTCCGAGTTCTGACCGAGCTTCTGTTTGGATCCAGACGCTTTGTTGTTTATCTCTCCAAACACACTCGTTTTGCCCATTTTTGCTTTGATTTAGGGCCGCTCTCACGAGCAAACAACACACACACTCTCTCTCTCTTCTCACACACACACACACACACACACACACACACACACACACATCAACACACACACACTCACTCAAACACGCACACTCACATTCTCACACTCAGACACACAAACATACACATACCTACACACACACACTCTCTCACACAAACACACACACTCACACACATACACACAAACAAACATACAGAGGGAGGGAGAGAAAGAGACAGACAGTCAGATAGATGGACAGACAGACAGACAGACAGAGACAGAGAGACAGACAGAGAAAGAGACAGAGGGACAGAGAGACACATAGAGAGAGAGAGAGACAAAGAGACACAGAGAGAGAAACACACAAACACAAACATACACACTCACATACGTACACACTCAACAAATACACACACACACACCACACACACAACACACACACACCACACACACACCAAAACACACACCAGTAATACACATCTGTCCACACACACACACGCTTTCTTTCTGTGAACAAAACTGAATCCGACTGATTCGAAATGCACCATTTTATTCAGCAAGAAAACTCATCACCAAAAAAATTAAAATTCAGGCAAAAAGTATAATAAAAATGTATCAATCTTTGTGGTGATTTTCGGTTCCAACCGGTTTGTAAAATGTGCATTCTTCATTTGTTTCATGCATTTTGAAACACAAGTAAAATGATCAGTTATATGACGGCACAAGTGATTACAACTATACTAATAATTTCACAATACAAAAATATTATATCAGCAAGCAATTAATCATACAAAAGCGAAGACCCCGAGCCTAGAAATTGTCAACTGCATTTTCTAACGAACTGCTGAGGAAAAAAACATTTAAAAGCATTATACTTCCGAACGTTAAACATTAAACATTTCCTGAACAAAACATTAAAAGGCGTTATACTTTCAACCATTAAACGTTTCCCTTTCTCTCTAAAAAATATAAATAAATAAACACAAAGCAGTTCCATTTTTCCATTTCTCTCCATAAAAATTGAACACATCCAAAAAATACGATAAAGAAAGCATCAGTTTTGACACAATTGTGGCATGTAGTGTAAGATTACTACTCAGCAAAGAAATTATGGCAACAAACGAAGAACTTCGTGTGAAAAAGATAAGTGATATAAAACATATAATTAAGCACAGATGCTTTTATCGAACGAATGCCTTTTGCCTCACAATATCGGCACAGAGATATGATGACTGGGCTCCCTTTGCTGAGCTCCAGGTACAACATAAACGCACAGATACCACAACACAGCATAATGAACTAGTGAGAGACGATTGACAAAACTTTTACAGCACAGCAATGTTAAAATGCATCATTACACGTAAACATTTACAGCACAACAGTGTTAGAATACTTCATTACACAGTAAACATTTACAGCACAGCAATGTTAGAATACATCATTACACAGTAAACAACATTTACAGGACAGTAGATTGTCAGTAATATAAGTGAAAATATAATTTCAACTGACTGAGGCACATTATTCAAATTTTTCAATGGGGGAAACAAAGGGAGAAAATCCGGAACGCTTCCATGGTCATTACATTGTTAACATTCAATGGCCAAATGCAGCCTTTCCATATGCACACAAAATCCAATGATACTAGCAAAAGTATTGTTAGGAATTGCAGTCTTTGCATTTTGAATTAACTTATGGACTCCAATAGGGGATTCCAGTCCAAAACAAAAACTTGAAAGACTGTAGCTGTATGCAATATTCAGCATGTGTCGTTGAGCAAAATGGCGGAAATGCATTAAAAAATAGTAGTCTGGTTATGGTCGTAAATTAATTTGTGCCTGTTTTGACATGACATTTACAATAAAAGTAATCGAAATGTGAAAAGGATGCTCATCATGAAGTGTTAATAAAATATGGTTTGGGAGGATTGGTCCCGGGTTTGCGGAAGTTGGAAAAAAATGAGCAGTCATCCAACAAACGAAAAGGGGGTTAATCAAGCAACGACAAAAATAATACGTATCCACTCCCTTCCCTATGTGGTTTTTGCGAGCCTTCAACATTCTCTAGAATGTCTTATTCATTTCTCTATGCTGCCGTATGAATAATCCTAAAAATCATTACATGTTTTTTCAACACATACACTTATGTAAAATCGGAATTTTAGAGAAAAAAAATAATGAACACAAAACAAAAATCACTGGAAAGCGTCATTGTTTATGTTTGAAAGCCTAGAACATAAATGTGAAAATGCTAAAAGTTTGTAAATGTGTAGATATTTAAAATAGGCCTACGTACTCATTTGATTTTACACACACACACACACACACACACACACACACACACACACACACACACACACACACAAGGCATGAATCATCTTCAACGCAACAGACTCAAAAACAAAACAAACAAAAAATAGAACTTAGAGTCGTTTCCCTTTAAAGTAGGACAATATTTGGCCTTGGAACAAGGTAAAAAGAGCTGGGGAAAGTGACTGATACGATGTGTGAAACTGTGGTACCGTAACTGGGAGATCTTATATATACATATATGTAATTGTTGTTTGTTTTATCATAAGAAAGTTCTAAGGCCGAAACACTGGAAATAAAACAAACGATTATGCATTTATGAAGTGGTTTTTTTTTCGGTGAAAGTGTGCACATATATAAACACACATACAACAAATTCATGTGCATATATATATGAACATACACAAACATGTATACACGGGCACACATGCGCATCACAAATATATATAATAAATACATACATGAAAAAGAAAAACAGAATCAATATAGATCTATGTTAGGATAACGATAAAAAAACAAAATAAATAAATCAACAATTTAATGAAAAGGGAAGCATGCAATGGAGATGGGGGTGAGACACGTGGAATAAACGGAGCCGAAGGAAGCCTAAAAGGCCAAAAATGTATAAATGAAGCAATACACATACCAATAAATCAATCGATATATACAGGGGGGTGCAAAAGTAGGTATACAGTTATGAAAAAAAACATGTACAATACTCATTGCATTTATTATACAAACAAATGAATATTGCAGACACATGTACTAACAAGCACAGCCTTAATCCCTCAGATACTCAAACTACTTGCCGTCGGTATTCACACACTCCTGTAATGGAGAGCGGACTCAAGCATTATAATAATGATGTGATACTTACTGTATACCTACTTTTGCACACACCCCAAACCCCACCCTGTATTCTGAAATCTGGAGAGATGACATGACTGGTAAGAGGAGATCCAATGAATGGGAGAATATGACTACGAGGGGTATGGCCCATTTAAAGGGAAGCGGAAAAAAAACATCCTAATCCAACAGCCAAAGGGAGGAAGGCAAAACTGGAAAGGGGATTGGGGGTGGGGGTACAAATGTTAAAGATAAATAATTCGTCAATTTACGTAGGATAATTGTTAGAATTAAGGTATATCGGGTATCAGCACTGATCTAAAATTTGCATGGGCACACATACATACACACTCACGATATACTTAACAATACAAATTTCTTTACAGGCAAAACAAAAAACAAAAAAACCCCACATACACGTGTATAAATGAATTCACCCAAACCACACACAAATTATGAATATACATTCATGGACACCATCACCCCCCCCCCACACACACACACACACACGCACACATGTATGTATGTATATATGTCATCATCATCATATATTATATATATATATATATATATATATATATATATATGAATGCTTACATGCACGCATGCACATCCATGAACATATAAATGCATCCACCCATATTGATATATGCGTATAAACACAAAGTATTTGTACTGCTTCAGTTCTGTGGTAGATATGGTGGATGAGGAAGTTCTGGTTTGTCGTTAAGACCATAGAACTTGCGTGTTCCAGCTTTTTTCATCGAGACTGGATTCCTCGTCCTCTCTGTCGTCGATGCTGTTGTTTGTGTAGAGGAGCCACAAACCTTTCACACGGCTGTGACTGGTAGACTGGTCCGACTGGCTGAATCTAATATCTTACGGTACGGACAGTTTCACCAATATAAAGTTCAAAGCGTTAAGATCTGCTGATTTTTTTTAAAAAACAGATTATGGTATTATGGTTCTGTATCATTTAAAGTTTGTGCGTGTGAGAGAGAGAGAGAGAGAGAGAGAGAGAGAGAGAGAGAGGAGAGAGAGAGAGACAGACAGACAGACAGGACAGAAACAGAGAGAGAGGAGAGCGTGTGCGTGTGTGTTGTGAGAGGTGTGTGTGAGAGAGAGAGAGAGAGACAGAGACAGAGAGACAGAAACAGAGAGACAGACAGAGAGACAGAGAAAGAGAGAGCTTCTACTTTTAATGAGACTGATGTGAAGAAATGGTTTTTGATGGTGTTTGACCCTTTGGCTCCCGCACCCTGCCCACCAGCATTCTGCACTGTCAACCATGCTAGCAAAGCAAAAACTTAACCTTTTGACTCCCTCACCCCATCCATCAGCTTCCTGCCATTTCTAAAGGAAGCTGGAGGATAGGGAGAGGGAATCAAAAGGTTAATTTTTTTGCAGTTGGTGGATAGGATGCAGGAGTCAAAGGGTTAATTCTTTCCCCGCCTAATCTCACCATCGCAATCTATGTCAAATGCACTCGGGCTGTTGCCCGGATGACGCTACCGCAATGCGGACATGACGTCACAGTTCCCGCGCAGCCCTCGCAAACAACGAGATGTCCACAGGGCATGAAGATGGTGTCAATGGCGGCTTGGTGACATATTCGACACTGGAGTCTTCGTGTCAGGGTTCGATTCTCGGCTTGTAGGCGAGCTAGTCTCTCTCGTTCTACCGCTCCTGAAACAATAGATTGGATATAATGTGAGAGATGTTAATAATGACAACTACCAATGATGATGATGATGATGATGACCTGTTCTTCTAAAGCGCTGTTTTCCAAACTCATTTGGACTCATTACACCTAACACATTTTACAAGACACAGACAAGTATATACGGACGAACTGATATCATACACAAACACGCACACCACAACACTCACACACACACACACACATATATATATATATATATATATATATATATATATATATATATATATATATATATCGAGAGACAGAGACAGAGACAGAGAGATTAGACATATATCTATGAACACATGTATATATGTATATATATATATGTATTTATATCTACATCTATCTATATATATAAATATGTATACATATATATGTATATGATATATATATACATGGCGAGATATATATGTATATATGTGTACATGTTACAATATATACATTATAATATATAGATTATAGATATATGTATATGTATATAGATATGTAGGCCTATATAATGTACGCGTGCTCAGAGAATACACATTAATAAACATGCATAAATGAATACATACCAACAATGTCCAACCATCCACATCTATGGCCATGAACACACACACACCACACACACACACACACACACACACACACACACACACACACACAAAATCAGTGGAGTACTTATAACACCCTGACTTACCGT
>CM060311.1:21351536-21366536 GCA_030674185.1 Monoplex corrugatus
TGAAGTCGGTTGTAAAAGTAACACTGATGGCATTAAGGTAACAGCATTTTCGTCAGTAATCTGGACTATGAATAATGCGCAGTTATGATGTGTAAGAACAGATGTTATGTTTGGACCAAATGTCTTTAATGACGTAACTGCCGACTTTATCCTGACCTCTGTGTAACTGCCAGTTCTGGAACAAATGCTGTGGTTGTCATTTGTTTTGAGCCTCTCGTAGACAGCTGTGATATCGCCAAAGACTGAAGTTGAAAGCAAGATGTGGACTGGCACGGGATTGTTGCGACCTGAAGTGTATGCGCACGTCATGGCCATCATTTGTTCACACAATACTAGTTCCATCATTGTTATGTCAACAGCTCCTGATCCCTTGTCGTTCATCGAGGACAGCATGCTTAATGTCCAGATGGTATCAGATGTATACAACATTTCTTCGGATGATAGAAATCCTGCAGTGACTTCCAGGTATTTCTCGCTGCTGGGCGTGTTTCTGGTCACTTCAAAGCAATCAAGTTCCTCACTGACCCAAGAGGAATCCAAACTGCAGGCCACGCTGTTGTCTTGGTCAGTGACGTCCTTCTTCCCACAGACGACAGGAAGGGAAGAATGAAGCAGCAGGACGATGTAGATGACTGCCTTCGTCATCTTGTTGACCGTTGTCATCTGATTTCTTGTCGCTGTCGTTGTTGTTGGTCTTCTTGGTGTTCTTCTTTGATTTCTTGTTTCTGGAACTGACCTCGACTTCTTCAGTACCTGTAGAGAAGTGCCTGGTGTTGATGAGCACTGAAATGACAACCGTTCGTGGGTTAGTTAACCTCTGAAAGTATGGACATTTTCACAATTACTAAGCTCTGAAAATGTTTTTTGTTATCCTGTGACGTAACACGAAAATAATTCTAGAATCACAGCAGTCATGTCTACAGGATAATCAAACTTTCAAAATTATTGTAATTACATCGTTTATTCAACTTTGAAATTATGATAATTAATATCTCCATCCAGTTATGAAATTACTGTAATTATATCAAACCCCGAACTTATGACAAGTTGTTTGTCAAACTCCGAAACTATTGTAATTATAGGAAAATTACAGTCTGGAATTATTGCAGTTAAGACGTTGCTGAAACTCTAGAATTGTGGTAATGAAGGTATAACCACACTTTGGAATAAGAACGATTAAATTCTAAACTTATGGTCTTATACAATTACACACACACACACACACACAAAACACACACACACGCACACCACGCACGCCACACACACACACACACACACACACACGCACACACACACACACACACACACACACACCAATCTTATCAAACTCAAACACACATCGATAAAAAACAACAACATCAATCCAAGCGGTGAGAATGTTGCACGTGTTGGTTAGATGGGCGAATGGCTGTGGGAATGAATGACTTCAGGTAATGGGATGTTCTTGTCTATGGACCTCTAAATCTAAACCTTCTGCCCGACCGTCTCTTATTTACATTTTCGTGTAAAAGGTGTATTTCATCTGTCAAAATTCTCATGAGTCTATCAGTAATTTTCCTTTTTATCTGTCCCTGAAAGTGTGTTGTCTTTTACCCACCACCTCTTTTACTTTCCTGATGACTTTTTCAAACCTGTCATGTATTTCACCTGTCAAAATTCTCACGAGTCTGTCAGTAATTTTCCTCTTTACCTGTCCCTAAAAGCGTGTTGTCCTTTACCCACCACCCCTTTCACTTTTTTTAAATGACTTTTTCCAAACCTGTCTTTGTCCTGTATGGTCAAGTTTCCACCCCAACACACAGCGCCAAAGGTAAAATACTACCAACAACAGATGAGGGCACCGCCCTCATCATGCTGGCCCAAGGAAAAGCTTTACTCACGACCTCAATGCTATGGAACACCTTTTACAGAATAATCACACTCAAAAATTACAGCAGCTAACAGATTAGATAAAGACTCTGATACTCTGGTGATTAAAACCACTGCAGTTTACATGAATAAACATCTGAGATGATAGCGAATCAGCAACTCCGAAATTACGGTAATCAGGAAATGACTGATTTGTGAAATGATAACAAGTTAAAGTGCTGAATAAAATATGAAAACGATATCAGAACCATATAGCACATTTGATATAAAGTTTGATAAGTGCAGATCACTACGATTTTACTTCGGACACCATCTTTTGATACGAAAGTTCATCCATACAGAGAGACAGAAAGGCGAACAGACTCAACTCATAGGACCACACAGAATGTTGGGTGCCATAGATGTGCCAGGGTGAGGGAGTCAGAGGGTTAGGTTTTTGCTTTATTAGCATTGTTGACAATGCAGGATGCTGGTGGACAGGGTGCAGGAGTCAAAGGGTTAATGGAGGTCAAAAGCCAATGTTACAATTCCCACGCAAATAGCCATAGTGAAATCAACTCCTCTATGATTCAGGCATTTTTCTTCATCATACAGTCCCCGGCACGACCCCTTTTTATTAGGGAAAAAAAAAAAAAAAAAGACGGGAAGGGGTGAGGGCGATCTTTCAGTTTCGATTACAATAAAAGTAGTAGCCTAAAGTGATATAGTGAGTAATATTAAGGGCACACACACACACACACACACACACACACACACACACACACACACACACACACACACACACACACACACACGCACGCACGCACGCACGCACACACACACACACACACACTTCAGAATCAGAGAAAAGGAATTGTTTTGGACGGTTTTGTTGTTGTTCTGTTTCTTTTTGTTTGTTTTAGCGGTCGGATATTTTCGAATACGTGTATGCACGTTGTTTTGGCCACACTGCGCAGGCGGCACGTTGTTTCACAGTCTGCACAGTACGACTTCGGTAGGCGTGAACTTGATGCCAGGTGCAGTTTATAATTGTCTACATGAGCCACCGGGCTACCGGCTCTGACATGACTTTACAGGCTCTTTAACGGCATAATTGATGTCTTGCGTACGTGTAGGCTAGCAACGAAGGACAAGCACAGGTCTGCACACATGCTGATCAGGGAGAACGCAAAAAAAAAAAAAAAAGAAAAAAAAAGATGAATAAATAGATGAATAATAAATAAATCAATAAATACATTAACATCTCCACCCTTTACCCACCAGGTGAGATGTACCAGCAGCAGGATCGAACGAAGATCCTCTCAATGGAAGTCATTCGTCTTACCCATTTAACCGTCGCGCGCCCGTAGAGTCGTTACTGAAACGTCATCATACTATTTTCCAGCTAAGGCCACGTAAATATGGCTGTGTGCAGCTGGTCCGGATGCCCCGGTAGCTCGGTTGGTTTGAGCCTCGGATTCACATGCTAAATGGTTGTGGGATTGCTACATTAAAACCTGGCCTTCTCATTCCAATCTTAACATCATGGTCGTTCTGATGGTGTCAGTAAAGGATTAGATAAGCCCCCCCTTCCCCCACTTCCCTGGGATGGTTATCCCTGTCAGCCATATCACCTGAGGTGGGTGTCGACGTAAAAACTGAACCAAATCAATCAATCAACTGGATGATTCGGCATCGCATTAATTAAGCGACTCTCATGCCCTGAGGAGTTTAAGTTTAAAGAGAAGAGTGGCAGAATAGTTCAAACGTTCGCCTACCAGTAACTAAACTCGAGGTTCGAGGGTTCGTATCCTATTGAGGCCTTGACTTTTCTCCTCAGTTTGATCGGAAATTAGACTTGAAAGTCTAGTTCTTCGGAAGGGGACAAAAAACGAGTCGTACCAATGTGCCTTCTGGCCCGTGCACGCTAAAGATCCCGCGGCAGTTGAAAATCGTGAAGAGCGGGGCTTTCGCTTGGTATAAAATATTGGAGAGACAGGTTGATTTCCCAGGTCCCTTCACTTGAAGGCCAGTTAGCCTTCTTGCCTTTCTAAAGTCTTGCTGAAAAACTTGAATGCCACTGCACTGTGGCGACACGCTCTCAAAGGGGCCCGATATTCACATGGTAAATCCACTGTGACAAAACAAATGAATAAGAATATAAATTATGAATAATAATTTACAAGGCGCCACTCTTAATATACAAATCAAATCAAAGCGCACACTCTCATCTTCACTGTTCTTACTGCCAGATTCGACAGTGGAATGAAAACAGAGAGCCATACACGGTTTTTATAGCATAACCAACCGAATGAGCATGTCAGCAATTTTACTCTCTTGCACAGTCCGATGCAAGATTGACAGCAATGGAAATCCCTGTCTATAAATAGAAACTGACATATCGGAAAAACCCTCAACACTGAAATGGCGTACATCAGAGACACTGCATTCACTCAGCAATGCAGCGTTTCAGCTTACACCGTGATCTGTGTGGACTTGCTGATCTACATCACAATGGACCAGCTCGTAATACTCACTTTTGCTGACGAGGGCTCGTCTACAAGATCGGTAAGTGAGCGCTAGAATTAGTAGAAAGAAACACAGCAGTCCAAGAACAGCTGAACAATATCAGTGGTGCAGGCATCACCGTCTAGATCTAGTGCAGAAGGAAAAAGAACCTGCTTGTGGTCGGACAGACGAGGCGAGAGAGAAACCTGCAGCAGCCATTGCCGTTAGTTTTCATAGTTCACGTACGTTGGCTGTACCAAGACCGCCACTCAAGTATCTGCCTGTTCAGCCACAGCCGATGTCGTTACACAATGAGTCCTCAACCGAGCGCATCCATTGTCTAATCAGACGGAGCTATCCAATGGCTCAGTCACCAATTAACATTATGTTAGCATGTGGGTTTCACTGTCAAACAGAACGGGAACACCATAAATAAGGAAAGTGCTACAACCTCCTGTCTAACAATGGAAACTGAGGGGCCCTGAAATGGTCAGTTTTACTAGATCTAGATGATAAAATAAAACCGAGTCGAACCTACTTCAAAAAACTGAAAATGGAACACAAACCCCAGACTGGCACGAAGCAATGAGCAGAATCAATCTACAAAATCTCAGCATGGATCTACAGTCCCAGACACGCTGGTGTTAAGGGAAATGAACATGCCAACAAACTCGCAAGTACAACCGTACAGCAAGAAATTTTTATCGTGGAAAGTCCACCTTCAGGCACTTAGATCTTTTCTTCGCGAACTCAAGCCGAGTCATCATACCATCGATCACCTTACAACAACAACAACAACAACAACAACAACAAACAAAAAGAAGAAGAAGTGGCCAAAAATCTACCATGTAAGGGAAAACAAGAGCCGTCACAAAATAGGCGAACATTGACAATAATATTATTTCAAGAGTAGCGCTGCGGAGATTCCTGCAGCGTGGAAAGAAAAGCGTTTGTGGGCCTTTCCTGAATCACAAAACAAAATTTTTTTTTAAAATTTAAAGACATGAAAAAGATGATTGGAACGATGGTGAAGATGATTTTTTCTCGGTGTTGGAGAATGGGCTCGGGGAGTTGAGATGACGGAGACCATAAAGGTGTGTTGGTCGTAGGATATACATGTACGTGTCGTGTTCTTCAAAGACAGATTTTTTGCGATGTAATTGTGTGTGCGATCGGTGCAGTCACGTTTCATATTGAAATGTTAGATATGTTTTCATCCGTTTCCACATTTTTTATCGGGGCTGGACGATGGGGCTACGAGAGTGGGGGTTGTGTTTTCATCCATCTCCAGTTGTGAGCTTTTTGTTTTGTTTGTTTTTATTCTTTTGTTTTTTGTTTGTTTTAATATTCTATATATTCCTATTTTTTAACATTGCAGATATATACATTACATTAAGCCCAGGCTGTTTCAATGAGAGACTGAAATGGAGATAGACCTGCTATCCAGTCAATGAGAGACTGAAATGGAGATCTGGAGACCTACTATCCAGTCAATGAAAGACTGAAATGGAGATATACATACTATCCAGTCAATGAGAGACTGAAATGGAGATAGACCTACCATCCAGTCAATGAGAGACTGAAATGGAGATAGACCTACTATCCAGTCAATGAGAGACTGAAATGGAGATAGACCTACTATCCAGTCAATGAGAGACTGAAATGGAGATAGACCTACTATCCAGTCAATGAGAGACTGAAATGGAGATAGACCTACTATCCAGTCAATGAGAGACTGAAATGGAGATAGACCTACTATCCAATCAATGAGAGACTGAAATGGAGATATACATACTATCCAGACAATGAGAGACTGAAATGGAGATAGACCTACTATCCAGTCAATGAAAGACTGAAATGGAGATAGACCTACTATCCAGTCAATGAGAGACTGAAATGGAGATAGACCTACCATCCAGACAATGAAAGACTGAAATGGAGATAGACCTACTATCCAGACAATGAGAAACTGAAATGGAGATAGACCGACTATCCAGACAATGAGAGACTGAAATGGAGATAGACCTACTATCCAGACAATGAGAGACTGAAATGGAGATAGACCGACTATCCAGACAATGAGAGACTGAAATGGAGATAGACCGACTATCCAGACAATGAGAGACTGAAATGGAGATAGACCAACTATCCAGACAATGAGAAACTGAAATGCAGATATACATACTATCCAGTCAGTGTGAGACTGACATGGAGATAGACCTTCTATCCAGTCCTTCTTCAGCAGGCTCTCAAGACCTTCGGTTTTCAGAGCACAGGGCTCATCTGTCTGCAGGCTTATGGCCGATATCATTGATCATTCTGAATCTTCGCCATCACATGATTTCAGTGGCGTCAGTGCATGGAATTCACATGATTCAGAGCACAGACACCCTGTCTTGAGAAACTGAAACTGAAAATGATTGGTGTCATTCCGTGAAGGTACGACTGCCAGCCTAACAGACTGTGAAATGCAAACCGATCTGTTGAAAACAGTAGTGCGTGGTGACCCGGATACCTGTTTCTGACGTTCTTGTTGTGTTTGATTATTTCATTTCTTAAAAAAAAAAAGGTAAAAACGGGTAAGTGTTCTATACACACACACACACACTCTCTCTCTCTCTTATTTTTTTTTTTGTGTGTGTGTGTGTTCAATCGTGTTACTGAAGTTTAGCTGTGGGTCCTACATTGTAATCATTCCAAAATATTTTAAGTATGCATTCTCCAAGAAGGACTATGTATTACATTTTGTGTTTGTATAATCACTATAATGTTTATAATGTGTTCACACTCCTTCAGATGGGGCTTTGGCTTTACTGTATAAATTTCTGACTCTGATTCTCTCGCCGTGTGTGTGTGTGTGTGTGTGTGTGTGTGTGTGTGTGTGTGTGTGTGTGTGTGTGTGTGTTGTGTGTGTGTTGTTGTGTGTGTGTGTGTGTTGTGTGTGTGTGTTGTGTGTGTGTGTGTGTGTGTGTGTGGTGTGTGTGTGTGTGTGTGTGTGTGTGTGTGTGTGTGTGTGTGTGTGTGTGTGTGTGTTGAAAATGTGAAAGCATTACATTTCCATATACAGGCTACAAGAGTGAAACTCAAACACCCACGTTACACTGGCTTCCCAGTCAAGCAGCAATTTTCACAATTGCCACAGAATCGTAACAACTCAATGCTTAACTGAAGCAGAGATTCTGATTCTTCGAGAAATTGCTTTCCACTTAATTGAACACACTAAGAGAAATAAGGGAAATCTCAATCGTGGTGTAAAGTAATGTCATTTCTGCGCCAACTTTCCATTATTTGACAACAAAAAAACAAACAAAATAAAAAAACCTTGTCACTAGACCGTAATAAGCCCAGCGCCCTTTGTCTAACGCCACACTAACCTAGGCTAATGTGAACAGATTTACAATGGGATCCAAAACAAGTGCGACTGCCCGCGTTCAAGCGAACAGGAACCAGAAAAACACGAAAATAAGAGTCAGAACGTGTATTTAGTATAACCAGACAAGATAGGCGCAAATTTTCGGACAACTGGTCTTTGTCAAGCGTAAATATAAGATCACAAACGAACACCAGATACAAAAATTAGGAGATTAAAAGACTGTATTTGTTGTTTGTTCGTTCGTTCGTTTGAGGACTCATCAACTTACCTGCTGCTCGTCCAGTAGGAGAAGAGGACTCAGTGGGAGAAGAGGACTGAGTCTTGTTTTCTCACTGGACGAAGTAGCAGGGAAGTTTCATTCTTTTTCTCCTAATTCTTGTGTTTGGTGTTCGTTTGTGATCTTACATTCACGCTTGACAAAGGCCAGTTGATCGAAAATTTGCGCCTGTCTTGTCTGGTTATACTAAATACACGTTCTGACTCTTATTTTCGTGTTTTTCTGGTTCCTGTTTGCTTGAACGCGGACAGTCGCACTTCTCTTGGATTTGATCATATGATATAGCCCTAGGACAGGACAGCACAATGTCAATACTAAACAGGTTTACTTTTTCCGTTTCTCAAGAGCGCGTTTCCGCTCTCGGAACAACTTCTATAATATTATGCGCCAATGCCGCCACAGTGAAATTTAGGTCTGTCTCGTGCAAAAGATCCATCTCATTCATGGAAGACCTGACCTGAATGCACAGAACGCGTATGCTCGGCCATCCCCATCAAAGTGAAAGGTGTTAATTTACCTACCTTGTTTTCTGTGGTTTTGCCCCGTGCGTTTCTGACAATCCTTCAGTCGGTCTAATTCACAAGAGATCGTTTCGACACAGGCCACCAAACAGTTGCACTCCCCCATCCCCACCCCCCAGCTTTTTATTTGAATTCGGAGGACTGGAAACAAGTGGTTCCGAGTAGACCAATCAGACCTAGTCTCGTTCATACCGGTCCGCGATTGATAGCTATAATTATTTAGGCTAAATATAGCAGGAATTCCCGATAGTGTGCCCTCAGTGGTGCGTGCGTATAACACATACGTGTGTGTGTGTGCGCGCCCTACAGTTGCGTGTATGCATCGACTACATGTGTAGGCCTGTGTGACTGTGTGTGTGTGCGTTTGTGTGTGTGTTTGAGAGAGACAGACAAACAGACAGACAGACAGAGAACGGCTCACCACACACGCCTTCAGAAAACGACACCGACAACTGACATTCAAACTGTGAAGGTGGGTTATCTACCCACGTAAAATCGGTTAATTCCATTTGACAAAAATCAGTCTCCGAGGGGTGCGATTGTTGAGTAAAAATGTCGGAAGATTTCGAATTGAATCTTGCCTGGGTACCACGAACTCCCTGTCCCCTCTCTTTGCAGAGTTGGAAATCTGTCCGGCTGTCTCAGCACAACATGTGTGTGGGCCTGTCAGTGTCTAAACCACAGACATCTAAGATATAGACTGCGCGCGCCTGCCTGCGAGTGGCCCCATAGCGCCACCATTTACCGAGGACCGGTCTGCTCGCTCTCGGCAGCTGGGCGTAGTACAATTTAGTAATAATCGGCGTGCTAATTGACTGAAAAACGTGTTTCACTGTTAAAAAAAATATCGGGAACACCTTTATGAAGACTGTGAATATGGGTTTGATGATAGACTAAAAAAGCTCTCTGTGTTGTTCCACCACATAAAATGATGACAAACCAGTAAACTAAATATGCCCATGTACATATCACTCTCTCTCTCTCTTTCTCTTTCTCTCTCTCTCTCTCTCTCTCTCTCTCTCTCTCTCTCTCTCATGTGAATATTTATGTCGTTTATGGAAAACATCACAGAAAGACAAAGTGCAATTCTTGTTGTGTTGTCCAGCTTTAAGAAATTTCAGAATAAACTACTGCAGAGAAAAACATCTTCAGCCAAAATATTACATTAATCCATACAGTTTTTACAGTGTCAGACTGAATTTACTTATGTCGTAGAGTATGGCGTCTATTGTTTGTAATCTGGCCATATACACCTAAATAGGACTGATCAGAATACATATCATAAATGTGTTACATGTTTAATGTTGATGCTTGCTGCGGTCAATTTCTTTGATCTGATTTGTTATGATTGTCAGAGTATTTCGTTTATGGATCCGGACACTTAGACCATTTTTCTTTGTTCATTTACTTTTGCTGTTAAGCCCATGTTCCCCCTTAAGTAAGAGACTTTGAACTTTTTCAGATTAAATATCATACTATGTGAATCGTGAATCTTTGTGTTTGTCCGTGTGTGTGTGTGTGTGTTTTGCGTGTGTGAGTGTGTGTATGTGTGTGCGCGCGCGCGTGTGTGCGTGCGTGTGTGTGTGTGCGCGCGTGCCTGTGCGTGTGGTGTGTGTGTGTGTATGCGGAAGAGAGAGCCAAACTTTACACACACACACACACACACACACACACACACACACACACACACATACACACACACACAACGCACACACACACCCAAAGACACACATATGCATGCACGCGCGCGCACGCACAAACACACACACACGCACACACACTCACCACACGCACCCTAATAATGGGTCATCGGAGATTTCTTTAAAAAAAATATTTAAACGATACAGCCTGGCTTTCTCCTCTGTCCGTCATTCATTTACACAGAGCAACAGACTGCTTAGCGGTGGTAGGTCCCCACAATGGCGGCCACTCGCAGCCAGCTGTGGGGCCATTTCGCCTCAACGCTCGCAGACAGGCGCGCGCAGTCTATATCTTAGATGTCTGTGGTCTAAACCCCTTTCGAATGTGTAGGCATGCAGAACTAACATCGACTATTTAGATTTATGCACGTTAAAGATACTGTAAGTTATGTTAGTATCCGATGGCTTATGCGGCAAACATGAGAAACACGCAGATCATGTTTATTCTAGTTTTAAGCGGTAACTTTTATCAATTTTCATAAAAAGAAAATTACCACCAGACATTCTGCATTATTAAATTAGAATGATTATATGTGTTTTATCAGCAACAAGAGATAAAAAGAAGAGTTGTCTACCTTGTAAGAACAAATAAACACACAAAAAACAAAAATAGATCTTTAACTTGAAAAACAAAGTTGGATTTTTTGCTCTCCCCCTCCCCCTATCTCCCCCGACCCATTGCTTTTCCACCTTCACCCCTGTCCCTGTTTTTGTTTGTTTGTTTGTTTGTTTGTTTTTGTTTTCTTTTCTTTTCTTTCCTTTTCTTTTGCTTTTGTTGTTGTTGTTGTTGTTTTTTCACAGAAAATTTAGAGGAAGTACATAAAGGACACATACAGCCCATTTCAAAACAATCACGAACGTGCACGGTCGCTCACAACGTACGAATAATCTGAAAAATTGAAGAAACCTTATTATTTTTATTTGCAATCTATGATAAACGACAACGGCAACGACGAGCACAACGGCAGCAGCGACAGCAGCAACAACAACAATCACTGACAAATAATACTTATATATACATATACATGTACATGTATGAATCTATGAATCAATCAATGTTTAAATAAATGAATAAATAAATAAAGCTGTACTACACAACGACAGCAGTTATACCATCTCAACGGGCTGGATAGAAATAAATGAATAAAATCATTATACCATAATACAAATACGATACAATCCTTATAACAGAATTCATCCACTTACTTTTTTCTTCTCCCTTGTTCACACAGGCCGGTGGATCATCAGTCTGGTGTGACGTCAGTCTGACATTAAAACAGATTTAATACACGTGAGCTCAACGTTACAGCAGTTAAGTACCATGCCATGTCATTGCATCAAACAGTGAAATGTACTCGTCTACCTATTTTGTAGTAGGAGTCTATTTTTAGTCATCGACAAGAAGTTAACCAGCCACTGATTTAACCCTTTGACTCCCGCACCCTGTCCACCAGCATCCTACATCGTCTACCATACTAGCAAAGAAAAAACACGTCTACCATACTAGCATAGAAAACAAAAGACAACCATTTGATTTCCTCACCCTACCCACCAGCTTTCTGTAGCAAGCTGGTGGATAGGGTGAGGGAGTCACAGAGTTCAGTTTTTGCAGTTGGTGGATAGGGTGCGGGAGTCAAAAAGTTAAACAGTGGTTTTTTTTCTGCTAAATACAGTAAATGCAAGTACATCGTCACGGCCCCAACAGTCAGGAAGCAGGATTGACTCCCTTGCTGTGGTAATACCAAACAGAAACCTTTGAGTAAGACAACGCTGAAATGAAATTGAAACCAGAAACACACAAAATCGAAACAGAAATGGTATTTCGTGATACAAAACCAGACCGTCTGTTTATATATGGTAACAGCTCATGTGAATGAAGACAGAGTGATCATAAAATTAGAAAATAGTTATACATTTGTCTATTTTAAACTCATCAAAATCGAAACAGAAAGCGTATTTCATGTAATGAAACAAGGCAAGACAAGAAATGTCTTGGTTGACAATGCAGGATGCTGGTGGACAAGGTGCGGGAATCAAAGGGTTAAGCTAAAAGAATTTGGAAAGAAAAAAAAACAAGGACTTTTTTTTTTGGGGGGGGGGGGATTGTGAGGGTGGGGTGGATGGAGATGTAAGGAAGCAATCTTGTGTGGTTCAGTATATATAAAACGAACATGACTTAAGAGACTGCAATGCTCGATAATGTAAATGCACGTGCGTTGACAATGCCCCAAGACAGGGAAAGTTGGGCTTAACTATAAATAAACCGCTTGCAGTTATAATTAGTTCAGTGGGGAAGCCTAACCATGTCATGTAGACATACACGTATAGTGGCGGTCCTCATGAATCTAGGGCCACTGCATTTGTTTTGTTTGTTTGTTTGTTTGTTTGTTTGTTTGTCTGTCTGTTTGTTTGTTTGCTCGTTTGTTTGTTTGTTTGTTTGTTTGTTTTGGTGTGTTTGTTTGTTTCGTTTTTGTTTTTGTTTTGTTTTTTGTTTTTCATGTCGGTTTTCTTTTTGTTTTGTTTCCTGTTTCGAGCAATATTTCTTCGATTGTGTGTAATCACCGTTACTTAACTTAGTCCACGCTCTGCATGCAGGCGTTATGTCGCTGCACATTCTGCGTACTGTCTTCGGTGAACGTCAAAGGACATGCAAAGTGTCTCCAGAGGTCATCCAACACTTGACATGACTAACGGGATCTTTAACGTGCGTGTTTGATGTTCTACGATCGTGTGACACACGGAGGGGGCAGAGGGTCAGGCACTGTAGAAGCAATTCTTCATCGACATGTATCAATCTGGGAGGTGGTAAAAAAGAATCTCCACCTTAATCTGGGAGCATGGAAAAATATTGGGAAACATCTCCACCCTAATCTGGCAGTTCGGAAAACTGTCGACCCTATACATATCACGTAGCATCCAGGTAGGATTGAACCCAGGCCTTCCGACTGGTAATCATCCAGGTAGGATTGAACCCAGACCTTCTGAATTGTAAATATCTATGTAGGATTGATGCCAGACCTTCTCATTGGTAATCATCCAGGTAGAATTGAACCCAGGCCTTCTGACTGGTAATCATCCAGGTAGGATTGAACCCAGGCCTTCTGATTGGTAAGCATCCAGGTAGAATTGAACCAGGCCTTCTAATTGGTAATCATCCAGATAGAACTGAACCAGGCCTTCTGACTGGTAAGCATCCTGGTGGAATTGAACCTAGACTTTCTGACTGGTAATCATCCAAGTAGGATCGAACTCAGGTCTTCTGACTGGTAAGCATCCAGGCAGGATGGAACTCAGGTCTTCTAATTAGTAAGCATTCAGGTAGAATTGAACCCAGACCCTCTGATTGGAAGTCATCCAGGTAGGATGGAACTCGGGTCTTCTGATTGGTAATCATCCATGTAGGATCGAACTCAGATCTTGTGATTGGTGGTAATCATCCATGTAGGATTGAACTCAGGTCTTGTGATTGGTAAGCATCCAGGCAGGATTGAACCCAAGCTTTCTGACCGGTACCTCAATGTCCTCAACATTTCACTGTAGCACCCGTCGTTACTGAAAACTGCTAGCTTTGTCACTCAGGTCGTAGATTCAGCTCCAGTCTTGCCCGCCCGTCCGTGTGTGTGTGTGTGTATGTGTGTGTGTGTGTGTGTGTGTGTGTGTGTGTGTGTGTGTGTGTGTGTGTGTGTGTGTGTGTGTGTGTGTGTGTGTGTGTGTATGTGTGTGTGTGTGTGTGTATCTCAAGGCTGTTGGTGACTTTTTCACAAGTCATCGCAATTCCATTCTGACGTGATCTTGTGCTTGATCTTATTTTAGCGCTGTTGGTGATGCAATCGTTGGAGACACACACACACACACACACACACACACACACACACACACCACACACACACACACACACACGCACGCACACACACACACACACACACACACACACACACACACATCTATCTATCTATCTATCTATCTATCTATCTATCTATCTATCTATCTGTCTGTCTATCTATGTGTGTGTGTATTTCATTCATCAGTCAGGTCACTCATACCACTTCTTTGCGGATGACTCACAGCTGCATAGCTCCTCTGCCCCATCAGATTTTGACGCTGTTGCGTGCAGTCTGAGAGATTGAATAGAGGATGTCTCCAAGTGGATGAATGAAAACAAACTGAAGACGAATGATGATAAAACTGAGCTTATTGTTACTGGTACTAAGTCAAAGGTAAATCAGGTTACTCATGCCCCCATGTCTATCTCTGGTTGTGATGTATCTTTCTCACAAACTGTTAGAAACCTTGGCTTCTACCTGGATGAAACACTGTCTATGGAAGCCCATGTCAAACAGTTGTGCCGTACTCTGTACTATCAGCTACGCAAAATAGGTAAGATTCGCTCCTTCCTTTCCACTGATACTGCCAACAAGCTTGCTGTCTCTTTCATACTATCTAGACTGGACTATTGTAACTCTCTATAGATAGATAGATAGATAGATAGATAGACAGATAGACAGGCAGATAGATAGATAGATAGATAGATAGATAGATAGATAGATAGAAAAGAGATAGAGATATAGGCACAGAGAGAAAGAGAGAGACGGAGAGAGAGAGACAGAGACAGAGCCGGACAAGACAGAGACATAGAGACAGAGACAGAGGCATACAGAGATAGAGACATACAGACAGAGACGGAGAGACACAGACAGAGACAGAGAGATGTTAGTGGGTTCCATCAGCCCCTCAGAGGAGGCGATCACAATGTTTTGCTTGTTTTTTAATAAG
>CM060311.1:21374036-21384036 GCA_030674185.1 Monoplex corrugatus
TATCAGTCATCAAACACAATGGATACGTTCAGTGACCTCGCATTGACCTGATAGATGATCGAAGTGTTTTCAATGAAAGAGGCTTAAGTGTTTTGTGTATGTGTGCATTTCTCAGAGATAGTGAATGAGTGTATGTGTGTGTGTGTGTGTGTGAGAGAGAGAGAGAGAGAGAGAGAGAGAGAGAGGGAGGGAGGGAGAGAGAGAGAGACAGTCTCTGAGAAAATAGATGAGCGAAAATGTCGCCAGGTATTTCACCACAAAGTTCAACTTCGAGTTTGTTCAAGAGGAGCTCCCTCTTTTCTCTTCTCTGTTTCTGTCTCTGCCTCTGTCTGTCTGTCTGTCTCTCTCTCTCTCTCTCTCTCTCTCTCTCTCTCTCTCTCTCTCTCTCTCTCTCTCTCTCTCCCCTCCCCACACACACAATATATTTATCACGCTCAGACTTTCCATACGCACTCCATCCAAATATATATCGGCGATGATCTGGCAGACTCCTTCAGTCCTGCGCAAAACCTTATGCGCTGGCAAGGTCTTGAAATGGGGGGAATGGGGATGAGGAGGGAGGGAGGGGGACAGACGGTAAGCAGTGAAAAGGTCTGTGTCTACGTATGTAGCGGGCTGGAATTGAACTCTGACACATCAGATGTGGAGTCCCGTGGCTCTTTAATCAAGAAAAGTCTGTCAACCCGCTTGAAAAAACGCGTCCCCTCCTCTCAGGTTGAGCCCACTGCCTATGCGTTATGATCAAGGTGCTCTAACGGCTGAGATACTAACGGACCACTTGAGTCCATTTAACCCTTTGACCTCCGCACCCTGTCTTCACTTCAGCTTGTTTTGGTCCGTTGTCGGACATAGAGTCTTCCTCATCGCACGCCACTGTTGCCGGTTAACTGCTGTTCTGGTCTATTGTTTATCGAACTTTTCCAGATCGTCTCGCCATCTGGTTCTCTGGCGACCTCTGTTCCTTTTTTTTTTTGGTTTCGAAGAGATCCAGTGCGTCACTTTGTGGTCCATCTGTTGTCAGATCTAATGACAGGACCAGCCCAGTTCCACTTTCGTTCACAAATTCAAGGTGATTCCCATCATGATCTGTTCGTGGGCCCTTTGCGTGGTTCGCAGTTTTAGGAGCTGACGTTTCGTCAGGTTCCATGTTTCAGCACCGTATGTCACAGTCCGCGTTATGCATGCGTCCTACACTCGGCGTTTTAATACAAGCGGCATATCTTTATTTCTAACGATGGCGCTTGCTTTACAGAATGTTTGCCTTCCAAGTGTAATGCGACGTCTGATCTTTTGTTCCTTACAGACTGAGTCCATGGATATGTACTGACCAAGGTAGATACAGTGTCAACCTCTTCTATTGTACACCTTGTCTACCAACTGCAAAAACTTGATTCTTTGATTCTCTCACCCTATTCACCAGCTTCCTGCACTTTGATTCCCGTGCTCTGTGGCTAATGGACCACTTAAGTCCTTTTAACCCTTTGACTCCCGCACCATGTCTACCAACCTGCAAAATCTTAACCCTTTGACTCCCTTACCCTATCCACCAGCTTCCTGCTGCAGGAAGTTGGTGGAAAGGGTGAGGGAATCAAAGGGTTCAGTTTTTGCTTTGCTAGCACGAGTGACAATGTAGGATGCTGGTGGACAGGGTGCGGAACTTTCGACGCACACCTTCAGGAGAAAAATTACCCCATACTTTCACGGAAAAGGCCATATCCCGGTCCTGTTCTGCACACCTCCGTACAATTCTCTGACTTTGTCACATGAAGATTAACGCATCTGTACACCAAAAAGGGAATATTTAAGAAAACAAACTGTCACTGTCATTACTGTTGTTTATAACCCAGCCGACTGCGAAGAGCCATATCAGGGATGTAACCATCTCAAAAGGTACACAATACCTCATCGGAGGGGAAAAAAGAAAAAACAAAACAAAAACAAAACAAAAAAACAAAAAAAACCACAGCCTCTGGAAAAGAAAATCACATAGACCTACACAAATCAATGCATCCGCACATATAATCTAAGGTTGAAGAAAGAAGAAGATGTCAAAAGAGTGCAGAAGGCAGTCCAGCAAGGTCAACAGGGGCAATGGACAACATGGGACAGTGCACTCCAAAGAAGTCTCAGCTGGAACGATATGTGGCACATGGCTCCTCTAAGGATAAGTTTCCTCCTCAGATCTGTATATGACCTGCTCCCCTCGAATGCAAACTTAGTGAAATGGGGGAAATCAGATGACCCAGCATGTCCGCTCTGTCAGAAGAAACAAACAATGGAACATGTCCTAAGCTCTTGCAAAGTAGCGCTAGCCCAAGGAAGGTATACATGGAGGCACAACCAAGTTCTGAAAGTGATCACAGACGTGGTTAGCGAAAAAACCATGACCCCAAGCGCACCAATTGCTATGACAACGTTCTACAAAGCAGGAGGGAAACAGGTCTGGCCCGAAATTGCTATGACAACCAGCACATTGCCAAAGGGTCTTCTGGATGGAGCAGTCGACTGGGAGTGTACAGCAGACCTCCCAGAGTGGAGAAATTACCCAGATGTCATCAGCAAGACAGGCATGAGACCAGACATCGCTCTCCACTCTGACTCCTCGAAACAAGTGATTCTGATAGAACTCACTGTACCATACGAAAGCAGAATGGAAGAAGCACATATCTACAAGACCGAAAAATACGCCGGTCTTGCCAGCACCCTGAAGAAAGCAGGTCTGCGGGTCAAAATCTTCGCCATAGAGGTCGGGGCAAGAGGGTTTGTGGGCACCTCCGCTTATGATCTCATGAAACAACTCGCCATGTCTGGGAAGAAGAGGACTAGAGCCCTTAAAGCGATGGCAGAGGCAGCAGAAAGGAGCTCAAGCTGGATCTGGGTAAGGAGGAACCAAAAATGAACTTCATAAGGATTAAATTCCCTACAGATGATGTGTGCCCCGTTAGCACATTGGTAAAACCGCGTACCGCAGTTTGAAGCGCAGAATCGCCCAGGTTCGCTCCCCGGCGTGGGAAAAAAAAAAAAAAAAAAATAGACAACAGCAGAAGGGCATCCAGGAGTCATGACCTGGATGTGGCCCGGCCCCCCCAGAGAGTGTAAGGAGTTCAGTGGGTTACTTCTCTGAAGACCTGTTGTCTAGCTCTCCCTAGAGTTTCTTTCTACCCTAAGGTTGTGCCCTTGGCGTTAACCGTCCCGTTCAGCTGATCACTAGGGGGTTTAAAATAACAAACCTGAATACAAATGTATATGTAAATAAGGACTCTAAACCATACATAAGCACTGGCCTAAATTACCTAAAATTGTTTTTGAACCTCACATTACCCTAGAGCCAAAGGTGTACTCACTACATGCACCCAATTATCAGTCCTAAAACAAAGTATATAACACTATATTAAAACACATACAAGTGAACGGACCAGCAAGGCAAAAAATGATAAGAAGAGATGACAGAAAGCAAAGAAGAGATAACAGAAAGCAAAGAAGAGATAACAGAAAGCAAAGAAGAGACGACAGAAAGTAAAGAAAAGATGACAGAAAGTAAGGAAAAGATGACAGAAAGCAAAGAAGAGACGACAGAAAGTAAGGAAAAGATGACAGAAAGCAAAGAAGAGACGACAGAAAGTAAGAAAAAGATGACAGAAAGTAAGGAAAAGACGACAGAAAGTAAGGAACAGATGACAGAAAGCAAAGAAGAGACGACAGAAAGCAAAGAAGAGATGACAGAAAGCAAAGAAGATACGACAGAAAGTAAGGAAAAGATGACAGAAAGCAAAGAAGAGATGACAGAAAGTAAGGAAAAGATGACAGAAAGTAAGGAAAAGATGACAGAAAGCAAAGAAGAGATGACAGAAAGTAAGGAAAAGACGACAGAAAGTAAGGAAAAGACAGAAAGTAAGGAAAAGACAGAAAGCAAAGAAGAAACGACAGAAAGTAAGGAAAAGATGACAGAAAGTAAGAAAAAGACGACAGAAAGTAAGGAAAAGACAAAGTAAGGAAAAGACGACAGAAAGTAAGGAAAAGATCACAGAAAGTAAGGAAAAGATGACAGAAAGTAAGGAAAAGATGACAGAAAGTAAGGAAAAGACAGAAAGCAAAGAAGAGACGACAGAAAGTAAGGAACAGATGACAGAAAGTAAGGAACAGATGACAGAAAGTAAGGAAAAAGAAGACAGAAAGTAAGGAAAAGCTGACAGAAAGTAAGGAAAAGACGACAGAAAGTAAGGAAAAGATGACAGAAAGCAAAGAAGAGATGACAGAAAGTAAGGAAAAGACAGAAAGTAAGGAACAGATGACAGAAAGTAAGGAAAAGATGACAGAAAGTAAGGAACAGATGACAGAAAGTAAGGAAAAAGAGAGAAAGCAAAGAAAAGATGACAGAAAGTAAGGAAAAGACAGAAAGCAAAGAAGAGACAACAGAAAGTAAGGAACAGATGACAGAAAGTAAGGAAAAAGAAGACAGAAAGTAAGGAAAAGATGACAGAAAGTAAAGAAAAGATGACAGAAAGTAAGGAAAAGACAGAAAGCAAAGAAAAGACGACAGAAAGTAAGGAAAAGACAGAAAGTAAGGAAAAGACAGAAAGTAAGAAAAAGACAGAAAGTAAGGAAAAGATGACAGAAAGTAAGGAAAAGACGGCAGAAAGTAAGGAAAAGATGACAGAAAGTAAGGAAAAGATGACAGAAAGTAAGGAAAAGACGACAGAAAGTAAAGAAAAGATGACAGAAAGTAAAGAAAAGATGACTGAAAGTAAGGAAAAGACAGAAAGCAAAGAGAAGACGACAGAAAGTAAGGAAAAGACAGAAAGTAAGGAAAAGATGACAGAAAGTAAGGAAAAGATGACAGAAAATAAGGGAAAAGATGACAAAAAGTAAAGGAACAGAAGACAGAAAGTAAGGAAAAGATGACAGAAAGTAAGGGAAAAGATGACAGAAAGTAAGGAAGATGACATGAGTAAGGAGCAGAAACAAAAATGAACTCAAATAAGGAAAATCTACAGAAGATGAGGCACGGTAGACACACTTGGAAAAGCAGTAACAGCAAGAAGCGCAGAATGCAGGTGACCGGCGTGGGAAAAAAAAATAAAAAAAAGAAATAAGAAACAGCAGAAGGCAAAGGAGTATGACCTGGAGTGAGGAAACAGCCAGAAGTAAAGGGAAAAGTCAGAAGGTAAGAAGACTGAGTATAAGCAAGCCCTAGAAGTTAATTTATAAGTGTAGCATGGCGAAACGTCAAAGAAAAGATGACACTGGAGGAAAATAACAAATGGGAAAACAAATGTAAGTAAGAAAAATAAGGACAAACAACATAAAGCAAGGAAAGATACAGAAAGTTAAGGAAATCACAAAGCAAAGAAAAGTATACACAGAAAGTAAGCAAAGACAGAAGTATATAACACATGAAAAACTAAGGAAAGACAGAAGTGAAAAGAAGAAAGTAAGGAAGAGACAGAAAGCAAAGAAAGATGACAGAAAGTAAGGAAAAGACAGAAAGTAAGGAAAAGACAGAAAGTAAGGAAAAGACAGAAGAGAAAGAAAAGATGACAGAAAGTAAGGAAGAGACAGAAAGTAAGGAAAAGACAGAAAGCAAAGAAAAGATGACAGAAAGCAAAGAAAATGACAGAAAGTAAGGAAAAGAAGCAGAAAGTAAGGAAGAAGACAGAAAGTAAGGAAAAGACAGAAAGTAAAGAAAAGAACAGAAAGTAAAGAAAAAGACAGAAAGTAAGGAAAAGAACAGAAAGTAAGAAAAGATGACAGAAAGTAAGGAAAAGACAGAAAGAAAGTAAGAATGGACAGAAAGTAAGGAAAAGACAGAAAGTAAGGAAAAGACAGAAAGTAAGGAAAAGACAGAAAGCAAAGAAAAGACAGAAAGTAAGAAAAGATGACAGAAAGTAAGGAAAAGACAGAAATAAAAAAAAGACACAGAAAGTAAGGAAAAGACAGAAACAAGGAAAAGACGACAGAAAGTAAGGAAAAGACAGAAAGCAAGAAAAGACGACAGAAAGTAAGGAAAAGACAGAAAGAAAGAAAAGACGACAGAAAGAAGAAAAGACAGAAAGTAAGGAAAAGACAGAAAGCAAAGAAAAGACGACAGAAAGTAAGGAAAAGACAGAAAGTAAGAAAATGACAGAAAGAAAAGGAAAAGATGACAGAAAGTAAGGAAAAGACAGAGAAGCAAGAAAAGACAAGAAAGAAGAAAAGACAGAAAGTAAGGAAAAGACAGAAAGCAAAGAAAAGACGACAGAAAGTAAGGAAAAGACAGAAAGCAAAGAAAAGACAGAAAGTAAGAAAAGACGACAGAAAGTAAGGAAAAGACAGAAAGCAAAGAAAGACGACAGAAAGTAAGGAAAAGACAGAAAGCAAAGAAAGACGACAGAAAGTAAGGAAAAGACAGAAAGCAAAGAAAAGACGACAGAAAGTAAGGAAAAGACAGAAAGTAAGGAAAAGATGACAGAAAGTAAGGAAAAGATGACAGAAAGTAAGGAAAAGACAGAATGCAAAAGGAGGAAGGGAAAAACAAAAAGAGTGACAGGAAAGAGGAAATATTCAGCACAGATTATTCAGCACAGATTTCTCAAAACGTGGGAATACACCATTTATACTGAACGAGCCCCCAGCGTCCCCACAGGGAAATGAAAAAAAAATTATTAACAAACAAAAACGGAGCTCAAATGGCCGTGCCCACGCTACATTTTTTAAAGGCAGTTCACATGCGTGACAAGTTCCGTACGCAGGCAAAGAAGAAGACAGCTTTTTGTTTGTTTTTGTTTTGTTTTGTTTTGTTTCGTTTCGTTTTGTTTTTATCATCACACTCAGGGAGGTTGCCTGTGTGCTCACCTTTTTTTCGTCCGATTTTCTACGCCACCTTAATGGCCACAGAAGCTGGCACAGGTGTTTGTTTGTGTTTGTTTGTTGTTTGTTTGTTTGCTTTTACAATGCGATGATGATGATGTCGATGAGGATGATAATCATGATGCTATGAAGTTCCATCTAGGATTGAGACTGCGTGACAGGGCTGCACTCTACACTTACTATCATAATAATTATATCCTGGCGTCAACCAGGCCCGAGAGATACAGACACCTGCGGTGCATGCTGGTCAGAAGATTTGGCAAACACCCTCAATGACGCATCTGTGAAGTGGATGAGACTCGACTGTGTGGTCCCAGTCGTCCTAAATGAGCCCATAGCACACTCAACTCTGGGTAGGAGCCAATTAGAGCCGAAAAATCCCATAAGATATAGTTTTTGAAGGGACTGACGGAGATTCGAACCCACAACCTTCCGGTCGGTAGTCCGTTGCGTTAACCACTACTGCACCACAGCGAATTGGTTGTAAAGAGGAAGAAACAGTTGATGATTGCCGTAATAACTGCGCTGTCGCTGGTTTCATTTACGTCAAAAGTGATGAACTGTTGCGTGTGGGATGTATCTCTTCTTCCTGGATGTCAGAAGTGCAGTCCTTGTGTTATACTGCTGTGTGAGTGGAAAACATCCGTGATCGGCTTCTGTGTGTGTGTGTGTGTGTGTGTGTGTGTGAGAGAGAGAGAGAGAGAGAGAGAGAGAGAGAGAGAGAAGAGACAGACAGAAGAGAGAGACAGAGAGACAGACAGAGGCAGAGGCAGAGAGACAGAAACAGAGAAAGAAAAAGAGAGACAGACAGACAGACAGAGACAGAGAGAAAGAATGGGAGAGGGACAGAGAGACACAGAGACAGACAGACAGATAGACTGTGAGAGAGTGTGTGTTCTCGGTTGAGACAGTGTGTATGTGTGTAGGCGTTTATGTCGTTGTTCTGTTGCGTGTTGCTGTGCGTGTGTGTGTGTGTTGTGTGTGTATGTGTGTGTGTGTGTGTGTGCGTCTGTGTGTGTGGGTGTGTGTATGGGGGGTGAGCGTGAGAAAGAGTGAGAGAGAGTGAGAGAATCTCTGTGTGTGTTTGTGTGTTCCTGGGTCAGAGAGTCTGTGTGGTGTGTGTGTGTGTGTGTGTGTGTGTGTGTGTGTGTGTGTGTGTGTGTGTGTGTGTGTGTGTGTGTGTGTGTGTGTGTGTGTGTGTGTGTGTAAACTCTCAGCTTTGGGGTCTGTTTCTCCTTTCCTTGAATAGATTACACATTCCATGGGTGAGGTTTATGGGTAGGGTAGGTCTACAGAGTTAAATTGAAACGGACTTCCCCCCACCCCCACCCCAAAAGAAAAAAAATTTTGAAACTCTTTGTCCATGCTCTCGGATTTAATCGGGTAAAAGATCTGCGTACGTAGATTTAATTTAAATGCATAGACTATTCCCGAGTAACATTTAATTTAAGTGCATAGACTATTCCTGAGTAAGATTAAATGTATAACTATTCATGAGTAAGATTTAATTTAAGTGCATAGACTAGTCCCGAGTAACATTAAATTTAAATGCATAGACTATTCCTGAATAAGATTTAATTTAAATGCACAGACTATTGAAAGATTTAATTTAAGTGCATAGACTAGTCCCGAGTAACATTAAATTTAAATGCATAGACTATTCCTGAATAAGATTTAATTTAAGTGCACAGACTATTCCTGAGTAACATTTAAGTTAAATGCACAGACTGGTATTGTTATTTTATTGTTATTGCTATCGTTATTGTTGTTTAAACCCCAGCCGACTGCGTAGAGTCATATCAGGGCTATATTCGCTTCAAAACACAAACCTTCAATAGGAAAAAAGAAAAGAAAATTGAGTACACATATCAATGCATTCGCGCACAAAATATAAGGAGATGGCCCTGGCGTTGACAACTCCGTCCAATTTATCGCACAGGGGATTTAAAAAGCATATCGGAATACAAATTTAAGCATACCTAAGGATACCAAAACATATATAAAAACGGGCATAAATTACCTAAAATTGCTTCCGCATATCTCACCTCCCTAGAGCCAAAAATGCATTTAATACATGTACCCAATTATCAATCCTAAGAAAAGGTACGTAGGACTTTATCGAACACATACAGGTGAATGGACCAGCAAGGCAGAAAATGAAAGGAAAGGAAGAAATGACAGAAAGCCAAGGAACAAGGCAGAAACAAAGAGAGTGACAGAAAAGGGGAAATTTCTAGCACAAAATTTCCAGAAGGTGGGGATACTATTTATACTGAAAGAGCCCCCGTCAACCCCACGGGGATGGGGGGGGATGCATAGGCTATTCCTGAATAAGATTTTATTCAAATGCATAGACTATTCCTGAGTACGATTTGATTTAAATGCATAGACTATTCCTGAGTAAGATTTCATTCAAATGCATAGACTATTCCTAAGTAAGATTTCATTAAAATGCATGGATTATTTCCGAGTAAGATTTAATTTAAATGCATAGACTATTCCTGAGTAAGATTTAATTTAAATGCATAGACTATTCCTGAGTAAGATTTTTATTCAAATGCATGGACTATTCCCGAGTAAGATTTAATTTAAATGCATAGACTATTCCTGAGTAAGATTTTTATTCAAATGCATGGACTATTCCCGAGTAAGATTTCATTTAAATGCATGGACTATTCCTGAGTAAGCTATGCAAATGAATGGAAAGCGCAGACATGCGGCAAGATTTAAACCGTCTTCTTCATCAGATATATGCACTTATGCTTTTTCATTGTTCGGGGGAACAGCGGTACGGGGCAGGAGCAGAACGTTCGTTCCCCGGGGAATCAAGCAGGGGACAACAAGCTTAGACAAGATGATATATAGATGACAACCCCCCTCACTCTCTCTCTCTCTCACACACACACACACACACACACACACACACACACACACACACACACACACACACACACTCACACACACACACACACACACACACATACACACACACACACACATTTCTCTCTTTCTGCCCCCCCCCCCTCTACTCCCACGCCCCAAAAGATCAGGTTGACTTTTATCGTGATATGGAATGAAGTAATGATCTGTTACTGTGTAAAGTACAGCGAGCATGCTCTAACATGGTGGCCAGTTCGTGATGTACGCCTCGAAG
>CM060311.1:21394036-21396536 GCA_030674185.1 Monoplex corrugatus
GTGTATGTGTGTTGTGTGTTGTGTGTATGTATGTAGTATGTATGTATGTATGTATATATATATGTATGTATGTATATGTATGTATGTATGTGTGTGTGTGTGTGTGTGGTGTATTTTTATATATATATATATATATATATATGTAGATATATATTTATATATATATATATGTGTGTGTGTGTGTATGTGTGTGTGTGTGTCTGTATGTACGTGTGTGTATGTGTGTGTGTGTGTGTGTGTGTATGTATGTGTGTATGTGTGTATGTGTGTGTGTGTGTGTGTGTGTGTGTGTGTGTGTGTGTGTGTGTGTGTGTGTGTGTGTGTGTGTGTGTGTGTGTGTGTGAATAAGAGATTATAAAATATTTTTAGGCACAGGCGAGAAGTCCTCACTACACACACACACAAACACGCACGCTCCAGCACAGACGCACACAAGCACAGAGAGAGACAGAGAAACAGATAGGCAGAGACAGAGACAGAGAAACAGACAGGCAGAGACAGAGAGAGACAGAGAATGACAGAGACAGAGAGAGAGACAGAGACACTGACATTGACACTGACAAGTGGTTTATTGTGAAGGCCATACACAAACCAGGGATTGTGGAGAGGGGATTACATAGTTAACATACATCTTGCATACTTTTCATTCGTTTTTCATTTTGTAGTAGCAATGTGCAAATATTTTCAGACTGTTGCCTCCTCTCGAAGCTTTAAAGCATGAAATATGATTATAGCCAATTTTCTGGAATGTTCTGAATTTTTACACGTTAGGGCCATACTCCATGAGGGATCAGTGCTGTTTCCAATGATTCCTTGTAAATGCTTATTTCTGATGTCTTTATCAGACTGGACAATCGAACAGAAAATGGTATTCATCTTCTAAGATATTCGGACAAAAGGGGCAGCTTCTTCTAGCATAGTTTTCTGTTAAATATCGATTGTTTACACCCAATTCGTTTATGCCTAATCTGAACCTGATCAGGCAATCACGGAATTTCTTGATATTTATGTCATTAATATATTTTTCTGGTTCGTGGAGTGATTTAACTAGGCGATAGGCAGAGTAACTATTGCTATTGAGTATTTTACAGTTCCATTCTTCTTTAAATCGCCCTATCATTTTTTGCTTTAAAAAAAGCCAAGAAATTTGACTCGTTAGTCATGCCATTTATCCATATTTCTTGAAATCTGTATTCTTCTAGACACTCTTTAACATTTGTAGCCCAGTTCTTATTTTTACTCCTTTGCTCCCCATCTAGACTATTTAAAACCATGGTGTAAGCTTGTTTTGGTAATCTTGATGCAAGCAATTTAATAAGTTTTAACCAGTATCGCAGTGCTGCAATGGTACTGTCAATGTATAAAGGATACCTCCCGGTTTCTCCATATATCATATCGTTTGGTGTTTATTGCTTACACTCAAAAGACGTTTGCATCCAAGTAAGTGGGCTGTCTCTATAACAGCAAGCCTTGACGTACCTAATATTTCTGCCGCATATAACAACATAGGTTTAACTGTGAATCAAACAATTGAAAGAAAACGCTAGTGTTCAAGGCGCCAATCGACCACATGGTTTTCATCAAATCTAAGATTTTGCTTTTTGCTTTGATGGAAAATTCCTCACAAGCAGTGTTAAAGGACAGTTTTGTTGAGTGGAATCCCAAATACTTGTAGCGATTTATATTTCAATTTCATTATTTTCATAGAACTATTTTTCTGTAGATGCAATAGGCCCTCCTTTTTTTTTAAATATAATAACTTTAGTTTTATCTAGGTTTACCATGAGGCCGAGAGATTGTGATGCTTTATGGAGATTGTTTATTTGATTTTGTAATTCTGACAGCGTAGATGATATGAGTGCAATGTCATCAGCAAACATTAGTAAGAAAATTTCATCGAGATTAGGAACCACTGGATACCATTTTTCCGTGCTTTTTGAGGAAATCAGCTACCTCAGATATTAGAAGTGACAAAATCAGGGACTTAACAGACATCCTTGCTTTACTCCATTTGGACATTGAAAGAAATCTGAGATTTTAGCTCCCCATCGTTACACTTGATTTAATTGACTTGTACATAGATTTTAGCATATTTATCATTTTAATTGATGTTTGTAACTTTTGCAGAATGTTCCACAGTATCAAAAGCTTTTTTGTAATCGATAAAAGTAACGTAAACCTTCCCTTGATGTCTACTGTCAAAGGCATTTCTTACTGTAGAAACTAGAGTGAAAATATGATCAATAGTTGAGAAACCCTTCCGAAACTCTGCCTGTTCTTCACTAATCTTGCCCTCCTTCTCTGCCATGTATACAGTCTCTTGTTTCGAATATAGGAGAAGACTTTACTTACGATGCTCAATAAGGAAATGCCTCGATAATTATCTGGATTTTGTTCATCTCCTTTTTTATACTGAGGTATTATTACAGATCTACACCAGTCTTCAGGGAAAAGATTGAACTCATACAATCTATTGAAAAGCTTTGTAAGAAAGGGTACA
>CM060311.1:21409036-21429036 GCA_030674185.1 Monoplex corrugatus
TTTCCTCGTAAATATTGCTTTGTGAACAATGAAAACCAAGGAATGAATATCATTTGATTGTTCTTTTGACATATGCTGTTTGTGTTAATAATGGACGTTCAGCGTTATAATGTGATTGTGTGTGTGTGTGTGTGTGTGTGTGTGTGTGTGTGTGTGTGTGTGTGTGTGTGTGTGTGTGTGTGTGTGTGTGTGTGACACGCAGAGAGAGAGAGTGAGATAGAGAGTGAGAGAGAGAGAGAGAGAAAGAGAGAGAGAGAGAGAAACAGAAACAGACAGACAGAGGAAGAGACAGTGATATATAGTGACAATGACAGAGAGAATGACATACAGAGACGGGAGGTGGGGGGGGGGGGCGGGGGGGGGAGACAGACAGATAAACAGACACAGAGAGAGAGACATAGAAAGAAAGACAGAGACAGACGAACAGACAGAAGAGACAGACAGACAGAAAGAGAACGAGGATGGCTGCGTGAGCCTAGTATATGTATGTATTATGTATGTGTATATGTATGTATGTATGTATGTATGTATTATGTATGTATGTATATGTGTACATATGTATGTATGTATTATGTATGTATGTATTATGTATGTGAGTGTGTACATATGTATGTATGTATTATGTACGTATGTATGTATGTATGTATGTGAGTGTGTACATATGTCTGTATGTGTGTATGTATGTATGTATGTATGCATGCATGTATGTATGTATGTATGTATGTATGTATCCATGCATGTATGTATGTATATGTATGTATGTATGTACGTACGTACGTACGTATGTATGTATGTATGTATGTATGTATGTATGTATGTGTGCATGTATGTATGTATGTATGTATGTATTTATGTATGTATGTACGTATGCAAGCATGTATGTACGCATGCAGGTATGTATGTATGTATGTAAGTATGTATGTATGTATGTATGTATGTATGTATGTATGTATGTAAGTATGTATGTATGTATGTATGTATGTATGTATGTATGTATGTATGTATGTATGCATGTGAAGAAATTGTGTCAGCGATGTTTGCGAATATGCAAAGTTTATTGTTGTAAGTTGTGTTGTTTTTGTTGCTTTGTGTTGTTCTTTTGGTGTTTGTTTGTTTGTTTGCTTTTTGTTCCAAATTTGGGTCTTATGTTCCTTTTAATGAGTAAACGCGTATTTGTACCTTTGATTGACTTGACCCAATTTTCGGATGACAGTGTCCTAAAATGTTACATGTTGGAATAGTTTCTGAAGACTTTATAACAAGTTCTAAATCAAAGTTGAAAAATACTTGCCACCTATAAGGAAATCCACAATGTGTGTGTGTGTGTGTGTGTGTGTGTGTGTGTGTGTGTGTGTGTGTGTGTGTGTGTGTGTGTGTGTGTGTGTGTGTGTGTGTGTACACCATGTGCCGTGTGTGTGTGTGTGTGTGTGTGTGTGTGTGTGTGTGTGTGTGTGTGTGTGTGTGTGTGTGTGTGTGTAAAAGAGAAAGAAAGGGATACAAACAAACAGAAACAGAGAAAGAGAGAAAGAAAAAGAAGGAAGAGGAGGAGGAGATGGAAGAGGAGGAGGAGAAGAAGAAGAAGGAGAAGAAGAAGAACAAGAAGAACAAGAAGAACAAGAAGAACAAGAACAAGTAGAAGAACAAGAAGAACAAGAACAAGTAGAAGTACAAGAAGAACAAGAAGAACAAGAACAAGAAGAACAAGAGGAAGAAGAACAAGAGGAAGAAGAACAAGAGGAAGAAGAACAAGAGGAAGAAGAAGAACAACAACAAGAACAAGAAGAAGAAAGAGAAAGAGAGAGAGAGAGAGAGAGAACAGACAGACAGACACACACACACACACACACCACACACACACACACACACACACACACACACACACACACACACACACACACACACACACACACAGACAGAGAGATTCAGATTCAGATTTAGATTCAAATTCAAATTCAAGTTCAAATTTAGACAGTTTATTCATAAAATCCCTGATCTCTCAGAAAGGAACACCACAGTAACATGAAAACACCAAAATTACACATTCATACATAAAGCGATTATACTACAACAACATTCTGTACATGAAATGTCTTACGTAAATGAAATGGAAATTGCTTTACTGTTCCGTCGTACATTCATGACATAAGCACAGTGAGTCTAAATGAACAACAGTTGTTAGTTCACTTTTCTGGTGTGTGCTGTTCTCTGACATCTTTTTAAGACTGGACACGAAAGTGTAAAATGAACTTCATCTTCCTGTGTTTCTTTCGAGGGGGACATCTGGATACGTCCCAGATTCGACGCGTCCCAGGTTCGATACGTCCCAGGTTTGAGGTGTATAAATCCTACACTGCTGGCTAGCACTGTTGCTTGCAGCTATGCGAAAAGAAGAGCAGAATGCGTAAGTCTCTTCCTGTCAGTACATAGCCTCTCCATCAGCAAGCTCTACGTTGTGCCTCCTCGTGGCGACAGGCGGTAACTGAGCACCTCACGGACTCAGGCTAAATCTCGTGGGACTCGGAGGAGGTCTGGCCCCCAGACGTGCGGCATGCAGGCCCACTGGCGTGTGGATATGCCCTGGTGCCCACGAACCAGATCCCCAAGCTATGGGTAAATAGCTCCACTGCCTTGTGGACATCTCGGGCGATAATAAGGCTGAGGGAGTTAACCCTGAAAGAAAAACGATGGAAGGCAAGGGGAAACCACCATCGTAGTTTCCCGAGGACAATTATGGAAAGAAGAAAGATGAAATATGAAGTTAACGACGTGAATATGTGCTCCTGTGGAGCACCTTCGTCCAGTAGGGACTGTCATGCAGCACAGGTGACACCAGACCGTCAGCCAGCTACTGCGACCAAAACCCCCAAAGTGAAACTTAGAAACACCAAAATAGCAACATGGAACATCAGAACACTGTTGCAGAAGGGAAAATTAGACAACATCAAAATGGAGATGGAAAGGCTTAACATTAGTATTTTAGGACTAGGGGAAGTGAGATGGAAGGGGGCAGGCATGATAATATCAGGAGAATATACAGTGATATACTCTGGTGGTAATTCACATGAAATGGAGTAGGCATCATAATGGACAAAGACAAATCAAAAGCAGTTAAGGGATACTGGGCTGTGTCCGACAGAGTTTTGCTGGTCAAATTGGGAGGCAAACCATTTGATATCAACATCATCCAGGTGTATGCACCGACATCCGCAAGTACTCAGGAAGACATCGACAACTTCTACGAAGTATTAGAGATGGCCAAGGCCCAATGTAAATCACGTGAAGTTACAGTCATAATGGGAGATTTTAATGCTAAAGTGGGACAGGATAGGGTGGAGGATATAGTTGGTCCTCATGGCCTTGGTACACAAAATGAAAGGGAAGGGAAACTTGTAGAATGGGCACAGATGAATGAGTTTACAGTAGGAAACACCTGGTTTGAGCAGCCTAATAGAAGAAAATGGACTTGGATGAGTCCAGGAGATAATACCAAAAACCAGATTGACTACATTCTAATCAACAAAAGATTTAGAAATTCTTTATTGTCAGCAAAAACACTACCAGGCGCAGACTGCAACAGTGACCACAATCCTGTAGGGGGAAGGTTTATGTTGAAATTAAGGAAAAGGAAACACACCAAAAGCAACATCAAACTAAACCTTGGACTCTTAAAGACAGATGAAGTGATACGTAAAAAATTTAATGTACATGTTCAAAACAAATTCAGTGCTCTGGAAGACGTTGGTGACATGAGGAACAAAGGACAAAGTTGAGAAATTTGATAAATGAAGCTTGTGAAGAAATCCCTAAGGCAGATAGAAAAGCAAAAAGAGCTGGATGACTAATGAAATTTTGAGCTTGATGGAGGAAAGGAGGAGGGCAAAGAGAAACAAGGAGATACAGGAAGATAAACAAAGAAATCAGGCATAGGTGTAATGAAGCTAAGGAAGCTTGGCTGAACACAGAATGCAAAAAAATAGAAGACCGACACAAAATGGATCCTCAGGGTATGTATAGACGAATTGAAGAAATTGTCCACAGGAAAAATACATGCACATCAACTGGTTGCTTAAAATCGAAGATGGCACGCTTATCATGGAAAAGGACAAAATATTGGACAGATGGGGAGAGTACATTAAAGACCTTTTTGAGGATGACAGAAACGAAGAACACATTATAAAAAAGAACCTTGAAGGATCACCCATAATGAAAGATGAAGTTAGAGCAGCACTGAAAAAAATGAAACCAGGAAAAGCCCCAGGACCAGACAATATTACTACAGAGATGATTGAAGCCCTGATGGAATTTGGCATAGAAAAAATAACAGTCCTCCTAAATGAAATTTACGACACTGGAAAAATACCCAAAGATATGTCAAAATCAATTTTCATTGCTCTTCCAAAGAAGACAGGGGCTATAGAATGCGAACTCCATGGCACAATCAGTTTGATGAGTCATGTAACAAAAATCCTGTTAAGAACAATCATAATGAGGACAAGGAATAGAATCAAAAGAGAAATAGCAGAAGAACAGTGTGGATTTGTGGAAGGGAAAGGAACTATTAATGCCATATACTTCCTAAGAACTATCATAGAGAGGTCAATTGAGATGAATAAGGATTTGTATTTATGCTTTGTTGACTATGCCAAGGCTTTCGATCGGGTAAGACATGAAGAATTGATCAACCAACTGGAGAGACACAATGTTGATGGAAAAGATCTACGAATAATCAGAAATATATACTGGGAACAAACAGCTGCAATGAGAATAGAAAACAATGTAAGCTCTTTCCAAAACATCAAAAGAGGAGTCAGACAGGGTTGTGTTTTGTCACCAGATCTGTTTTCACTTTACAGCGAAAACATCATGAGAAACCTAGAAGAAGACCCTGGATTAAAGGTTGGAGGGAAAATGATAAACAACATTCGATACACAGATGACACCGTGCTAATTACAGAAAATGAAAGGGACCTACACAACCTTGTGAATATACTAGAAATAGAAAGCAAAGGTAAGGGGTTGGAACTAAACAGCAGGCAGACTGAAGTCATGGTGATCAGTAAAAAAAAAACCCATAAAATCCCGTCATGCAAAATAACAGCAAATGGCACAACTTTGACACAGGTTAATAAGTTTAAATACCTGGGAACGGTCATTTCATCAGACGGCAGGTGCACATCAGAAATTGCTGGCAGAATCGGCCAAGCCAAAACAGCATTCAAGAAAATGACAAGCATTCTTACCAACAAATGCCTATCAATTAACATCAGGAAGGGAGTTCTTGAATGTTATATAGAACCAATACTGTTGTACGGATGTGAGGCGTGGACAGTCAACAAGCAAAGCCAGAACAAGATTGAGGCAGCCGAGATATGGTTTCTAAGAAAAATGTTGAGAGTTCCATGGACAGCAAAGAAAACAAACGAGACAGTCTTGATGGAGGCAGACACAAGCAGATCACTCATAAGGAAGATTAGGAAAAGACAGGCAACATTTATAGGCCATTTTATGAGGAAGGAGGATTTGGAGCACCTGGTCACAAGGGGAAAGCTGGAGCGCACACACACATAACCACACCCGCACAACACATACACACACGCGCGCCCGCACAACTACACACACACACACGCGAGCGCGTGCGTGCTCACTCACACACACATACACACACGCACGCAGCACATACTCACAAACACGCGCGCGCACATAATCACACACACACGCGTGCACGTGCGTGCGCGCACACACACAACATACACACACCTGCACAACACATATACACATGTACACCCGCGCGCGCGCACAACCACACACACAAGCGTGCGCGCGCGCTCACACACACACACACACACACACACGCCGACGTGGGCAACACATACACACACACGTGCACACTATCACACATAAGCACGCACGCTCGCACGCACACACACATACACACATCTGCACGACACATACACATGCACACACGCGTGCGCGCACAACCACACACACACGCGTGCGCGCGAGCACGCTCGCGTGCACACACACACATATACACACACGCGTGCAACACATATGTATTATGTAATATGTAACTGTCAATGTAAAAATCAATCTAAAGAAAAGAATCTGGCATTCCCATCTTTACGTGCCAGAGGGAATGGTCATGTCACAGAATCTGGGAATCCGTCGTTTCTGAGGAAAACAGCCGACTCAAAAAATCATGATAGAAAGGGTGATGTGGAGGTTCTCACAAAACCAGTACATACCGGCACGCTACCAGACGAAGGTGTAAACAAGATGAAGAAGCGACACGTCAAATCAAATATACAGTGTTAAACACCTTAAATTACACAAATAAATAAATAAACACATGAATACAGATGACTAAGAATTTTCAAGAACTGTTTCAATTAAACAAGTAAAATCAAAGTCAAGGACAAATGAGACAAATTCATGATCACATAATTTTGAAAATAAGCCGTTTACATTCTATTAAAAGGAAAAAAAAAACGAAGAAGTTTTATTCTGATCACAGACAGCGACATGACCAACTATTTCTTTTTCAGTTGACAAACAATTATCTGCAATACACGTCAGACCATTAGGGTGGTTTTTCTTTTCTAGCACGCCGTCACACATGCCTACAATTAACATTTTGTACGGTTCAGTTACACGACACTGGCCAAACAACATCGAGCTACTTACATCTAGACGTTTGCCACATGCGAAACCGGTTTGATCACTCTTTTGCTGTCGTCAACTGATTCGGTGATATTACTGCCATGTTTTTAAGACCGGTCTACGCGCTAGCTTCACTCAACTGGTCTATCAACACTATTTAGTGTATAGTTTTCCTTCCATCAGCAAGTAGATGATTGAACACAATAGTGGCACGTTTACCGTCCACTCCTGCCTACTTTAAGTCGGGTATCATGTTCCTTCTACGGTTTTTTACTCTGCTCCAGAAATCATCACCAATGCAAACTTCAGTCCCTTTTAACTTATTTATCGCTTTCGGCAATGCCACCTTTCGTAGGGGATTTCAGCTTCAGGTTAAAATGACGCCCCCTGAAGAACTCTACGTCTTTGAAGAGCTCTAGTTTGTCAATGACAAAGTCCTTGATCCTCCCTCAAAATAAGTGTTGGTCTCGTTTTCCTTCCAGGCCAGACTAAGGAAGGTCACGTTGTTCCTCTTGGGTCTTCCCTCTACGTCATCCACCTTTCTCCCAAAACCCTCCATCTTCTTCACTGGGTCATCATTACAACTGGTCATCATTCATCTTCTTCAAGACTGCTTTCTGTTGTCTCTTCCTTCTTCAGGGCTTTTATCTCACCCTGCATGGCCATTATCTTTCTTTCAGACGTGGATCTCTTTGTTTTCCTTAAGCAAATTGCGTGTCCATGTCCTTCTTCATGGACGAGGATGTTAACCTTGTCCGTCAGCGTGGGCTCTGTGTACAGCTGGTTGGAGGCGTCGCCTTGAGAGGTGCCAGGTTTCTCTATGCTGGCTCTTTTTACCTGTGCTGGCATTCGCCAGTCTTGTCTGCCATGTGGGGTTGGATCAAGGGCTGGTTGCGATATCCTCACATGGTAACATCAAACTCCCGATGACCAAATAGATCAGGGTCAGTCCATACACAACACAATTTCTTTAGATCTTCAATAATACCATAGCAATATACCTTGCTAGACTCTGCCTGGCCCGCTTTGTAATAAAGGACATGTACACAGGTAAAAAACAACATACAGAGAAAGAGAGAAGAGTGAGAATGTGAGCATATACTTTATACATTTCAATCAAATCATATTCTGTTCTGCCTTTTCACTACTTAATGTATTATACTGTTTTTATTGTTATTGTTGTCTAAAGCCCACATTTGGGCTATAACCGCTTCAAAACGTACAAAACTTCAACAGGAAAAAAAATACAGAAAATTAAATATACATATCAATGCATTCGCACACACAATCTAAGGACATGCCCCTGACGTTGACCACTCTGTCCAATTTATCGCACAGGGGATTTAAAAACCAGACCTCAATACCAATTTAAACATAACTATCATCATCATCATCATCATCATCATCAAGTGCCTTGCCACATGGCATTGGCGATCATGGCCCTCCAAATGTTTCTATCCCTTCTTGCCACAAGCACATCTTCCACCCTCTCTGTCTTCAGCCACTTTTGCAAGTCCGTCCAACATTTTTTCCCTGGATCTACCCGGTGCTCTCTTTCCCTCCACCTTTCCTGTTGTGACCAGGTGCTCCAATTCTCCTTTCTTCATAAAACGGCATATAAATGTTGTTTTGTACGTCCCTTTCATTTTCTGCAATTAGTACGGTGTCATCTGCGTATTGAATGTTATCACTTTTCCTTCAACCTTTAAGCCAGGGTCTTCTTCTAGATTTCTCGTGATGTTTTCCCTGTAAAGTGAAAACAGATCTGGTGAAAGAAGACAACCTTGTCTGACTCCACTTTTGATATTTTGGAAAGAGCTTATATCGTTTCCTATTCTCATTGCAGCTGTTTGTTCCCAATACATGTTTCTGATTACTAGTAGATCTTTTCCATTAATATTGAGTTTTTCTAGTTGGTTGATCAATTTTTCATGTCTTACCCGAATGAAAGCCTTGGTATAATCAACAAAGCATAAATATGAATCCTTACTCATCTCGATTGACCCTTCTATGATAGTTCTTACGATGTATATGGCATTAATAGTTCCTTTCCCTTCCACAAATCCACACTGTTCTTCTGCTATTTCTCTTTAATTCTATTCCTTGTCCTCATCATAATTATTCTTAATAGGATTTTTCTTACATGACTCACCAAGCTGATAGTGCGATTGAGTTCGCATTCTATAGCCCCTGTTTTCGTTGGACGTGCAATGATAATTGATTTTGACATATCTTTGGGGAGTTTCCATTGTCACAAATCCCATCTAGGAGGACTGTTATTTTTTCAGTACCAAATTCCTCCAGGGCTTCAATCATCTCTGTAGTAATATTGTCTGGTCCGGGGCTTTTCCTGGTTTCATCTTTTTCAGTGCAGCTCTAATTTCATCTTTCATGATGGGTGGTCCTTCAACGTTCCTTCTTATAATATGTTCTTCGTTTCTGTCATCTTCAAAAAGGTCTTTAATGTACTCTCCCGATCTATCTAATATTTTGTCTTTTTTCCATGAGAAGCGTACCATCTTTCGATTTCAAGCAAAAATCTTTAGATCTTCAATAATACCATAGCAATATACCTTGCTAGACTCTGCCTGGCCCGCTTTGTAATGAAGAACATGTACACAGGTAAAAAACAACATACAGAGAAAGAGAGAAGAGTGAGAATGTGAGCATATACTTTATACATTTCAATCAAATCATATTCTGTTCTGCCTTTTCACTACTTAATGTATTATACTGTTTTTATTGTTATTGTTGTCTAAAGCCCACATTTGGGCTATAACCGCTTCAAAACGTACAAAACTTCAACAGGAAAAAAAATTTTTCCTGTGGACAATTTCTTCAATTTTTCTGTACATACCCTGAGGATCCGTTCTGTGTCGGTCTTCTATTTCTTTGCACTTTGTTTTCAGCCAAGCTGCCTTAGCTTCATTGCACCTATTCCTGATTTCTTTGTTTATCTTCCTGTATATCTCCTCCTTTCTCTTCGCCTTCCTCTGTTCCTCCATCAAGCCTAGAATTTCTTTTGTCATCCAGTTCTTTTTTGCTTTTATATCTACTTTAGGGATCTCTTCACAAGTTTCATTTATCGAATTTCTCAACTTTGTCCATTATTCCTCACTGTCACCAACGTCTTCCAGAGCACTGAATTTGTTTTGAACATGTACGTTAAATTTTTCACCTATCACTTCATCTGTCTTTAAGAGTCTAAAATTTAGTTTGATGTTGCTTTTGGTCTGTTTCCTTTTCCTTAATTTCAGCCTAAATCTTCCCACTACAGGATTGTGGTCACTGTTGCAGTCTATGCCTGGTAGTGTTTTTGCTGTCAGTAAAGAATTTCTAAATCTTTTATTGATCAGGATGTAGTCAATCTGATTTTTGGTATTATCTTCTGGATTCATCCAAGTCCATTTTCTTCTATTAGGCTGCTCAAACCAGGTGTTTCCTACTATGAACTCATTCATCTGTGCCCATTCCACAAATTTCCCTGTCCTTTCATTTTGTGTACCAAGGCCAAGAGGTCCAAATATATCCTCCACCCTATCCTGTCCCACTTTAGCATTAAAATCTCCCATTATTATTTTAACTTCATATGATTTACATTCGGCCTTGGCCATCTTTAATACTTCGTAGAAAGTGTCAATTTCGTCCTGAGTACTTTCGGATATTGGTATATACACCTAAATGATGTTGATATCAAATGGCCTGCCATCCAATTTAACCAGCAAAACTCTGTCGGACACAACCAAGTATCCCCTAACTGCTTTTGATTTGAATTGTGATGCCTACTCCTCTTTCATGTGAGTTTCCACCAGAATATATTATTGTGTGTTCTCCTGATGTTATCATGCCTGCTCCCTTCCATCTCACTTCCCCTAGTCTATAAATACTTATGTTAAGCCTTTCCATTTCCATTTTGACATTGTCTAATTTATCTTTTCACAAGGTCCGTGTTGCGATTTTTTTTTTTTTAGATTTAACGCAGGTCTGGTGTCACCTGCGCAGCATGACGGTCCCCACCGGACGAAGGTGCGGGATTTACCTCGTTATCCTTATTTTCCTTGTTTTGTCTGGCCATAATTCATCTTGGGAAAGTACGATGGTGGTTTCCTGTTGCCTTCCACCGGTTTGTGTATGGTCTCTCCGTTAGCCTTTGTCGTTCCCACGACAACATACAAGGTAGTAGGGTGATTTTTTTTCAGAGTTTACTCCCTTAGCCTTATTCTCTCCCGAGATGTCCAAAAGGCAATGGAACTATTTCCCCATAGCTGGGAGCTGGTTCGTCGGCACTAGGGCATATCCACACGCCGGCAGGCCTTCATGCCGCACGTCTAGAGGCCAGACCTCCTCCGAGTCCCTCGAGTTTTAGCCTGAGTCCGTGAGGTGCTCAGTTACCACATGACGCCACGATGAGGCATAACGTAGGGCTTGCTGATGGAGAGGCTATGTACTGACAGGGAGAGACTTACACAGTCTGCTCTCCTTTTGGCATAGCTGCAAGCAGCTGTTCTAGCCAGCGGTACTGGCTGAAAGTGAGAGGTGACAAGCACGCAGTCACTAGCCAACACACTAGACGCATCACATCTGCCATTTGACTTACAAAACATAACTAAGGACACTAAAACATACATAAAAACGGGCCTAAATTTCCTAAACTTGCTTCCGCTGACTACTGTATAGCGTAATCAATTACTTAAATATAACAAAATGTATCCGAACTCTTGCTCTGCCTAGATTTTGAGAAAACCTTTGAATCCCTAGACTAGCAATCTGTATTCAAAGTTTTGAAGGGGCATGGGTTTAGTGAAAATATTTATAAATGGATGGAAACTGTTTACAAAAATATAAAATTGACAGTTAATAGCCAAAATGCAAATTCGTTCGACATGGAAAGTGTCTGTAGACAAGATGACCACTATCTCCCTCATTTATTTGTGTTGTGTGTGAAAATATCAGTAATTATGATGAAAGGTCTTGTGATAATTAGCGAAAAACACAAAATATCAGTTTGCAGGTGACGCGCAGTCAATGGATAATGGAGATAAATTGTCTAACAGACAGCTGAGAAATCCTTGACACACACACACACACGCGCGCTGGTGGCAGATGTTAGCTGTAATGTCGAGCAGTGTATTCCTTATGACTTTCACACAAAGAAAGAAAAAAGAGAAAAACAAAACTTGCCAACAGAAATTTAATGGTACATTGTATAGCAAACCTAGCGACATTTTTCAGTTTTGCGAATACAAAACGAACTGAAATGTTTCGCTGTCTCAAGAAAACAGAAAGACACACACACACACGAGAAAAAAAAACGCTATTTGAAAGCAGGAGGGGCGGAGGGGAGGGGGAGGGGAGGAGACAGATAAACAATCACCAGATGTGGACTCTCAAGTGGCAGCTAACCAGTTGAACGCTCTGCACAGAGCAGTGTGTGAGTGCAACGCGCTGAGCTGTCAAATGGGAACCGCAGGTGTCCGTGATACGAGACTCGAAGCAAGGCCATTTAACTTTTTATTGCATTGCAGTACATGGGTAGGTAGCAAAGGCATTAAATTACAAAGTATGAGTTTCACCAAGAGAAATGTGAACAATATAACCAAACGCAGGAATGACTCATGTAGAAACTGATATCAGGCATGCAGAATTAAATTAGATATAACAGCTGTTTTGTTTGCAAAGATCAGATGACTGACAGAAGAAAACCACATATGTAAAATAAAAAATCCAATTTAAATGACAAACTGTTCATGCACCTGCAGTTTTACAACATTCATATTTTCAGAGATGTTAGCTGCATGTGTGTGGACAACACAAAACTTACCGAATAAGTGTTTAGTCGTCCGCAAGGATCGTTATCAGCTTGTTTAGTAAGTATCCCATCACTTTGATATGGCACAGATTTCTCTCACAGTACAAGGCAGCAGCCTTCTTTCACACAATGCAGAGGCTGACTATACAGGCTTACGTAGCCTCAACACTGTCTTTTAATACAGAACCAGCAGACATCCATTTGCCAGTTCTTATTACCACTTCCGTCACAGATACACACGCACAACTACTAAAATACGACAAACACACACACCAACAACAACAACAACAATAACGAATGACTAAAAAAACCAGTTTCAGTATAAAAAGTCTAAATAAAACGACGAAACTGAGTCTCTCTCTCTCTCTCTCTCTCTCTCTCTCTCTCTCTCTCTCTCTCTCTCTCTCTCTCTCTTTCTCTCTCTCTCTCACACACACACACACACACACACACACAACACAACACAAAACAACACAAACAACACAACACACACACACACACACACACGCACACACACACGCACACACATACACAAAAAAACAAACAAAAAAGCAAACAAACAAAATGAAAAACAAAACAAAACCACAACAAAAACAACAGTAACAAAAGAAATTAAACAAAACAGCAACAAAAACAAAAGAGACAACAACAGCAAAACAACAACTTAACAATATTTTCACTCACGTACTGTCTCCCGTTTCACATGAAATAAGTCCAGTATTGAAAGGTAGATGAAATACAGCAAAAAATAGACCACACACACACACACACACACACACACACACACACACACACACACACACGCGCGCGCGCGCGCGCACACACACACACACACACACACACACTTACCCATAGTGAGAAATGATGACACTCACTCTCTATAAGTGAAGCACAAACTCTACATAACTAAATAAATAATTTATAGCTGCACTCGGTCAAATACTCAGTATAAAAAGTCTAAATAAAACGATGAAACTGAGTCTCTCTCTCTCTCTCTCTCTCTCTCTCTCTCACACACACACACACACACACACACACACACACACACACACACACACACACACACACACACACACACACACTCACACACACACACACACACACACACTTACCCATAGTGAGAAATGATGACACTCACAGTATTGAAAGGTAGATGAAATACAGCAAAAAATAGACCACACACACACACACACACACACACACACACACACACACACACACACACACACACACACACACACACACACACACACACACACACACACACACACTTACCCATAGTGAGAAATGATGACACTCACTCTCTATAAAACATAAAAATTCCGAAAGATGAATTGACAAATAGTGCAGAATTTCGTTCTACACAACACCAAAGTTGATGATAAAACGGCTTAATCACTGTACAGCACAGTGTTAACCCTCTGTTTCCCTTGCCACAAGACTAAGGGATGCGGAAACACATGGCTACGGGGTAAGGGCAGACATCTGATATCTGACATCTGGTGCAAGGCTGGCCGACCAACTAAAAGGCGAAAAGTGGAGCTACTGAAACAGCCGTATAGCCCACAACAACAGCAAAATATAACAAAATTACCACAGTCTAATGACAAGAGAGGGATTCACCACAAATAAATGAATCTAATAACATAATCATCCTATGTCTGTTGTATGCTGCTGATTTATTCATTCTTTCAACACGTAAAATAGAATTGCAAAATAATGTGGCAAACCTCCTAACTATTGCAACAAATGGAAACTTAAAACCCGTCAACACGATCAAAACAAAGCAGTAATCTTTACAAAACCAACCACAAAATACCTCTTGTATTTACTGTCATACCATACAAACCACAGATCAGTGTAACTATCTAAGAGTTGTCTTGATGGAGGCAGACACAAGAAGATTATTGATAAGGAAGATTAGGAAAAGACAAGCAACATTTATAGGACATTTTATGAGGAAGAGGAAATTGGAGCATCTGGTCACAACAGGAAAGGTGGACGGAAAGAGAACACCACGTAGACCCAGGGAGAAAATGTTGGATGGACTGGCAGGGTGGCTGAAGACAGAGAGGGTGGAAGATGTGCTTGCGGCAACAAGGGATAGATGCATATGGAGGGCCATGATTGCCAACGCCATGCGGCAGGGCACACTTTGATGATGATTTAAGATTTATTTTGCATAAAACGGCAATTTTGTATAAGCACAAGAACATCCAGCGAAACAAGCAAACATGGCAGTCTGTGTTCTTAAAAGACCCACAAAAAAGCAGAACTGAGATCAGATGTAAATGATACATCTGCATGACACTATCATCACACCTACATCAATGTATATAGTCAAAATATGGTTACCCTATACACAGAATTTTGTATTCAACCCACTCTGCCAGAACTGATAGTACAAAAGTTACCCCATAAAAGATACATTTCAAATTTTCAAAGAAATAACTTTGGGTAAATAAAAAAGCGATGAATCTACGGATACTAAGCTGAACCAGAACGGTTTTCTATCAACATACAAATCATATGTAATACACCAGGATTCTGGTTACTCATACCAGAATCAGACAATACATCTTATGTCAAACAACTATACAATGAAATATTACATAAGAAATGCGTTAAAAAAAAACCTGGCTTGATTCGGTATTTATGTACATAAAAAACATGATCCACGTATGGAACAATCAATAAACCTTGATCAATATAAACTGAAATATGCAATGGAAAAGCGACAAAATATATCAGTTTCAAGCATTCTGCAGACTTCGAGTCAGTGCACGTGAGTTATGAATGAAAGAAGCAGATACACAAACATTCCAAGAAAAGATAGAAAATGTACAGTTTGCGATTTGACTGAAGATACATTACATTTCCTGGATAACTGTATTAGATACAAGACTACAAGACTGAAACTGGTAAAATCTTCAACAACTGACTATTCTAAGTCCATTATCCTAAAACCAAGCGACTTACGTTTATTACTAAATCTACCTGATCCACCACCTTACTTTTTAAAAGAAACGAGCGATTTTTTGTTCAAGTTTCTTTGGGATGGACAGAAAACAATAAAACAAATTGAATAAATCATATTTTGCGAATAAGAGCACTGTTATTGGGGACTTAACAGATTCCAAGGGAAATTTCCTCAATTTTGATGATTTTCAGAAGAAATTTCCACCAGCATTATAACAGTCTTTAAACATTGCTATCTTTACTGTTTACACTTATAAAAACAACGGAATAATAAAAACGGAGGCGGGAGGGGGGAGGAAAAGATCTGCATTACAAAAACGTCACTGTTGACGAAAAGCAGATATTTCTCTCGCCTTTATTTAACGCAAAATTGCAGATATACATACATGATGAAATAGACCAAGAGTTATCTGAACGAATTCAACCGTTTTCAGCGTTCCAGTCCAGTTGTCTGCAGACCAATAGATGACCCCAAGTCAGGGAAACAAACGTTCGATGCCACTTGAAATTTGATCCTTTAGGTATTTCATAAACTTGGCAACCTTTTCGGCTACATTTTTCAGGGCTTGTCTGATCCAGTTCCACAGGCTCCTGAAAAAATCTCTAATTTTCTTAAAGATGTCCGCAAAAAGATTGGTCAAGCCATCCAGGAAGACGGACACGAATCCAACATACGCTACATAGAGCGATCTATCAGTTTCATACTGCTCTACCTCTTTCGCGAAGTCTTGCTTGGTCTGTGCAGGTTTTCTCTGAGGCTTTTTCGGAGCGTTCTTCTTTACTTCCTGTTTTATGTTCATCAGATGTTCAGCGACTTTGTGTTCAACATCAGATGAACATATCAAGCTCTTCATCTGTGGAATCTTTGTAGCGTTCCTTGAAATCTTCTATTTTCCCCTCAATTTTGTCCTCCACATTGGCCCTCATCTCGTCGACTCTGTGACGAAGCACCAAGGTCTGTTGTTGAAGCTGTGGACTAACGGTGGACACAGAGAAGCCTGGAGGTCTGGAGGAAGCCATTTGTACGGCTGTTCAGAACAGAAACAAAACAGTTTTCAACTACTAAGTGCTGTTTTTGATAGAGTCTTACTTGACCAAACATTTTACTAAAATATTTCTATGCTTGCTGTTAAGTTTCAGTTTTTTCTGTTTTCAGTTTTTCAAGATAACGTCTCCGCGCTCGGAATAAATTCTAGATGCACTGACTTCACTGACACCATGTAATGAAGATGATCATGGCATAGGCCTTAAGCTAGCACGTAAGTCTTATGTGTTGATGAGGTTCTACCTAGCGTATGAGTTTCATATTTAATCTGTATCAGGTTGTCACTGCGTCAGTTTAGTGTACACTGTAATGAAGTGTGTATCTAAATCTATAACGTTTAAGAAAATGGATGAAATCACAACCAGCCACTTAGTTTAAAATCATCAACGAATGAAACCACAACCAGCCACTTAGTCTAACATTATCTCACCAATGTTATTGTATTTTTGACTGAAGCCCAGCCGACTGCATAGAGCCATATCTGGCCTGTAGCCGTTTCTAAACATACACAATACTTCAAGAAGAAAAAAGGAAAAGAAAATTAAGTACACATATCAATGCATTCACGCACATAATCTAAGCACATGCCCCTGCCGTTGACCCCTTCGTCCAATTTATCACACAGAGGTTTTAAAAACATACCTGAATACAAATTTAAACATAACTAAGGACACTGAAATATCTATAAAAACGGGCTGGCCATCATTGCCTAAAATTGCTTCCGCATATCACATTTTCCTGGAGGCAAAAATGCATCTAATACATGTACCCAATTATCAATCCTAAGAAAAAAGTAAGACTTTATTGAACACATACACCTGAATGGACCAGCAATGATGGGTCTTGTTTTTCCTTTCGTGGATGATTTGCAGACTGCTCGGACGGAATTTGATGAAAACATGTGCGCTTGCAAGCGCTGATTCGATTAATGAACAAACTGGTTAGAGACTTGCCTCCCTCTTTCTCATTTACTTGCTCCCCAAACGTTTTCCATATACAAAATGTTAGATAGATCGGGAGAGTACATTAAAGACCTTTTTGAAGATGACAGAAACGAAGAACATATTATAAGAAGGAACGTTGAAGGACCACCCATCATGAAAGATGAAATTAGAGCTGCACTGAAAAAGATGAAACCAGGAAAAGCCCCAGGACCAGACAATGTTACTACAGAGATGATTGAAGCCCTGGAGGAATTTGGTACTGAAAAAATAACAGTCCTCCTAAATGGGATTTGTGACACTGGAAACTCCCCAAAGATATGTCAAAATCAATTATCATTGCACGTCCAAAGAAAACAGGGGCTATAGAATGCGAACTCAATCGCACAATCAGCTTGGTGAGTCATGTAAGAAAAATCCTATTAAGAATAATTATGATGAGGACAAGGAATAGAATCAAAGAGAAATAGCAGAAGAACAGTGTGGATTTGTGGAAGGGAAAGGAACTATTAATGCCATATACATCGTAAGAACTATCATAGAAGGGTCAATCGAGATGAGTAAGGATTCATATTTATGCTTTGTTGATTATACCAAGGCTTTCATTCGGGTAAGACATGAAAAATTGATCAACCAACTAGAAAAACTCAATATTGATGGAAAAGATCAACTAATAATCAGAAACATGTATTGGGAACAAACAGAGAGAAATGCGGATATTGTGGTGGAAAGCACCCAAGAGCAAAAGAGAAATGTCCAGCATTTGGAAGAAAATGCAAAGCTTGTGGAGGAAATAATCACTTTGCTTCATGCTGCAGAACACCCAAGAAAAATCAAAAGAAAACAAGAGTTCGGCACTTCGAAGAAGAAGAGACTGACACTGAAAGCGATAATGAAATCCTCGGGATCGAAGACAAAACCAGAAAAAAGGAGAGAAACATACGAGCAAAAATGCTGATAAATGAGATGCCGGTAAGATTTCTTCTTGACACAGGTGCAACAACAAACGTGATGTCTGAGAGCCTGTACAGAGAAGTCACAGGAGATGAAAGAAAGTCTGACCGGCAAGAGACGAAGAAGAATCTGGTGATGTCAACGGAACAAAAATGAAGCCTGTGGGGGAGATAGTGCTGCGAGTGAAAAACCCCAAGAACAGGAGGAAATACAAAGTCAACTTCGCGATCACCAAAACGGATTGTAAGCCAGTACTGGGACTGAAAGCTGTACAGCACATGCAATTGTTGACGATCAAAGAGTGACAGAAAAGAGGAAATTTCAGCAGAGAATTTCAAGAGGGTAGGGATACTATTTATACGGAACGAATCCCCAGTATCGACACGGGGGTGGGAGGTGGTGGTGGTGGTGGTAGTCAAGATTGCTCAGAAGAAGTTCTACAGTATTCCAAGTGTGCTCTAGCGGTCTTTTGATCGTATTTCAGAATTGCTCCCACGGTGTCCCAGGGATGTTCTGTTGGTGCTCCTGAGTGTTAACGGTTCACATCCTTGTGTGATGAAAACCATTTTCAACTTAATGTTTCCTAAACCAAGCAACCGCAGACACATTTCTGGTCTCTGTCTGTAATACCAAATCTATTTCTTTACACTCCAGAACACAATAGAATTCCACAGAACATCCATGAAGCATTCATACAGCAGCTGTGAAACTATCACAGAAAATACCCAGAACACTCCTGGCCAATATCACTTTTATCTCTGATCTCTAAACCATTTGAAAGACATATTCACAGACAATGATGAAATTCATGGAAGATCATTCACTATTTCATTCACTTCAATCAGAATTCTTTCAAGCAGCACTCCTTTTTCAAACAGAACAAATTTGTGGCTATCAGTCATAGGAGATACAAACTTTATCAGTTCTCTTCTTAGTCTTCAAGAAAGTAATTGATCTCACTGACCACAAAACGCTTCTTTCAAAACTAGATGTCTAACTAATTAACCACCACAGCCTTTCTTTCTTCCAGTCATACCTGAAGGAAAGAGTACAATGTGGATATGCTTCATGGTAGATTCTCTGCTGAATGATGTACTACGAGGTGTACCACAAGGTTCAATTCTAGGTCCCATCTTATTTTGTATCTACATCGCTGATTTACGCCAAACAGATCAAACTATACTAAAAGTCACACGCTTGCTGACGACATTACTCTAAACACCTCCCGCAAACATATTTCTGAAATCCAAGAGGCATTACAACCATGTGTAAACCAAGTAGGCTATCAGAATGGTGTACAGCAACTATCTGCAGATCAATCCTACAAAAACAAAATCAACGGTAATGACAACTCGTCAAAAACACCAACTACAAAACTACATCTTCAGTTAACTTTATACGGTGTAGACATAGAAAAGGTTTCTGAGTCTCGTGTACTTGGTGTACACATAAATGAAAAAATGTATGTGAGAAGTCCACAGTGATCGTATCAGTAAAACTTGCTCTATGAATGTACTTCTCAGTAGCTGTCATATTTTATTAACACTGAAGAAAGAAAATTATTTTCCACTGCCCATATTAAATCTCATGTTGACTACGCTCTTACATTTTA